>JAYKKM010000403.1:5287500-5470000 GCA_035772405.1 Chrysogorgia sp. JL179-B06 | reverse complement strand
CGTCTTACAACGTAGTGTAACGTCTTACAACGTAGTGTGACGTCTTACAACGTAATGTAACGTCTTACAACATAGTGTAACGTCTTACAACATAGTGTAACGTCTTATGATGTAGTGTAATTAGAGCTGGGCCCATTGGGCTCAATTCATAATCGATTAATCGTTCTCAACAATCGATTAATAATCGATTAATCGTTTGCGTAAATTGAGCAGCAATTCGCCACTTCAAGCTGAAACACGTGACGTGTAGTGTAATTCGACACCAAAAATGTGCCGGACAAGAAATGGTTCGAATATCAGAGGCTAAATATCGGAGTGAACAGTTTCTTTCAGATGTGGGGATAATATTGTTCAATAAGTATTCTGTCGTCTATGTAACCATGTAGAAGCCATCAAACGTTTATATTAAGGATATAGGAGTTGATTTGGTGTTTTTACATGTGTCATACTCTGAAGCATGAACTTTACGCCGCTGATGCGTAGACGGTAGAGTGGCGCCTGGTGAGATGCTCGGGAAGTTAAGATTGGTAGTGTTACCATGATATCGGATTCTTGTATTGAAAATAGTACATTTTACTGTTGTCTTACATCACTCCGAGACATATCGATCACATTGACAAGTCGCTATAGTGAAGTGACAGACAATAGCCGAACATTGCGAGCATTTATAAAATAATTTAAAACGAAGGAAGTTGGGTGCGCTCCCAACACTCTTATATTAACTATGGACAGTGACAGTTCCCGATTAGCGCGAATATTTTGGTTCACTTTTGTGAGATTCTTTCTTTTCAGCTCAAATCTTGTATGGAGGAAGTCAGAAGTATATTTACTTTAGTTTATACAAAATATAGTTTTGGCTGTTTTGTTGTTCATATGCGTTCAAGTTTATTACTAATCTTGTTTGACTCACTTTTTTTTCACTCACTTTGGTTTGCTCTTTGAATAAATAATATACTTAATTATCACTTTGGCATAATACATGACGTTTCCTATTAGACATTTCTAGGCAGTGGTAACAATGTTCTGAGTGAAAGACGCACGTTGCAACAGGAAAACACAGCTCACAAACGACAAACGTCGGCTACCGCGCTTTCAGGTGCGACTCACTCGTTGATATGAGAAGCAAGGATTTATTCATTTCTGCTATATTCATAATTATGATCCACTTGCTGTTATATTATGTAATTGTATTAAGTAACCAATATGAAATTGAGCATTCGGAAAATAATTCAGAAATAGGCAAGCTATTGTTAATTGCAGTCTAAGAAACGCTAGAGAAACCACTTGACAACAATTAGGACACTTCGACTCAACCAGAAAATTGAGCAAAATCAGGCGCGCAATAGCTCTTGAATCAAGCACAGTAACACTATGCACTCTAGGACTACGTAAACAAACAAGCTTAAAAAAGCTTGCTCTTTCGTAGCTCTTTCGTGCCTATTAAAAAATTAGGAACAGCGTATGTAAATAAGCAATATTGTTGTTTTCGATGATCCGATTGTTACTAATGATAATCGATTTTCTGTATCGTAACCGATTAATCGATTGATCGATTAATCGGGCCCAGCTCTAAGTGTAATGTCTTACAACGTAGTGTAACGTCTTACAACGTAATGTAGCATCTTACAACATAGTGTAACGTCGTATGACGTAGTGTAACGTCTTATGACGTAGTGTAACGTCTTGCAACATAGTGACGTCGTATGACGTAGTGTAACGTCTTATAACGTAGTGTAACGTCTTATAATGTAGTGTGACGACTTACAACGTAGTGTGACGACTTACAACATAGTGTAACGTCTTACAACATAGTGTGACGTAGTGTGACGACCTACAACGTAGTGTAACGTCTTACAACATACAGTAGTGACGTCGTATGACGTAGTGTAATGTCTTACAACGTAGTATAACGTCTTGTAGTGTGACGACTTACAACGTAGTGTAACGTTTATGACGTATAGTAACGTTGCATGTATCATTGTTTTCCTGCGCATTGTTCTTTGTTCAAAGTAATTTTATTTGCAACGCGCGTTTGCGATAAACTTTTAAAACCTTATCAGAAATAATTAATGTTATCTAGGTACCATATATTTGTTTGATATATATATATATATTGAAATATAGAACATCTTTTTCTTTCATATACGCGACAAAAAATTGAATTACTTATAGAAAAATTGATATTTTTAAAAAAATAAAAATAAACAGAGCCCTTTCTAAGACTCGTGCTCTCCCCCACAGGGGGGGGAGGCCCGAGTAATAACTTTATCACAACTACTGTTATCAAATGAACAAATATAAAATTTGTTTCACTTGGACAGGTTATGAGAATACATATTTTACATGCTAAAAAATCTATTTATTATTTAAATTTAATTAAATTGTGTAGTTTAGTTTATGTAAATAGTGAGGAAATTATGGGACCAAAGGATATTTTTATCGATATAGTAGGGGAAAACACTTTTAAAAAAATTAAATAAATATTTAAAATTGTAGGAACTTTTAATTATATTAATATTTAAATATATATAGCTAATGTTGTGAAAAAAAGAATGTTTAAAATCATTGTGTAGTGTCTGTTACTCTGTATACAGTAAGTTTTTTGTTCTCTTTTATTTGTTTTGAAGAAAATATGAATAAAAAAAACATTTATAAAAATGAAAGATTATGGTTAAAAAAGGATAAGTTCCTGTAGTAAATAATAAAGACTTATTATATGACAATGACGTAATTCTTCCATATAAGGGCACGAGAACAGAACAAATACCAGGCCGTATTGCATGGTAAAATCCGTATTTCTCCTCTTCTGAACAGAACAAAAATACGGATTTTTTTGCGGCTTTAAACCAAAGCCTAAAATGGCGGATGCGAACTGTCTTTTTAATTTTGAAAATGTAAGTACAGACATGAACGACGCCTTATTATTTTCGTTAAACTCTGACGACTTTGACGATGAATATCTCAAAGAAATGGACAGTTTAACAGAAACAACGTCTGACAACGTATCACAAACAAACGAGGAAATGAAATAAATACAAACTTATTCAATTTCTGCAAGTAGTCATATAATAAAAACCTCATTGAATGGTTTGGCATATAATACGGCCGGGAATTTTGAGAAACTCGTAAAATACCCGGCCGTATTATATGCCAAACCATTCAATAATTATCACTTATTTACTGAGACCGAGGGAAACAGTGTGTTTTGTGGACCCGAGACCGCCGTTGTTGCCCGAGGCGAAGCCGAGGGCAACAATGGCGGTCGAGGGGCCACAAAACACACTGCTTTCCCGAGGTCTCAGTAAATAAGTGTTTTGTTATAATATAGTATATTAGTGTCAAAGTATGAATAATTCACCGAGCCGAAATTTTTTAAAATTTCAAAACAGCAAAACTATAAAATAACTTTGGAACTTCACGCGCATGCGCACTGCACCCATTCTATTGTGGACCGGTCAATAAATGTTCTGTTATGGACCGGTTGCCTCGTTGCCAGGGCAATGCAGTAAACACGACGTTTTGCGGACCGGCACGTGATACGCTTTTGTCCAATCGGAAAACAGAAAAATTGAACTTTGACACTAACTATATAACAATAGTATATATAGTTTTCTGAAATGGAATTGCTTCGAGGAGTAATACCCACCTCATTGACCACACCCTATGAACATAAATTGAAAATTTCTATCAACAAGAGTTTGGATAATTTTACTAATTTTTCATTAACAAAATATAAAACGGATTCTAATGTTAATGCAGAGGAAATTGTGGAAAAAGAAAATTTATGGAATAAAAGAAAAATTATTCATAGTATCGAAATAAAAATGAAAAATAATATTTTTGAAATTTATAAAAAAACATCGTATTCTATTGTTCAAGTTAAAAAAGACATGTTTCAAAATCCATTAGGTTCATATATTTCTCAAAAAAATAATCAACAACTTATGTGATTTTAGAAAAATATGTTTTAAAAAACAAATATTCATTTAACAGGTTTATTTTATGAAGATTTTGTTTTAATTCAAAATATTGCATTTTTATTTGATAATTATTTTATGTGGAATGGGAACAAATGTACCGAATAAATGTGGTTTCGCTGATAAACCATATATATATTGAATATGATTTTATTATAATATATTCCGACGGGTATTAGTTTGTCTATAAAAAGATGGGTTACATTGATTTTTTTACAAATGAATGTGTCCTTGAGAGATGTAATACTAAGCCAATTATTTAGAAGTAAGATTTTTTTTGGAACTTGAAAGCATGTGTTAAAAAACGAAATGAAAACGCTACTCCTTATAAGGAAGTAAAAGGTCGTTTTGGGTGATCCGTTTGAATCGGACAATATTTGGGCAGACAACGCGTGCGGCGATTTGTGATCTGACGAATTACATAAACAGGTTTTTACGAAGGGAATACACGTTTGTTATGTATTTAGACTCGGTAATTCCAAATCTGTTTTCAAAATTGAAAACGGTTAAATATTGATCGAGATACGAAGCGGCAGCCTGATTGCCGACTAATTTCTAAGTACGTAGTAGACCGTATTTACGAAGGGTTTGCATATTCTCGTAATATAATAGACACGTATGTTACGTATTTAGACTCGTTAATTCCATATCTGATTTTAGAATTGAAATCGAGTAAATGTTAGCCGAGATAACGTTCAAAATCTACGTGCGATTTTTAAAAATAAATACACTGCGTGCGCGGTCTGGGCGTTGGGGACCATGGCTGAGGAAAGGCGGGCGGGTAGGAAACACGGGCGGGGTTATTGCGGAACGTATCTCTAGTTTTAACACTGAGTTGTAATGAAAATGGAACATGGAAGTTTATTGATTTTTAAACGTATGAAAAATCGACAAGAACGATGGAACTTTAGCATACTTTTCCCCTGATGATATATTTTATTTTTTAAAACAATGTTTTGTTAATCGTGATTTCATTCAATTATTTTCTTATTTGCCATTACCGAGACATTATTATGATAAATTATTATTAATTATTGATTCCGACAAAAAGCATTGTTTTAGCTATACATTGTGTGGAACACAGATAAGTTTTTGTTTAAAATTTGAAGCACATATTGATAATTTATCCTTTCAAAAGAGGTATAGCTTGTCCTATTGTTGTGAATATTTATTAAGAAACAAGCCGAGGAAGAGGTTATGAGATTTGTACATGTAATGATGATATAATGAGCGATATGCGACATTTTGATAGTTTATTTTTTATAAACAAAAATATAGACAGAATATTAAAGTATGAGAAAAAAATTAATGATATTCAATGTATGCTACCCGAAGGTAGAGGTGGGAATTAACCACTTACGCCAGCCGCAGCTGGTCCCAATTTTATTTAAGGCTCTTGGTGAAAGCCCGACCTGTAATTAGCACTGCTCGTTGGATTATGGTAACACTAATTTTCAGTCTCCCAGGACAGATATCTGAACAAGACGCACCAGCGATGTCTCGTGATTTTTACAATTGCGATTTAGTGGTAACCCATGCAGTATGTGTATCAAAGGTACGGTGCTTGACTTTTGGAAAATTAAACACTCCTTTCTTTACAGGTAGTATTGGACTAGGTGTTGGCTACACCTTTGGACTCATCAAAAAGAAGAATGTATACGTTTATGGTTTAGCAACAGGAATGAACTTTTTGATAGTTCCACTTGTATTTTTTGGTAAGAACTATATTTATGCTCCTTTTTAATGCACTTGGACAAATGTTAAGATGGTGTTCCGCTTTTTTACTTTGCCACGACGTGGTTGCCTTCAACTACTTCTCAACATATTGCGGAGACTGTATATCTTTCATATCAAATTTTATTATTCAACAAATGAGTCGCGCAACTTGTTATTAACATGTATTTGATCCACGCCCCGGTTATAGCCACTTAAAATATTTGAGTAAAACAATATATTATTGCGAATTTTATTGGACCCCAAATAATTGCTAAGGACAGGTCATTAAGCGCCCAATATACTTCTTGAGTGGACAATAAATTCAAGGTATAACCAAGATATTTTATGTCTGAAATTTGTATGTAAACTTCTTTCGCCTAATGACGTATTTGATGACGTGATGTCATTGACGTCATTGACAAAAACTCTATAATTTTCGTCATTTTTTATATTATGCTACATTTGTGAATATCCTGTAAATCTAAACTACTTCCTAGAGAAAAGTACGTATGTTATCAATATTTTGTGTTTATTCACCACAAAAATTAGATATACAACAACATACAAAGATCTAAAACGTAGATTAAATATATTAAGAGTGCATATCAGGATTAATAAATAATAATGAATATAGAAATATTAGGCTAGACATTTAGGACAATTACAACCATTTGTAAAATCACCGATATCTATGTTGTCTATCTTCTTTTTAAAATAGTTGAGTGATGTTGAACCTGCACAGTTAGCGGATATTCATGACGCCAGAGACAAACGCATGCGCTGAAATCCTCCTCTCCTTCGCTCTTTTTCTATATGCAGAAGGTCTGCATATTCACGATGTTACTACCACACCTCCTCTATTTTCACATTTGATGGTAATTTTTGTTGTGCTCTGTCTTCTTGTAGGTGTTCGTCAAGTGATGCACACTGGAGATGTAATTGCTGTGTTTTTACCAAAAGAAAAAATAATGGAATTAACCATAAATAATTCCTATGCTCTGTCTATTGGCAGCGGGTCAATCACTGGCTTTCTAACATCGTTATATTCCATAAGTAAGCATCCCTTTTTGGTAACATAGGTGGAAGTAGGTAATGACCATTAACTGTGAAAGGTGTACAATATACAGTATACAATGAATAAGCCATTTTCACACTATGGCGCAATTTTACTACTTCCTACTTGGGGGTCTTCAGTGCGTTGTGCCATTTTATACAAAATAAAAACAACAGACGTTTTACGGCCGTTTTCCCCGCTTACGCAGGGGTTGGCCGGTGGTTCCCCGCGACAGTTTCCTCCACATTCCACGATCATGTGCATCTTCCCTCTTCAACTCTCTCTCATATCCCTCTCCACTACCTGGCTCCATGTCATCCTTGGCCTTCCTCTTCCTCTTGCACCATCAACCTCAAGCGACATACACCTCTTCACCCAGTCACCATCATCTTTCCGCAGCACATGTCCCAGCCACCTTAATCGGCTCCTCTTTACCACGTCAGACACCGATTCAATACCCATTCAATACCCATTCTTTCCCTCAGCTCCTCACTAGACACTCTATCCCTCAGCGATACGCCACACATCCACCCGCACCATCCGCATCTCTGTTCTCCAGTCTATTATTCAGCTCCACAGTCATGGCCCACGTCTCACTTCCATACACCATAGCACAGGCCACATACACCTTCCCCTTCAGCTTTAGCAACACTTCCTTCCTTGTCAGGATCCCAGAGAGCTCTTTAAACTTTCCCCATGCACAACGTACCCTTGCCACAGATGCTGAATTTGCTCCTCCACCCCCATTCAGCATATCCCCCAGGTAACAAAACTTTTTAACATTCTCTAAATGCACCCCATTGCCCAGATCCATGCTCTCATCTACGTCACTATCCTCTCCATCCTCTGCTCTTTCACACACCTTACAAACAAACGTATCCACAATTCTAGCCAGTGAACCCTTCACGCCTGAGCACCGCTTGTGTACCCATCCACTACATCCTGTGCATCGAATATAATTATTTCCAACACCCTTCCCACATATACTACACGGCCACTTCCCTAACTTTTCAACATGACCACTATTCTTCCTTGACACCATCACCTTAGTCTTACCAGTGTTCATCTTCAAACCCTTTGCCTCCATGCATTCTTTCCATCGCATCACTTTCTCCTTAAGCTCCTCAATGCTCTCAGCCATCAAAACCAGATCATCGGCATACAACAACTCCCATGGCATACCCTCTCTAACTTCTTGCGTCAGCGCCTCCATCACGCATGCAAACAGCAATGGACTCAGGACCGACCCCTGATGGACCCCAACCTTCACCTCAAACTCTTCACTATTCCCATGCTTCGTTCTCACCACAGTTCTTGCTTTCTCATACATTGTCATCACTGCTTTCACCAACCATTCTTCAACCCCCAGCTTTCTCAACGCCCACCTAACCACCTCCCTGGGAATTCTGTCAAATGCTTTCTCCAGATCCACAAATGCATAATATAGTGCTCTATTCTTAGCCACAAATTTTTCCTGCATCTGCCGAACCATAAAGATCGCGTCTGTCGTTCCCTTTCCAGGCATAAACCCAAACTGCATGCCATCTATATTCGCTTTATCTCTCAGCTTTCTCTCCAGAACCCTCTCCAATACCTTCATCCCATGTTCCAGCAACTTTATAGCCCGATGTGCCCCACACTCCATTGGGTCACCTTTCGCCTTGTATATAGGTAAAAGGGTACTTAGCTCCCAATCCTTCGGTATCTTTTCCTCCTCCACAACCATATTGCCGATTTCCGTCATTTTCTTCACACCTACCTGACCAGCTGCACTAATAATTTCGCCCACCAATTCCGTTGGCCCACCTGCCTTCCCACTTTTCATCTTCCCTATTGCTTTCTCTACTTCCATCTTTGTGATGTGCTCTCTTGGTCCTTCAACTACCCCACATTCTACATTCCCATCCCACTCATTCTCTACATTCAATAACTGCTCCATATACTCCCTCCATCTCTTTTTCATCATCTCTGGTTGCACAACTATATTTCCTCTCTCATCCTTCACGCAGTTCACTCCAACCACATCCTGCCTTTCCTTAGCCATCTGCTTCGCTATCTTGTACACAGATCTCTGCCCTTCTTCTGTATTAAGCTTCTCTCCTACTCTATTTCTTTCCTCCTGTTGAGCCTGAGCAACTGCCTTCTTTGCAATCTTCTTCGCCGTCACATACTCCTCCAACAGCGCCTTTTCCTCAGCTGTACCCTTTGCCTGACACCATGCCTTAAACTTAAAACTGTTTACTATGCGCATTCTCATTGGTAGTTCGTGGAAAACCCAGCTGTTGTGGAAAAACCAGCTGTTGTGGTCTAGTGGTTATCACATATTTCTATGAGCTGGGAGACACAAGTGAAAATCCTGGGTCGGACCACCACTCCGGGTCTTAAAATAATTGAGGAGAAACTTCTGCCCATTGAGGAGAAACTTTCCAGCAAATGGCAAGACTTTCGGGTCTTCTCGGATAACGACCTTACATCGTAGGCCCTCGGAACCTATCAATTGGGCTTCTCGCCTGTTGGGGATTCCGTTCACCTAAGAGTGATAAATCTACTAAACTAAAAAAACCTCTAAAAATGATCTATTAGAGGACAGACGCATAGATCACGTCATGTCATGTCAGGTTACTGCTTTTGTCTTTTTCCATGCCACATAAATCTCCTATAATGGCATCATTAAAGTGTTTATGAAACGAAAATTGAGGTGACGTATTTTTTATTGATTTATTTGAGAGAACTCCTCAAACGATAAAGAATGGCGTTTGTATTTCGTTAATATCTTATCTCGTTCTCGAGTTATTCAAGATTGTGTAATATGACCTATGACGTCACTAGTTGTACCCACTATTATGATGAATCAGAAAATGAAGCATATCTTCAAAAATATTGAGCAAACTTTTTTGAAACTTTACACAAGTATACAGGTCACTAAATTGAATATCCCCACGTCAACTTTATTGTTACCATAGCAATATATATTAGTTCCCAGACCTTTCATCCTGCACCAACAATTTTCTATTTTCCACCATGCCTACAAAGATTTTGACTCAAAGTTGCTCTGTTTTGTTGGCAATACTATTGAAAATACACCTCGTTGATCAACAGTTAAATATTGGTTTAGAAAAGGCAGAATATAAACAAGTTTATGAGAGGAATAAAGGAGTCTGGGTACTAATCTGTTACCATGGCAACGATAAAGTTTACGTGGGTTATTCAATTTAGTGACCTGTATACTTGTGCAAAGTTTCAAGGAATTATGTTCAATATTTTTGAAGATATGCTTCATTTTCTGATTCGTCATAATGGTGGGTACAACTAGTGACGTCATAGGTCATATTACACAATCTTGAATAACTCGAGAGCGAGATAAGGTATGGAAGAACTACAAACGCCATTCTTTATCGTTTGAGGAGCTTTTTCAAATAAATCAATAAAAAAGTCATCTCAATTTTCGTTTCATAAACACTTAGCCTTTTGAGTGGTTTGTTTTCAATTTTATTGTATATAAAACAAATAGATCTCCCGCCTAAAGTGTCATCCTATCCCCCCGGAATTTTCCCCATCCCTAGCCCCCATGCCACTCCCCTATTAGTAAGTGATACTACCACTGATCTGAAGATGCTACCGACCAGATTCCAATCTTGCACCGTCGAGAGAGGGTAGGGAGGGAGGCCAGGCGAGGTAATTATCCCGGAGCCCAGGCGAGCTAATTATCCCGGAGCCCAGGCGAGCTAATTATCCCAGAGCCCAGGCCAAATAGGGGGCCGTGACATTTCAGTCTAAGAAATCTAACAAGGTATAACTTACAGGCCTCCAGCAAATAGTAGATAAGTTAAAATTAAAGTTACTAGGTAACGTACGGGGCTTTGCAATAATTTTGTGTCAAAAAGTACGGGGACCCAAATATTAAAGACATAGAATTGTGATCTAACAAATACTCGGCGTGCGAGGTCTGGGGACCATTGATGGGGAAAATCCCGCAGGGTGTTAGGATGGAAATCTAGGGGAATAGAACAGGCGGGCGAGGTGTTATTGCGGATACGTATTTCTAGTTATTATTATTATTATTATTATAATAATGACAATATCTGTGTATACTATATGTACATTGTAATTATTATTCTAAGATACATGCAGGCATTGTATTTATTTTGTGATTTTGTCGTTATAATTTGTGTTACACAACACCTTTCCTGTATTAAACTGTAATATCTGCTATTGTTAACAATTGTAATACATTAGTAGATTAAACAAGAAAGGAAGATTAATCGGGCTGGTTTAGCAGGCATCTGATTTTCATTTTTATAATTCAGGTGCTTACTACCAGCTGATATTTGTATATGTCCGCATTTTTAACAGGTAGTATAGATCTTATTTTTAACAGGTAGATATATGTGGTCCAGATCAACCCTAAACTGAAAGGCTAAATATAAACTCAAGTGGCCATCTCTTGAGTTACGCAGAAAGTTCCTTTGTCTTGTCCAGTTGTACAAAATTATGTTTGGTCTGTGTGACATTGACAAATCTAAATATCTAGATTTAATAAGAGAATCTCGTACAAGATCCAATCACAAGTACGAGTTAAGACCTAAACATGCACGTACAAATTACTTTAAGTTTTCGTTTTTTAATAGATATGTGAGCGATTGGAACTCGCTACCATTTGAAGTTGTGGAAACTAAATCTTTAAGTGGTTTCAAAAAAAAATTAATGTCTTTTTTATTATCTAAGACAGCTTAGATTTGATTTAATATCTTTTATTTTCATATGTCAGGAGAGCAGTTTTGAATACAGATTCTCCTTATTGGTCTCCAAGCATTTCTTACAACACTGGTATATTGATATTAACCGGTTATATAATCACCACGACAATATAACAAGGGATCTTTTCAAAACAATCGTTGAAGATGAAAACAGTAAGATACATTATCTTCTACCGAAAGCGAACACTAATATCAGATATGACTTCAGGAAAAGCAGAACCTTTTCATTACCAGTCACGAAAACGAAACGTTTTGCAAACTCCTTTATTATTAGAAGTAGCGAGCTGTACCAGAAGGATTAATTTCATATTATTACTTGGGCCACCTGTGGTGAGCACAAGTCTTAAATCCAGCTTGATTTCTGTGTTCGTCATGTTCGTCATGTTCTTCGTCGTCGTTTTATACGTCGAGAGAATGTAATTATTGCGTGGGCGTATAAATAGCGAATTAAAGAGATTTCGGCCAGTTTTATTGTCAATGAATCGCAGTCTGAAAAGCATTTACGAGACCTGTAAACCCGCAAATTAATGCAAAGATTCTCTCCAAGATAACTGGATGACTGAGAGAAACACAGATGAGAGATTAAAGAGAGAACCGTGGACGAAACGTCAACATAACAGAGATAGTCGTTGCAAGGCAAAGCGATTTCGGACTTTCGTTTTATTGACAATGAATCGCAGTTGGAAAGTTTACCGAGACCTGTAAACCTGCAAACCATTGCAAAGATTCTCTCCAAGGTGAAAGAAACACAGATGAGAGATCAATCATGAAGACAGAATGGACAGCCGAAGGACAGGGAAATATTATTATGCTGTGTTGACATTTATCCCGCGAAACTCCGTAATATTAATCATGAAATGTTGTGTTTTTATCCGATTTACATCAATTCTATATCGAAATGATCACTTGAATCTGGCGAATCGAACGCTGTAGGTTTTGTCTACTTAAAATGGGAAGATCAGATGTTATATAAGAAAATGCGTATTAGCGATTAAAGCGAGACTCGCCTCTAAAATCAAAGGACATGGCTTCAAGATCTATTCGTTGTTTACCCGATGATTTAATGCTTTTATGTTCGTTAAACCGATGTAATTTCGTAACAGATATGTTTCGTATACCTTTCCGTTGTTTTTATATAAATTTTGACACACGAAGACCTTCAATCGAACAGATATTAGAAAAAATAACATTGCCGTGTTTAGTGTTGACATTAAATTTCGTCTGCGTGGGGCGGGGGTAGCCTGCGTGTAGACGCCTGATTTTTCTTCCTCATTCCTCTGTCTCGTCGCGTCCTCCCCAAAAGCCCCCGCGCGCTCAGCCCCAAAGTCGCGCAAAGCAAAACAAGCGCCTGGGTACGAGGCTGCCTCGGGCTGCAAAGCCGAGGTAAGCTTTCGCCATTGCATACCCATACCCCCCGCCCAAATCCACGCCATATCTCCCTAATTTGTCCAGTGATTAAGTGGCCCAAGTTAACGCCTAGCGGGCGTCTTGTTTACATTATATGCATGGTATCATATATTTTTACATGCCATAGGTATGATTATGTTATATATATTATATTTAGGTTTTTAGTGTTTTTTAATTTTTTAATGTACTTAGTTACGCAATTCAGTCTCTACTGCAATGTAACTTTTTGAAATAAAACTATCTATCTATCTATCTATATTGATATTAACCGGCAAGGGGGCAATTGGATCTAAAAAGTTTGAAATGCGTATTAACTTTGCCACAAACAACTGATTTAGTAAATCAAATAGCACACAATGTCTTAGACTTTGTGAATCCTGCGCCCATCTAACGCTGTCGCAATGCATGCAGATCAAGCTAAGCCGTTTTAAATTGATACTTTACTTTTAAAGCGGAGGAATTTCACGATGAAAGATGTCACCTATGTAAACATGCACATTCATGCTTTGTAAAATAAAATTGAAATAGTACGAAATTCAACATCTTTTTCTGCAACCCCAAACCCCCCCCCCCCCGTCCAATCTTCGCCACTTGAAATTGCCCCCCACTCTAAAAAGTGCTCCGCGGCCCCTGTACATTGTGGCTCAAAAATTTATTTTGGGATCACTTTCTTTGGGAGCTTGGGATTGATTAAATACTACTTTTTAGCATTAATGGGTGGAGCAGCAGTCGTGACACAGTGTAGTATCTTTTCCCCTTGGGTTTAGGGTTATTAGGACTAGAAATACGTATCCTCAATAACCCCTCTCCCACCTGTTCTATCCACTGATCTCAAAAATACGAAACTTTTATATTAATTATTTCAAAGAATATATTATGTTTCGCAATCAGAGTGGTCCCCAGACCCCCTTGTCGCACGCCCTGTATTTGTTTATCGTAGATATCGGTCAATATTTAACCCTAACCCCACCGCCTTAAGTGTCTTCCTAACCCGCCGCGAGATTATCACCTTCGCCCTAGGCGCCGACCGAGGGGATTAAACGTCCCATGGAAAGCGATCCCTAAAAATATTTTGATATGTCCTTGGTGCTTGAATAGTATTATTTGTGTTTTAGCTCAGTCTATTGTTTACATCAAGTGTCTTGCTGTCGCTTCAGCAGGACTTGGCACTAACATTTTCTGTTTATTGCTTCTCGGTAAAACTGATCTGCATCTATTCCTTCATTCTTCAACACTGACTGTCCGAGCGTTGGTAAAATGTTGCCTCCTTTCGTGTATTTGTCATTATTAAAAGTCAGGCGCTTTATGACGTAGCTATTCTCTCGTCTTGCCATATGGGCTCGAAACGTCTGCGGTTGGTTGGTGATGAAGGATTCTAGGCTAGGGACTTTGCAGAATTGTAGGACCTGTTCATTGTTGTATTATTTGTACCAGAATTCGACGAAGTACCAGCGAAGTACCATCGTTGTACTATATCTGCACTTCGTTCTCTCACTAAAATGTTTTATTATTCATTATAGAGAGACGCCTTAAATCGACTGTGCTCTCTTTGATTGTTGGAGGTGCGTTGGCAGCTTCAGGTTAGTATTAAAGGAGAACTGTAGTCAAAAAATTAATTACTTTTAAATGAAAGGCATTTAATAGGCACGGAATATTCCCGGCTTCCGTAGTTTGTGTTCTAAATTACGGGAAAACCTTCGACAACTGATTCATTTGATCAGAGACAGGTATGCCCCCCGCCCACTAATCAATTTTTGCCCCCCCCCCCAGGAAAAGTCCCTTTTTCTTAAATTTAATCAAATAAGCAATGAATAAAAATTAAACAAATGGAAAGTAAGTTTTAGCCCTTAATTAACAACTTAGACTTACTTAAATTATTATGTTGACCTACGCGGCACGCGTCCCCCATTTAAAATCCCGCAAACAAGCTAGTGTTTTCTGTTTTTTACCATGTCAAGACGAAGAAGTCGAAGTGATAAACGCAATAATATATAATATGACCGATTATAAGCACAATGTTTTGGTAGCTTATGAAGATGCCTAAAGGCTAAAGTGTATATATTTGGCCGTACTACTTATGAGTTTATATTAACGTGTGTTTCATAATCTTGATGCCCCTTTGTAATCGTGCATTTTTAGCAACGGCGCGGTGCCTTAATTTAGCAAAATTCTTATCAGAAATCGCCGGAAAAGCAATTCTGGGCTTTGTAAAATTAAAAATTTTCCGGGGGCCCATGCCCCCTAAACCCCTAGAGTGTCATGTAAACCTAAATTACGTGGTTACCGTTACCTCTTTTTAGCAACACTGGGTCCGCCACTGATCATGAACTGAAGAAAAATATTTTTAACGAAAAAGCCTGCCTCAGAAACTTCAGTAAACAAATATTTTGGTCACAAAGGTCCCTTTTAGGAAAATCCCCCCCCCCCCCCCCACGGGAAAATCCTTAAAAAAGGCCCTGGGGG
Source organism: Chrysogorgia sp. JL179-B06 (assembly GCA_035772405.1). Lineage (NCBI taxonomy): Eukaryota > Metazoa > Cnidaria > Anthozoa > Scleralcyonacea > Chrysogorgiidae > Chrysogorgia > Chrysogorgia sp. JL179-B06. The sequence continues at coordinate 5,454,626 of JAYKKM010000403.1, read as the reverse complement.
TAGAAAAATATTTTACTTTCTGGAACCATAAGAGAACATAAGAACATTTTCTGCGAGTAATCGACAATTCAACTGTAACTTTGTAACACTAACAAGCTGTCAAGCTGAATGCTATATTCTTGCAGTTACAAGTGCTATTTGTCTACAGTTCCCCTTTAATGAGCTTTTGTTTCATCGCAGGACAGTTTACGTACAATATATTTAACAAATGGAGAATCCGTAAAGCGATGCAGATCCATTATCCAGAACTGTTTGAAAAAGAAAAGGTAAGTTATTCGAACAGTTCATTTTTCATGTTTTATGGAAATTTTAGTAGTTTGGTAACGACGACTTCATTCAAAATAATTATGTATACGAAATAAAGACAATGTATAATAGACCTATTTCATAATGGCGGCCAGTGTAAATATTCTTTTATATGCATGCAAATTAGCCTTTCTGGCATCGTTACAAAGCAAAGATTATTTGGAATTACAGACACACTTGACTTGGATCAAGTCCGTCTCCCCAAAAGGTTGGGGGATTCGGGAGCGGCTGATGGATGTGGAAGAGCGCAATGGGAGGAGAGATAAACTTGGTTCACCCGCAGCGAGCCAAGATTTATTACGACCTGTTTTTGGGTCGGAGGCGTGACTGTTCAATTATTATACCCTCACATATAATCCACCAATCAAATGTCGCCATTAGTATCACGTGGCAGCCCAATATTTTACGATGTAGGGCAGCTACATATTGGGCAGCAACCTTTGGACTGTTTACACGGGCTGTTCACGTGCAAAGCGACGTCACTCGCGTGCCTTTTATCTTAATCGAAATTTCATTGGTTGAAGTACTTTCTCAAGGAACGTGATGTGTTTTTCCGAAATTCCGAGTCTTTTTATTATTTTTTTTGACGACCAGCTTACGTGCGAAGAAACATCTTTGTGTTAAGTTATTTTGTTCGATATAATAAAACACCTATTGAATTCATTGGTTGAAGTACTTTCTCACGGAACGTGATGTGTTTTTCGAGTCTTATTATTCTTTTTGATAACCAGCAACCTTATTTAAGTCTCGACTTGCAATATTAGGCTCAACCTTCGGTTGCACGCAGGCTACCTTCGGTCTCGCCCAATATTGAATTCTCGACTTAAATATTTTGTAATATTGGGCTCAGAGGAATCCAATATAAGTAATAATATTCTTTCGTTTGACCAGCTGAAACATGATATCTTATTTACCTTTCACCACTTGTATTTTTAAATTTCAAATTTGTTATCCTACTTTGACCGTTTGTAATCTAAAAACTGTATTGATTAATAATTTGGCAAAACACAGTAAACAATTCCGCTTTCAATTGTCCTTCACTTGAAATGCAAGATTGTCGCAAAAAATCGGTTATCTTAGAACTGTGATTGTTTTAAAATCGACTGTCTTTGCCAAGGTGACACTATAGAGTAAGAACTTTGGGCCGAGGGGTAAATTACTCTGAAAATCTTCGTACACTTCGTCAAAAATCCAAAAAAATCTTTTTAAAAATCCCAAAATCTTATTAATTTTAATAAAAATCCCAAAATCCCAAAAAATACCACGAAATCTCTAAATATTTCAGAAAATACTCAGAAAAAAACAATAAAAACCTCAACAAAATCGAGAAATCCATCAAATTTTGAAAAATCTCCCACGGAATATCCGATTTAAACCCTTAAAATACCCTTATATCCATTCCATACCCTCGAAATCTCCATGTTCAGTGCAATACTTCATGTAAGAATTTTTTTATCACATGAGGATCGGGAGAAAAATGGCGACAAACACGTGTTTGGGTAAATAATTTAATTGACTGCACTCTTAAAATAATAAAATTTTAATAAAATGTTGTTTCCTTAACGTTCATTTACTTGGTTTTTTAAAAAAAACTCGATAGATTATATGTCGCAAAAAATTGCGGAAAACGTTCGGCGAAAAACAAAACGGGGAAAATATTTCGAAAAAAATCTTGAAAAAATCCCTGAAATTTTGGCAAAAAAATCCCAGAATCCGGAGAAAAATTGCAGGGATTTTTTTATCCCAAGAATCTTTTTTTTATCCCAAGAGGCACTTTAAAGGACATTGGAAACAAAAATTAAGTTTGTCTAATATGAAAAAACTCGTAAAATCATAGTAACATATTTTACAACGTTTCCGTATTTTACTTCGGTTTTGAAATATTTCAGTTTGTTTGATATGTAAATGAATTGTCTCTGACGTCAGGTGCTGGGTAGAGAATTTTCACTCATTAAAAGTTTTTTTTTATATCTCAGTGATTGCTATGTTTACAACGTTCATTATCAAGTAAATTTGTGGAACAAACTTGAAGATTGAACTAGTATTTTAATGAGTGAAAATTCTCTACCCTGCACCTGACGTGCAGAGACCATCTCATTTACATAACAAACAAACTGAAATATTTCAAAAACAAAGTAAAATACGGAAATTTGTAAAAGGTGTTACTCTATCATTTTACGAGTTCTTTCGTATTAGACAAACTTAATGTTTGTTGCCAATTTCCTTTAAGGAATACTTTTATTGCACGACAGTAAGCTTGGGATCCCTGCATGAAGTCCCAACTTTGGGTTTGCTTAACGTTGTTTTTGTAGTAAATTGTAAACGTTATTTCTGCAGGAAGTGACGTGGGACGAATGGCTTGGGGATCTGGTTACTCGAAAAAGAAAACTAGGGCGGTTGGATGATAACATTCTTAAATTAGAGATGGATTTCGAACTGTTAGAAAAAGAAGAGTGCGAGTTGCTCAAAGAACAACAAAGTTGATATTTCATACAAGAACAGCCATGATCACCAGTGGTTTATGATCATCGTAGCAAGATGGAAGGTAGCTGTGGATTCCAAGGGGCCCTCAGAATTTCGGGAAACAAATTCTGATAATAAATTTCGATTTTGAAATTAGGGATTCTTCCAACAAATCTTGACTTATTAATATAAGTTAAGATTTACATTTTTTAGTAATACCATGATATTAGGGAAATTAGTGATTAAAGACAAGGACAAATCCTCCCGAGGCTTGAGGGACATTTAAATACTAATTTCCCGACATGTCACGGTATTATTTTGCAATACCATGTTTATCGCAAACAGTGTCAACCGATACATGTTCCCTCATGCATGCTAATGAAGGTAAAATTAGAAATTTCCCCTGTTTTGAGGGCATTTAGCGATTCAATTCCCAGTTAGAACAAAAGAAACCGATGTGATCATGGTATTATAGCTGTATAGCAAACAATTCAACAAATTCTCACTGTACCTCATTTCCTTGCGTAGTTCATTGTAAATTCCGTCGTGGTTTCGAAAGTTGAAGACGACCCACGAATTGCAATTCAGTGAGCCATTATTTTTAATGAAAAAGTTGGTGTTCCGTGTTACAAAATGTACTCTTATTTCCACTAAGTATGACTACTAGTGTATATGTTATGTAAAGGTTTTGCTCTGCAAGCTGTGTTGTACTGTTGTCAATACTCAGAAAATCTCTCCAGACGGGACTCGAACCCGCAACCTTCTGAATGCTAACCAGACGCTCTACCATTGAGTACTCAAAATCTTTACAACTTTACTAACTTTAAGCTGCAACTAATTCCTAATTTAGCTAGTCTATATATAGACGATACATGGACGATCGTCAAGCTCATATCCTCAGAAAAATAATTTCTGAGTCCCAAAGGAATCGAACCTGTAAGAATAATTTTTCTGAGGATATGAGCTTGACGATCGTCCATGTATCGTCTGTCTACTCCAAGCTCTCCCACATTCACTACATCAGTGTAAATATTAACACATAGTCTATATATAGCACAGGAGCCCAACTCTGACGCCTGTGGTGTGTTTCTCTGTTTTATTCTATATTATGTAAATTTCAAATTTCTAATGTTTTATTTAATGAAGTGGAAACAGCTGCAACGTGGGTGTGATAAAAGACGCGATGAGAAAAAGATTTGTTCTCTCGCGTGTGTTTTCCCGCACTGCGTGTTATCCCTCACATGTCAGCTTTCAGTGATCGTCACACGTATTCACGTGGCACAAATGACAGCTGTTTCGAGTTTCAAATTTCCCGCGCGTGCAATTTACATAAGCGCCTTTCATTAAAGTGCCCCTAACCTCAAAAATTCCAGACATTTGCATATCAAACAAACTGATATATCTCAAAAAGAAAGCAAAGAAACGAAAATCTTCAAAATAAGTTACTTTATCATTTTAAAAGTTCTTCCAAACAAGACAATAAAACATTTTGAGGTTATGTCGCGAGTATCCACGACAAGTCACAGTTTGGTTTTTGAAGCTTTTATTTTACCTATAATCACACACGTCTCGGTTCTCACTCGTTCACACACAAGCTCCGTCTCTGGTTACCCTCTTGGTAACACTCAACTCACTGACAGTTTTATTCTCACCTCTATAATAACCTTATAATTCAATTAACATAAACAGTCCACTTAATTAGTGTTATAATCCCCAACACACTCCCCCCATATAGCTCAAGTCACATGTGAGCTATATGTTATGTCTCAGACCATAAAGATTGGCCAACACAACAATTAGAACAATTATAAATGTTAAAAGTTAGTGTCGATAATGAGTTCATCGTTCATTTCTTACTTGCTACGCAAATTCATCGGTTTCTTTAGCGTCGTCTTGTATACAGTGTACGTATCTTAGCCACTGCCGCTGCATTCCTTTTGGGTCGGAACTCCGAGGCCTCGGCTCTCAACTCGACTTGTAATTTTGGAACAGTCCGATCACACGACAGTTCTAAGGGGTACATGTGTTGTACAGCGCGTTCCAAATGGCCTTTTCCAGCACGTAGTCTGGCTCCTCTAACAATACCATCCCTTCCGATTATTAGTTGCACAATTACACCAAGGGGCCACTTTCCCCGGTTCCGCTCTTCGCTCTTGATGATTACAACATCGCCCAACGATGGAACGTAGGACTTTCTCTCGTGTTTTAAATTATGTCGTTCTCTCAGCCCTCTTAGGTACTCTTTGGTCCACCTGCTCCACATTGCTTCCTTGCACTTTCGCAAATACTTCGCCCGTCTTCGCAGATCAATTTCTTGAATGTTGCTAGGTTCCATTTCTGGGATCGCATTTGGTTGTCCAAGGAGCAACGCGCTCGGGGTAAGAAGTGGTAATTGAACATCGTCTTCAATGTAGTCGAGAGGTCTGTTGTTGATGGCTACCTCGACGTCTAAAATAACATCTTGCAATTCCTTCCAGGACAAGTTCCCTTTGCCGATAGGACTTGACCAGCCCCACCATCCGTTAGTCAAACTGGCCACCCCACCATGGCGCTCTGCTAAGGTTGAATCGCCATTTAATCTCTTGCTTGGCTAAATAGTTGTTAACGCACTCATCCTTCATCACTCGCCCAAGTCAGTTAACCGCCCCAACAAAGGTTCCACCATTGTCGGAATATATTATCTTGGGTCTTCCCCTTCTTGCCACGAAGCGCTTGAGGCTACTTAGAAACTCTTCGGTTTCCAGGCTTGGTAGTAATTCTAAGTAGAGGCCTCTGGTCAGGCTGCAGGCGTAGACGACCAAATAAGATTTTCTTTCTGTTCGGCGCTTGGTCAGGTATTTGATGGGTCCTGCGAAGTCCACTCCAATCACCTCGAACGGGTTTTTTCCTTCTGTTCGCGTTGTTGGGAGAGGTCCAGGAGGTGGAGTCGCATAGGCTGTCGCTTGAGCTCGCTTGCATCCGCAACAATTCTTTCTCACGCGCTTGGTAAGCCGTCTCAATCTAGGTACCCAGTAGTTGTTTCGCATGTGGGCCATGGTTAATGCAACTCCCCCATGGAGCGTTTGCAAGTGTGATTCCTCCACCAGTTTCTCGGTGTAGGGATGAGTGTCGGGAAGATAGACCGGATAGATGCCTTGGATTCTTCCTCTACATTCTAGAACACCATCGTTCTCTTGCAGGTTGAGTTCCAAACTCTCCTCCTGGAACCTTGGATGGCTTCTTGCTTCACTTTGTACACGTTTGATCCACCATCGTTTTTGGTACTCTATTTCGTCGGTACGCAGTGGACCAGAGGTTCTGTTGGCTTGATCACATTTGCAGTTTTGCAAGAACCGGTTGATCCATCCACCCACGCGCAAAGCTCTCCACAGTTGGTGTTTGCTTAGCAGCTCATCGAACTGGTCAGTTTGTCCAGAGGTTGTCCCAACTACTTCTTTTATGAACTTGGCTTCAGTTTGGCTTTCTGGTGATGATTTGATACTAATTTGTGGTGGCCACTTGTCAGAGTTTCCCAACCAATCTGGTCCGTTCCACCATCGCTCCGCATTCGTCACGCTACCGCCTCTGCTCCCGAGATCAGCGGGGTTTTCTGTCGTTGGAACGTGGTGCCAAATGATCTCTTGATGAGCTTGAATCTTGTGGACTCGATTAGACACGAACTGCTTGTATTCCCCACGGCCTTGAATCCAATGCAGCGCTACACTGCTGTCCAGCCACGAGTGTATCTCTGTCACGGATACGAGCTCCAGCCGCGGTATCGTCGTATTTCGTTTGGCCAGACGTGCCTTCGCTGCCACAAGGCGTTGAGTGGTTCCTGATTCTTGACTCACCACTGCGTAAATTGCTGCAGACACTCCATTTGCACTGGCGTCACCAAAGCCATGTAGGGTTATGGATTGTATTGGCTCTTGATAACGCACGGTGGATCTGGGTACGACGACGTCACTTGGTAGGCTGCTTTTCCGTCTCTGCCATCGCTCACCGAGTTGTCTTGGTATAGGTGCATCCCAAGCAATCATGTGGTCACAGATATCCCTGTAAATAAGTTTGCCTGTTAGCATCGTAGGAGAAACGAGGCCCAGCGGATCGTAGATCTTTGCGAGATCTGCCACGACACTCCTCTTCGTCGGCTCTGAACTTACTTTGGGATACCTGTACACAACCTTCAAGGTGTCGTTCTGTTTATCCCAAGATAGACCCAGAATCTTGCTTTCGTTGACCCTCGCTCCTAGCTGTTGTTTGGCAAACGTTGTTTCATCTTTTCAGGAACTTCACCTTTTGGCTCCAACTCCTCCAAGTTAGAGTTCCATTTATGAAGCTTGAACGTCGCGTCGTCAAATATTTCAATAGCACCGTCTCTTAGCTCTTTTGCTTGAGAAACTGTGGTGGATCCTGATATAAGGTCGTCAACATAAATGCTCTTTCGTATCTCGGCCACGACTTCCGGTTTGCGGCTTTCCCAGCTGCCCAGATGGTGATCGATGACTGCTCCCAGTAAGAATGGCGAGGGTGCCAGTCCAAATAAAGCTCTGGTAAATCGAAGAGTCTGGAGTTCAGCTTGCTCACCAGGTTGCCAGTAGAACCGTAACGCGTCTCGATCATCCTCCCTGATTCTGACTTGCAGAAAGGCCTTCTCCAAATCCCCAGTGATGGCAACAGGATGGAACCTTCCTCTGACCAAAACACTCCAAAGCTTGTTCTGTAGGGATGGTCCCGTATGTAGACAGTCGTTGAGGGAAGGCACTCCTTCGCTTTCTTTCGCTGAGGCATCGTAGACGACGCGTAACTTGGTACTCTCAGCATTTTCTCTTATAACCGGTTTGTGTGGAACATAGCATTCTCTACCTTTTGGGTGGTTGGGGGCATTCTCCACCACTCCCTCTCGCAGTTGTTCTTGTATGATCTCGTTGTACTTTTCTGTGTTGGACGTGCGATTCAACTTCCGCAACAGCGACTGCAGGCGTTGAAGGCTTCCTTTCTTGTTACTGGGTAGTTCTGGATGATTACCTTTCCAGGGCAAACCTGTTTCGTACCAACCAGCGGCGTCTCGGCTGAGCTGCTCTTTGAATTCAGCGTGTACTGTGTTTTGATCATTCTCTGCGGTGTCTTCCAAGGTGTCTTCCCTTACAAAGCTCCTCGTAATCTAAGCTGGTTCCACATATCTTTCGTTTTGTTGGTATTCATTGACATACGATTGGTGCTCGCCCATTCTTGTAAGTTGTCCAGCACCAATTGCATTGTTGATTCATAACCTTTAGGGACGCTGTCAAACACCGTACAGTCATCTGCATATTTACACATGCTGATACGATCGCGCAGTTCTGTCGGTATGGCAGTTACGAAGTGGAACTCGACAATCATCGACAATGTCTTAGTACAAGGAGACAACATGTACTTGAATGCTTTTAACCATGATCTCATTCCTCGTCAGGGATTTCTGTCGTTGAACAACTCACCAACCGTTGTTTGTTGCCGTTGGTTAGAAGACTTGTCCTGTCGATACAGATATCGCCCCCTTTGTGGTGGAGCCCGTTGAGGCACAAAACAATATATTGATCTGCCCAACTGTATATGTAATAAACTGTGCATGGAACTGTCTTCAAGAAATTATTTACCTCAAGTTTGTGAAAATTCAGTGGATTTGTCCATTTTGTGAAAATTCAGTGTACAATGGAAATTATTTGTGTGCCATGGATAACCATAATATTTGGTATGCAGTAAATACAATATTACAAGTTCTTTGGGAAAATAAAATACAGTGGTTGCAGTTGACTGTGGTGTATTCCTGAACGACAATTACAGTATAATATGTGGAGTCGTGGACATGTGCAATGAACTAATACATCACAAAGATCTTGAAACTGGTATCGCATTCTCAACAATAAAATTTAGACGATATAAATAATGGTGCAACAATATCGTAAACATTTGTTACATACCGTTTCTGGTATTTATTTAGTCAGCACCTATTTGTTTAGCGCTTGCTTTGCCATAAACATATCAGACACTTGCGATTCCACTGACAGCTTTGCCACAGTAAGAAGCATGATTTATAGTGGCAGTGATTTATCAGAAATTTGTTTACCAATCACCAACATAGTCATAATGTATACTGTGTATGCAGTCAAAAGCCTTGCCAATTATAAACAGATAAGTGATAGTCATTTGTAATTTAAGTCTGCTATATTTAAAATAATTAAAATAATTGATAGAAATGTGTACATACTACAGTGGGTTCATTTTTGAAATTTTATCAAAAATTAAGCTTCCCATGACTTTCGAGGAAGCACTTCCCTTGCGATAGTAACTTCTAGTTTTACCTATAATCACACACGTCTCGGTTCTCACTCTTTCACACACAAGCTCCGTCTCTTGGTAACACTCAATCACTGACAGTTTTATTCTCACCTCTATAATAACCTTATAATTCAATTAACATAAACAGTCCACTTAATTAGTGTTATAATCCCCAACAGTTATGGGCACTTTAAATAAAACATCAGAATTTCCATAATGTAGAATAAAACAGAAGTGTCAGAGTTGGGCTCCCTGTGTATATAGTTCGTAACCTGTTAAGCTCGAATTTATTATTTTTAAGATACGCAATCTTCTACAAATCATGTGGGTACCCGTGATTACTTGCGATACTTGGTTACGTGCACATGTCACCTTTTTCGTTATTACATGAACACAAACTGACGAAAACATCTTGTTTAAAACACATTGACTATTCTTTCAATCTTTTGCTGTCATCTTTTCTGTTATCATGAACACGAACTGACGAAAACATCCTGTTTAAAACATTTAAAACACTATTCTTTCAATCTTTTGCTGTAATTAAACCTCACATGTGTTCGGGTATACAGAAATTGTGCATAGTTTTGTCGATAATTCAGCAGTATACGCTGCTCTTTGTTGCTCACGGATATAAGAATATTTGAAGCTGAGCTTGCAGCTGATTGCATATATGTGTTTTTTACTGATTTATACATCGCAACTCAATCACACCATAGTTAAAGTGCCCCTAACCTCAAAATGTTTTATTGTCTTATTTGGAAGAACTTTTAAAATGATAAAGTAACTTCTTTTGAAGATTTTCACTTCTTCTCTTTCTTTTTGAGATTTAACAGTTTGTTTGATATGCAAATGTATGGAATTTCGTCACACATGCATAATGAGTTATCAGAGTATGTTATATATCTTTGCGTTCATGAAATAAAAACACTAAAGTGTGAATAATACGTGTGTGCGTTTCTCCCACAACACCAAACTTCTTGATTTTAAAGGATTTCGTTCGAGAATGAGAGATAACACATTTCTCCAATAAGTCATCATGAATGTGTGACGAAATTCCAGACATTTGCATATCAAACAAACTGATATATCTCAAAAAGAAAGCAAAGAAACGAAAATCTTCAAAAGAAGTTACTTTATCATTTTAAAAGTTCTTCCAAACAAGACAATAACATTTTTTGAGGTTATGGGCACTTTAAAACCTTGTCTAAATTGACAAATGCAAAAGTACTGAATATGTATTATTTTAAAGTCTGTAAAATACAATTTTAAACAACATATATACAAGTAATCACTGTACATAGTCTCTGTTATAAAAGCGTGTGGACCACGAGTGTCCAGCTAAACGTCCACTGTGTTGCTGAGTCATTAACATATTCAGTCTCGTTGTCAGTGCTACTCCTACCACTATCGCTCTCACACAAAATCATGTCATCATCACTGTTGCTTTCGTCTTCGCTATGGCTGTAGTCGCGCAAAGCGAAACAAGCGCCTGGGTACGAGGCTGGCAGTAGACCGTTTCAATCTGTTTTGAATATACTTTTAATCAATTGTGTTTTCCATCTGGCTGCACAACCAGTACAACATGCCAACATTCACTCATTGAAGAGGAGATATAAACATTGACGTGTTGACCAACAGTATGCAAAACCATCTGCCGTCAAGCTTTTAAAATATTTTTGTAAGTCAACAATGCTTTGCCATGGATGCCCTTGATGTTATTGGTCAAACCATTACATTAGAAGACTGATTTTATTTTTATATTAATATTTAATCTTAAACAATTTGCATGCAGACTGACATATTGATTATTACTTGGGCTACCCTGTGGTAGCACCAAGTCTTAAAACCAGCTTCATTATTAGTCGTATTATTTGTGGGGTTCCGTAAATTTGCAAAATTGCGCAACCTGTAAACAGACCTGTAAACTGTAAACCTGTAAACCCGCAAACCATTGCAAAGATTCTCTCCAAGATGAGAGAAACACAGATGAGAGTTCAATCGTGAAGACGGAATGGACAGCCGAAGGACAGGGAAATATTATTATACTGTGAAATGTTGTGTTTTTGTCCGATTTAAATCAATTCTACATCGAAATGATCACTTGAATCTGGTGAATCGAACGCTGTAGGTTTCATCCACTTAAAATGTTATATTGAATATAATGAGAAAATGCGTAAGCGATTAAAGCGAGACTCGTCTTTAAAATCAAAGGACATGGCTTCAAGATCTATTCGTCGTTTACCCGATGATTTAACGCTTTTATGTCCATTAAACCGACGTAATTTCGTAACAGATATGTTTCGTATACCTTTCCGTTGATTTTTATATAAATTTTGACACACGAAGACCTTCAATCCAACAGATATTAGAAAAAATAGCATTGCCTTTAGTGTTCACATTAAATTTCGTCTGCGTGTCAGGCGTTCTGCATTGGGGGAGGGGTGCTAGCCTGCGTGTAGACGCCTGATTTTTCTTCGTCTTCATTTCTAGCCCAACTTGCTTCTAAAAGTTTTCCACTTTAAACGAGCGCTGCACAATGCCTTCAGTGCCTGATCACAGAAATCAATGCATTCAAAATTATCCTTTGCAATATAAGACAAGTGAGCAGGTTTTCTAATTCCAACTGTCTACATGCGTATATCGGTATATGCCACCAATGCATACCCATCTCCGCAGGCAATATGCGCTCCAAGTCCCTAAAATTAGTAGCCCAGGTTAACGCCTAGCGGGCGTCTTGTTTTATATTAAAACAAGTTGATTTTGATTTTTGGTTGTTAAAATAATGAAACTTGTACCAAAAACGTTACTTTGCTCGATCAAACATGACTCCTTTTTCATAATAAGAAAATACTTGTGATTACCCACCCCTCCATAAATAATGACCGGGGTCCCTTAGTTGTCGTTGGCAAACTAAGCAAAATAAGTAAAAATTGGGCCGACCTTCCATATAAATATCCCCAAATTTAAAACAGTCCTAACACAACACCTAATACTAACCCTAAACCTAACTCTTACGATAATGCTTTATTTTAGAAATAACAGCTGATTTTAATTTCGAATTTTACTACAGATAATCTGTGACATCATTTCGGGATTTATATGGAACCCAAAAAATTGATTGCGAAACCATGCAGGCAGCATAATATGCTAAGGTGCCAAAGGTTTGAACATTCATTCCAGCCCTATTTGTCATTTACAATATTTTGCCAGTATGACTTATTTTGAGACGATCTCGCAGGGTAAGGTTGCGCTATTTATCCGAACCAGAGGCTCATGATTTATTAAGCACTCGACTGTTCAATTTATCACTCTTAGCTGATCGTAAAGGTAGTCAATTTATCCCGAGGGCGTTCTGTGGCAATCGTCCTCTGGACGATCTTTTTTAGTATCCGCGAGAGGTGGGACAGATAGATAGATGATTTTATTCAGTTTTAAAAGACTTTACAGCTATAATGGCTGAATTGCGTTAAAACTTTACAATTATAGAATAAAGTTAAAAACCTAAAGATTAAAAGTATTTGAATTACTAACAATAAAAGAATTCTTAAACCGATCAGTTTTGGCTCTAGGAACGTTAAGTTGTCTCTTATGTCTTAGCTGGTATTTACAGTTATTTTCAGGTGGAAGCAGAGATCTGAGTTTGTGGGATTGGTCTTGAGTGATCTCATTAAACAACTTGCACGTCAACAGCTGCCTACGTTCGAAGAGGCGAGACAGACCACTTTCTTCGATCGAGTCTGTGTAAGGCATCCATGGATAAATTATTCTTAGAGCTCTCTTCTGCAACCTTTCGATGTCGTCTGATAGATACTTGGGTAGCGAGTTGTGATAAACATGGCATGCATATTCAAAGATCGGGCGAATACAGGTAGTATAAAATTTCAAAAGATCTTTGGTTGGAATGGCAGCTCTTTTGAGTTGTCTCAAGAAATAGAAACGAGATGCAGCCTTCTTGGTTGTTTTCGATATATGAGAGTTCCATTTTAAGTCGCTCGATATATTCAAGCCCAGTAACTTTACTTGTTGGACGATCTCGAGGAATACACTATAGTATAGTGATATTAAGATATTTGATAAAGCCTGGGTAAGATATATTTTTTCGTGATACGATGATACGATGATACGAAGTCAGAACAAGTACGTAATAATATAATAAAGGCGAGATATTTGATAAAGCGTGGGTAAGATATATTTTTTCGTGATACGATGATACGATGATACGAAGTCAGAACAATTACGTATTATTCTGACTTCGTATCATCGTATCATGATAACAACTAAGAGTTTCAAAAGTGGACGGGTATTCTATAATCTAGCCTACTTTTGTCCTTTAAAAAGGCTCGCATGGCTGAGCTGTGAGGTAGAAATTTACAAGATGTCATCTGCAATTTCTTTCCAGATAAACTATCATCAATTATCAAATTGTTTTGTTTGTGAATACGGTTTACTTTCTATTTAGGTGTATATTGGCGTGAGTTCATTGTTTCTCACAAGAGCCATTGTGTTCACGCTGATCAGCATCTGGGAAGCAATGATCCATCTTAAATATACCACACTCAGAAGAATACATGCAGGTCTTCTTTATTGTTGAATATGGCAAATCATTCAATATCACATATGTACATAACAAGATAACAGATATTGAGCATGCAGAAGAATTCACATCCGTGTCCACACCAGAAACAAATTCTGATTAACTTAATTTGTCAACTGCTATTACTATACATGTACGTCAACTGTTTTGTGTTCATATTGAACTGCATTTTTATGCAAGCCTTGTACAGAGAACTATGTTATACAACTGTTTTATCTTTATGTTCAACTGCATTTTTATGGAACTGTTGAAGTTACATCTGTTTAATATTATACATGTTCATGAACTACTATATTGTGAATAAATGTTGAGAACAGTTTAATACAACACAAGAGTTGTCAACAAGGTACGGGGCAGATGTGCTGCATCTGAAAATGTGCCAGGGCCCCCCGCACATGCTTCATCTGCCCATAGCTGTGCATAATGAATGTCTTACTAACCCCAAAAGTACCTTTGGTCAAGCAAGCTCAGTGTGAGCTTCATATATACGTAGAGCTCACTGCTCTGGTACAAGGCTGTATTACCTCCGCTGCCACTTTGACTTCAATAAGCCCACCGCTTATTTTTTCAATTTTGCACAATATCACAACTGCCTTTGACCATTGATTTCAAGGCAGCACTTTCCTTGCGATAGTAACTTCTAGTTTATATAATAAACAGAAAAATACTGCGCTCACTCGTTCGATATCCTGGTCAACACGAGAAATAAATTTCATATTTGCGCACACCATTTATTATTCTCTATTTATTTAAACCTTAAAAATCTGTCTACACTGAACTGTACGTAAAATAATCCTTATCCAGGCTACATTTTCCGAATCGTCGTGAGCAGTACCCGGGTCGAGGCAGGTGAAAACTCTGGGAACGAGGTTGGAGGATTTGGGGGCAGGGTATTGACTTGTAGTTTGCAAACATTATAAACATTTGTCATTTGGACTGCCTGCTGTTTCAATATTCGATATTGACGTTAATCACCCCACGTTTATTTTTTCTCGAGGCCTATTGCCCATCCAAGGGAAGAAAGCCTTACAATGTCATCGATCATTCTGGCAAAAGATTGGATATACGTATTTTGTACAGTGATTCAAACCCTGATAGCTTTGGTAAACTTGTTCTGGAAGGTGAAAGAGTGAAGGGAGGAGAACGAGAGGCTCGAAAGAGAAGAAAGAGAAAGGATGAATGAGAGAAGGGAGGAGAACGAGAGGTTCGAAAGAGAAAAGAAAGAGAGGGTCGAAAGAGAAGAAAGAGAGTAGATCGAGAGGCTCGAAAGAGAAGAAAGAGAAAATATAGCAAAATTTCTCAGTCATGAGTACTGCGAGATTCAACAGAGTTTTGAAAGTATAAAGAAATATATTGAAGATTTGAAGAATACGCCAATAATTATTGAAGAAAGTGCAGAAGTAAGATGGTCAGCCTTTGATATTTTAAGGTACATGTACCATCGTGACGAAGACCAATTTAAAACTTTAGAACTTTTACATCTCTGTTCCGCGGTAGGCGAGATGGCGAGGCTATTTCAGAAATTCCGTATTGAGTTACCTCCCATGGCGCGTGACAGACCATGTCCAGAGAATATTTATATTTATTATGCTTCGCCAACTCTATAGTTACATAATCAAAGTGGCAGGGTCCCAGAATTAATTAAATTAAAGTAAAAATTAAATAGTTTAAAGAATGTTCCTGTTCAAGAGTTGCTAGTTGTTATATAGACGCAGCAGCGTTGGATACCAATTAGACTGCGAACAGAATTGCATTTTGGGCAAATCGTTTTCCATGTTCGCGGATCTTCTGGGTCATAATACTCCAATGCCCTGTGTAATATTGCAGGAGGTTGCATTTAAAGTCTGATAACGTAAGTTCCTTCAACCGAATTTCGTTCGGGAGGACATTCCACGTCCTGCATGTTCGTGTGAAGAATGATCGCTGGAAAGTTAGTGTTCTACATTTTCGTGGACGAAATTGTAGAAGATCAGGGATCGAGCAGGTTCTGTTGTCCTCTTTGGTACGTATGGAGTAGGTACGATTTCAGGGTTGATTTTAGCCAGGCCATTCACAGTTTTGAAAAAGAAGATCAAATCGAGGTATTCGTGCCAGTATGTTACCGGAAGTAGATTTAGTGATTGCAAGCGTTGTTTATAAGTTGTCAAAGTGCGAAACGGGAGGCTCATTATTATCTTTGTTGCTCGTCGTTGAACTGATTCGGTGCGTCTAATCAATTCAACAGATTGTGGGGACCATACTTGGGTTGCATAACCGAGATGTGGACGGACAATCGATAGGTAGACAATGGTCAGTGATCTCTCTCAATGACCGACGTACAAATCCTAACATCTTGTTTGACTTAGTAATTTGGACAACAACTTGTCTTGACCAAGTTAAGTCGTTGGTTATGCACACACCTAGATCTCGTTCTGCCTCGAGATGTTCGATTGGTTTACCTTCGAGATGATATGTATACTTGACCGGCTCCTTTCTTTGGGTAATGCTTTGAGACTTCGTTTTCATCTCGTTGAAGAAAAGACCAGAGCGCAGTGACCATGCTTTGAGATAGTTGAGATCGTCTTGGAGGGATTCTGCGTCAGCACTATAGAATCGATCGTTTTGAAGAGCTTTGTGTCATCAGCAAAACAGGCAACATTTGAAGACAGAACAGAGTTGGGTAAGTCGTTGACATACAGTAGGAAGAGTATAGGTCCACGATCCTTGTGGTACGCCAGATGTTACGGGGAGTGTAGATGATGTAGCTCCGGGTATGGTGACACGCGCTGCCTACGCTCCAACAAGTACGAACCGAACCAAGAGTGGAGACTATACCCCGCAGATGTTAAATTCTCGTAACTTCACAAGTATTTGACTGTGGCGCACTTTGTCGAAGGCTTTACTCATATCTAAGTAAATCATGTCACTTTGTTTTCCATTGTCAAGTTGCTGGCCAATGTGTTCCAGAACCTCTACCAATTGTGTAGTGCAAGATTTACCAGGTATAAATCCATGTTGATTTGAATTTACAAAATGCAGCAAGTGATCTCCTAACCTTTTCAAAACGCAACGTTCAAACAACTTAGAAATGTTACAGAGAAGGGAGATAGGCCTATAGTTTACGGAACATTCTTTGTCTCCCTTCTTGAATACTGGAACAATATTTGCAATTTTCCATTCTTCAGGAAAAGCACCGGATTGCAAGGATAAGTTGAACAGCAAGCAAAGTGAGGGAGCTATTTGTGTTGCGGTTTCCTTCAGGATTCGATTTGGTATGCCGTAGGGACCTGTAGCTTTATGCGCATCTAACGATTTAAGAGTGTCCGAGATCTCTTCAGTTGTAAGTTCAATGTCCGATAGTGTATCTTGGTCTAGAGAATGGATCTGAGCCGTGTTTATCGATGATATTTTTTCGCTGTGGAACACTGAGGCGAAATATCGGTTAAATAGTTCGGTGATTGAATTTGGACAAGACGCGATAATTCTGCAAGAGTGGTTGGTGGTGTTTGCCATGGAGATCGATTGAGGTAGGCTCATGGCTTTCTTCGCCAAAAGTTTGAACACAGACCAAAAGCGTTTTGGGTTACGTTTCAAGTCGGTAGAAAGCGAAGCGAATAAGTTATCCCGAGCCTCCGAGACCATGCGTTTAACCTCTGAACGAAGATCTTTATATTTTTTGACCATATATTCACTGGCAAAATGTTTCAGTTTTCTACGTGCAGATTCCTTTTTCCGAATAGCGTATAGAATCTCGCCGGTAATCCATGGTGGGCCGTTTCTTCCTTTCAAACGTTTGGTTGGTACAAATTCGGAAACGGTGGCCTCAAAGGTGTTTTTCCAGCGTGTCCAGTTTTCGTTGATGTCAAGCGATGGATCAAGAATACTCGTCAAATTTTGTTTTTGGATTGCTGTACGAAGTCCACCAAAGTCCGCCAGGGGCGTACCTTTTCACTGAATTGGTCGGTAAAACGCGGAGTCGGTCGGTAAAGCCTGGCATCGTCGGTAAAACCGATTGGTCAGATCGGAAGTTGGGAAAACTTTGTAATAGTTAAATTTGTCGGTAAACTGTTCGTCGATATTACACTGTAAAAACAGATGGTTAAAACAACCAATTTGATAGGGTTCTCTCAGACTCATCAATTGACCTATTTTTATGGGTTAAAACAGCCAAATTTTTTGGTTGAAACAACCAACTAAGGTCATTTTAACCAAAATATTCAGTTAGTTAAACCATTCAAATTGGTTAAATTCATTTGAGTCTGAGAGAACCCTATCAAATTGGTTGTTTCAACCAATCTGTTTTTACAGTGTAGATCGTTGGTAAAATTGACTTCATCGACTGTTTAAACTTTGTCGGTTGTATAAAATTCATAAATTAGCAGTCGGTAGATTGGAAAATTTTAAGCGGAGAAGCAGTCATGTAGACGTGGCAATTAGTAGTGCTAGAAAGCAACTTCTGGCGCAAAACAGAACGGCTACAAAACAGAAAAGTGATAAACGGTACTTTTAGACTGTTGTCGGTACTTATCAAGACAAGCTCTGACTAGCGTTTCGTGGTGGACCATGTTGCCATTTACAGTACATCATCATCACCATTGATGATGATGATGTAAATGGAAACTTCAGGCAACTGGTCAACCTCCTTTCACGTTGGATTTCCATTTCACGTTGGATTTCCATTTCTCAAAAACTGGATTGCCACCTGAGTCCTAATTCATAGAATGCTTAAGTCATGAAACTCGCAGCATATTAACAGAACAAATACGTTCATCTGGTGTTTATGCAGTAATGGATGAACGCCTGATGTTAGTCACATGTGGTCAAATTTCCCTAATAATTCCATACGTTGATGAGCAGTTTCAAATTCAAGTTTGGCAGTGATGTCAGGAGTACGAATTTTCGAAGAAACAGCGTCGGCGACAACCACCCAATCGCATTGACGAGAACGCAGACAATGGTAACGTACCGTTATTCAGTCAACACTACAGACAGGAGATGTTTAAACTAGGAGTTCTTATCAGAAGTGAAATGCTGCCTCGGGACGAGGTTGCCTGTAGAAGTGTTCAGGATTAGGCCAGCAGAATGATGCTAGAAATTTTCTATAGCATGGAGGATCAAATAAATAGAATGTAGAATATAAACCAATAAAGGCGATCGTATAGCTTAGCCTTTGTAATATTAAAATAACATACGGTAATCATATGCCGGCGCGTTTATAATGTCAAAATTCAATGTGACCATTTGAACGCCATACATCTAATTCGAACAACATTTACTTGAAACGAGCAAGCCTCGCGACTATAAATTTTCCATTCAAGCGACACGTTTGCCAAATCGAACTTCACGTTTGTAATATTTGCGGCTGACTCATCTAGCGGTCGTCGGTCGAGCGGTCATATTTCAAATCGAACTAACGAACGGGAAATGCGGGATCACCGTTGTCAAAAACATTGATGTTAACCTTCAATTTAGACGCTGTATTTTCATAATTCGTTACAGCATAATTTTATGTTTATAAACCAATCTTCATTCACCATTTGCTGGTCCACATGTGTCGAATGCACTTACATATATTAATCCTTGATTACTCCTAGTAAAGTACTGAAGCCGTCGATTAAGGACGATACAAATAAGAAACATACAGCGATTGCGTTTGTTATCGAAATATCGGGATTCTTGTCCACAGGCTCTACAGTGCACAGGCTTTAAATTTCAGAAGTAGACAAAAAAGACAACTGACAACGTGTTAGCTTCGGAAGTAGACAAAGAAGCACTGATCGAAAACAACTGACAATGTGTTAGCGGGACATGCGCACTTGAGCCAGTTGAGTTGAGAGATCACATGATCTAACATCTCGATAAATCGACGGCAAAAATTTTACAAATCGAGATTCTGGTCGGATATACATAGCTCGGCAAAGGGACTGGCACGAGTTAACACGAAACGTCAAGAATAGTGTGCCTGCCTCCCTGAGGGGAGGCAGCAATTAGTAATTGACCGTCTAATTTCAGATATCAATGATATTAACAAATACATGTCAAGTATTGTCCTTCCCGTGACCGTGTTGCTGCCAAAAAAATGTAGCAAAGTGCAGTCGACAAGTTGTGCGCAACATTTGACTAACTGTTATAGGATCGCAACTTGCAACTACAGTACTGTAAGAGTATGTTAGATTGTGACAATTATATTCAGTGATATATAATCAATCATATTAATTTAAGATGTTTAAGAGTAGAACTTCATGAAAGAAACATTGTGAAACATAAAGCCATAACGGTGCAGAATTTCCAAAAAGAAGCAGCTTATTGTATGCGATTAATTAATAATTAGTAGTTAATATAGTAGTTACGTAAATATTAAGTACTTTTTAAATTACGCTTGAAATATGAAAATTGCTATGATGCTTTACAAATTTATTTTAGAAATGTAATATTGTTACCATTGCATGGGTTAATGTTAAATATTCCTAAGCTTACAATGTGGGAGCGCAGTAGAAAACCCACAAAACACAAGTCACAAATTCAGAGTTATTCGCGTTATTTATTCACTCGATCGGAGTCCAGCCTCTCGCACAAAAGAACAATTACAAGCCCCAAATTCCCAATAATATCTCGCCTTAATTACTTAATTCTATACTGTCACTACTACTCTTATCTCACTCAAAACTCTTAGCTCTCTCTTTCTTCATTGGTTAACATCCTACACTCATTAAACACTCGTTGACTGACTGATCTCGCATTCCTTAGGTCTAAACTCAAGCACATCACTAAAATAGCACACTCAAAGTTTTATCTCCTTCACATCTCAACACTCAACTCTCATTGACACTCAACTCTCATTAACACTGAACTCACGTCACGCTGCACCTCAGACTAGTTCCCAACACACTCCTGCTCCTGGCAGGAGGCATATGTAACATTGGAACGTTCTGTGCGCAGGCCGTTATTTAAAGATTAACTGATACTTATAGCATATCTAACTACAAAACAGTAGGAACAAAATTCAAATGTAAAGTTCAACTCAAAAGTTTCGCAAAATTCAAAGATTACACTGTGCAGTGTCGCCAATGCGGACATTTGCGGCCACTGCAGCGTCTCTTCGTAGTCTGAAGGCCGGTGCTTTTGGGTCGAGCTCCACTTGTTTCTGGGGGGATTCTGTCGCACTCCAACTCCAGTGGGTAAAGGTGCTGTATGGGTCGCTGCCAGAAGCTCTTACCACAGCGCAGCTCCACAGCTCGCACGATACCATCTTTTCCCAGGAACACACGCGTCACGATAGCCAGCGGCCACTTTCCACGATTTTTCTCTTCTGCTCGTACGATGACCACCTCGCCTACTTTTAAAGGCTTTCGTTTGTCGTCTCTCTTGCAGTTATGACGTTCGCTAAGAGCTTTCAAATACTCGCTGGTCCAGCGCCTCCACAGTGCGTCTTTACAGGACCGCAAGTACTTCACTCGCTTTCTCAGATCGGTGTCTTCTTCTCGCCAATGCTCTTGTTCTGGCAAGTGGTTGGATCGTTGAAACAGGAAGGTTGCAGGCGTCAACAGGGGTAGTTGGACGTCGTCTTCGACATACGTCAGAGGACGGTGGTTGAGTTGAGTTTCAACTTCGAGGACCACTTCGCACAGCTCTGCCCAACTCAACATTCCTCCCCCAACAACCTTGAAGAACGCACGCTTGAATAGGCCAACCAACCTTTCAAACTGGCCGCCCTACCAAGGCGCTCGGCTGAGGTTGAACTTCCAAACAATCTCTTCGTCAGCAAGGTAACCTTGAACCTTTTCATCATGTCGAATTTGACTAAGCCATTTGGCTGCACCGACAAAGGTTCCGCCATTGTCTGAGAAGATCTTTGCAGGGCGGCCACGTCGCGCCACGAGACGTTTCAAACTACCAAGGAACGTCGCTGTCTCCATGTCGGGCAGCATTTCAAGGTGTAGAGCTCTCGATAGACTACACGTATACAAGGCTAGGTAAGCCTTGCCTTCTGCACGAGTAGATTTGCGATACCGTATAGGTCCTGCAAAACTACTCCAATCACTTCGAAGGCGGTAGACCCCTCCGTTCTTTCTCGGGGTAGCAAACCAGGAGGTGGAGTGGCAAGTGCAAGTGCCTGGAAACGCTTGCACCCCCAACAGCCCTTGATCACTTTCTTTACCAGTTGACGAAGTCGCGGCACCCAGTGGTTGTCACGGACTTTAGCCATGGTTAGAGCCACACCTCCATGCAGAGCACGGAGATGCGCTAATTCCACGAACTTTTCGGTAAACAGGCATTCGTCAGGAAGGTAGATTGGATAGCGACCTTGAATACGCCCACGACACTCGAGGATCTTACTCACGTTAGGTTGGAGGTTAAGTTGCAGTTCGTCATCAGCAAACTTGAGCGAATTTCGGGCACGCAACTGCACTCTCCGGAACCACCAATCGTTCTGAGACTGTCGTTCAGCTGTTGTGATTGGCCCAGTAATCTTCGGATTACCAACGCGACAATTGTGCGCAAATCTTGCGATCCACGCACAAATGCGTAGGGTCTTCCTTAGATTATGCCGTTGAAGCAACTGATCGAGCTCCAGGTCAACGTTGACTGCCGCGATCACCTCTCTAACGATTTTGAACTCTACGTTGGACTCTGGACTAGCAGTGGTAACTGGGTTGAATGGCCAGGTTCCACGGTCTTGCAACCACTCAGGACCATTCCACCAAAGCGTTGCGTCTACTACAGATCCTCCACGACTCCCAAGATCAGCTGGATTCTGAGTCGTCGCCTGCACGTACCTCCAATCATCGACATCATGTCCCGCAATTTTGCGAATGCGATTCGCCACAAATTGACGGTATTGCCCGCCGCCTCGAATCCAATGAAGCGCGACAGTACTGTCGAGCCAGCAATGAACCGCGACACGACTGGAAACCCCGCCAATGCTTGGCGCACATTGTCAACTAAATTGACGGCCATATGCCCCGCAGGGTATTGTTAATCCCTTTTTGGCTAGACGTGCCTTCGCTGCGACCAGGCCTTGCGTCGTACCGGACTTCTGGTGCACCACAGCGTACACGGTAGCTGAAACTCCAACTCCACTGGCATCTCCGAACCCATGTAATTCCACCGTCTCTATTGGTTCTAGATAAGGAGCCAGCGTTCTTCGGGTAATGACACTAGCAGGTAGGGAACTCTCCCATTTCTTCCATCTCAGAAGAAGTTCACTTGACAACGGAGTGTCCCAGGCTCGCTTCATCTCGCACGCTTCTCGAAACAGGATCTTTCCTTGTAGGGTAGTAGGGGACGCCAGACCAAGAGGATCGTAGATTCGAGCTAACTTCGCTAAAACACCTCTCTTCGTCAGCACAGCATTCTCTGTGGGGAAGGTAACTTGGATGGTATCTTCGACCTTGTTCCAACCCAGACCGAGGAGTTTACACCCCTCTTCCGAGGTGGAGCTAAGTTGAAGTTTCGCAAAGGTATCTTCGCCGTTGGTGGGGATCTTCGCGTCAGATTCCAACTCTGGTACATTGGAGTGCCACTTGTGAAGTTGAAATCCTGCATCAGCAAAGATGGTCGTCGCGCGTCACGTTTCAGGGTCTTGGTCGCAGTCACCGTGGATCCACCCGAAATCAAGTCATCCACATAAAGGCTCTTTCCAATTTCGGCCACATTGTCTGGAAGCTTGTCTCGCCAGTTCTTTAGATGTTGTTCGATGACTCCTCCAAGAAGAAATGGGCTGGAGGCCATCCCGAACAAAGCTCGCGTGAAACGAAGAACTTGGACCTCATTCGAATCTAAACTGGGCAACCAGAAAAAACGAAGCGCATCGCGCTCCCCTTCCCTGATGCGAACCTGTAGAAAGGCTTTGCGCATGTCTCCAGGGAGGGCAACTGAGTGGAATCTCTCACGTACCAGGACGTCCCACAGTCTATTTTGGAGCGGCGGTCCTGGATCGAGACAGTCATTCAACGACGGTGCTCCCCTTTCAGCACTGGCTGAACAGTCATAGACCACGCGCATCTTGGTGCTCTCCGCATCCTCTCTAATAACTGCACGATGAGGCATATAGTATTCTGTACCAACGACTTTATCAGGGGCTTCTTCGACAATTCCCTGTTCCAGTTGCTCGCGAATAATCGCATCGTATTCCTCTAGCTTTCCAGATCTTCGCAATTTCTGCACTTGGGTTTGTAGGCGACGAAGACTGCCAGTACGGTTGTTAGGAAGGGGTGGATGGTTTCCCTTCCACGGCAACCCGGTTTCATACCAGCCCTCAACAGGATCTCGCGTTAACTGTTCTCGAAATTCTTCGTGAACCATCTCTTGGTCACCAGAAGGCGTGTCTGCTAGACCAAGAACATCAAGGGCGCAAAGGTTCTCATAATCCACTGTCGAGTTCACAGCCAGAAACCAGCAGTGACGTCAGACTCTACACCTGGCGCCATTATGGACCAACCAAAGCGGGTGTGCTCAGCCAATGGTTCACCTTGGCGACCAACACGTAATTGCGCACGAGTACTCATTTGCGCCCAGAATCAAATGGACAGGAAGCTTTTCCTTGGTTGGTACATCATCCAATTTGATGTCACGCAAGTGTGGATAATCTTTGATTTTTTTGGCGTTATGAGGATTGTCGAGGGACAACAGTTCTCGTTTGTTGATTTTGGTCACGCGAGCATTCAATTTGAAATCACCTTGAACCGCCTCGAGGCACAGGTCGTACTGCGACAGCTTTGTCGTTATCGTACCCATCAATATAGCTATGCGACGATCTTCACTTTTCACCGGCGTCGCTTTAACGAGATCAACTAAGGTTGATGACACATGAGTGGCTTGCGCCGCTATCTAAAAGCGCACGGAATTTCACACCCTTGACCTTGACAATTACCACCGGATGAACGACTGACGTGTCACTTACGTTGGCGGTTAATCCGGGTTCTGCTCCAGGCGTTGGACAAATTGAGGTATGATGTCTCTTCTGGCAATTTGAACATGATTTATTGCTTTTGCAGGAATTCGCTGGATGTTGTGCACTGGCACAGTTAAAGCACAACTTCTTTTGCATCAAAACCCTTTTCCTTTCGAACGGTGAAGTAATCTTGTCACACGCCGAGGCTTTATGCGCTCCACTATCGCAGTAGACACACTTGTTTGGGTCGTATTCATCAGAGGCGAAAGCTCGTCCCCCTTGCCAACCTTGACCGTGTTGACGTTTTGGGCGCTTCTCTTCTTTGATGACAGAGTTTGTCTCAGTCCACTTTCGAAGGGCCTCCAATAGCTCTTTGAAGGACCAATCCCTCCAGTCTCCTGCGACGTGCGTGACCAACTTGGCTTTAAGCACCTCGAGTTTCTTTACAATGACATAAAACGCGGCGCCTTCGATCGACTGCAATTTCCCAAGCGTTTCGAGACTTTCGACACTAAACAACAACCGCTCGTAGAAATTATGGATTTTCGACACATCACGTTCAACTAAGCATGGCAACTCTAAAAGGTTGATGACGTACGATCCAGCAACCTCGTTTGGGTGACCATACTTCTCTTTTAGATATTTTAGCGCTTTTCCGTACCCCTCTTCCGTAAATGGTAGACAGTCGAGAGCAGACCTCACTCTATAAGCTCTACCAATTCCTTTAAATGCGAGAATCTTACATTGGACGACTGTTCAGACAGTTCTCTTTTCTCATGCCTGGAGCTTCTGCGCTAGAAGTCTCTTCTCAAACTCCTTCGTCTCTTCCTGTCTCTGAGCTCTTTCTGCCTCCTTGACACGAACCTCTATTTCATTTAAAAACTTCGTTAGCTTGACACAGCTCTCGTCAGCCAATGCAAGCTCGTCTTCTATCCCCGCGGACCACTGCCCTATCTTCCTCTGGCTCGTTTTGGGCGAACTTATACTCTTCTATTGCATCTTTTAAATCACTGATTGTACTTACAATTTGTTCGACGGAGTCCTTTTGCCTTTTATCAGCGTCTTTCTCTCCCTTGGCAATGATCTCGTCAGCTCGTTTGAGGCGGAACTGCAAGGCCTTCATTTTCCCCTCCATAACGCTGAGTTGTTTCTTCGACATGGTTTAAATCACAATATATTTTTCCAAACACAGTCACGACGATAACTTACAGAATTCTTTCACAGCTTTTAGCACAATCACAACAATCCTAAGCCGTATACAAATCCTATCCACGTCGGGGAGGTGCCACTTATGTGCGAACGCAGTAGAAAACCCACAAGTCACAAAACACAAGTCACAAATTCAGAGTTCAAGCCTCTCGCACAAAAGAACAATCACAAGCCCCAAATTCCCAATAATATCTCGCCTTAATTACTTAATTCTATACTGTCACGCCAACTCTTATCTCACTCAAAACTGTTAGCTCTCTCTTTCTTCATTGGTTAACATCCTACACTCATTAAACACTCGTTGACTGACTGATCTCGCATTCCTTAGGTCTAAACTCAAGCACATCACTAAAATAGCACACTCAAAGTTTTCTCAACACTCAACTCTCATTGACACTCAACTCTCATTAACACTGAACTCACGTCACGCTGCACCTCAGACTAGTTCCCAAATGAACAAACCTCCCTTTTCCTGATTTCCGATCCAACCTAGTATCCAGGTACTTTTCTCCGGAGGAGCGTCGACGTGGGCGCAGATTTTCTTCCCGATTGCCTTGTACGTGTTCGTCGGTAAAACTAAGACGATACACCCCCCATCCAAAATGGTCACGGTACGCCACTGAAATCCGCATGTCGATAGTCATAGACAGATCTATACCCATGGCAGGAGCTTTCACTCGGATTTGTATGTCAAACAGGATGATGGAATGATCCGTGAAGATGCCGGCGTCATCAGGTGAGATTATTTCGCGGACTTCCACGCGATCTGGCACGCTGGTGATGACGAGATCAAGAACGTTGGCGCCACGAGTAGGTTTTTTTATCAGCTGAGTTAAGAAAAAATCATTGAGCATTTCCGTGAAAGCGACTTCGTGAGTCCCAGTAGTATTTTCCATAGATTGCCAGTTGACATTTGGAAGGTTGAAATCACCACAAATAACTATACTTTCTCGTACTGATCCCGGGCTTTTTCTAAAAAATCGTTAAATGTGATACGCCATGTTTCGTCAGCATTAGGAGGTCTGTAACACGAGCAAAGGAGTATCTTACTGTATATTAAAGAAGAGCTGGGACCGATCATCATTGAAGTTGGTACTCTTATTTTTCCTTTTGTGGATGACGAAAGACAGAAGACCATTACAAAGGTTTTTGAGTACTTCGACAAGTACGACGTCGAAGCACCGAGTACTGATCCTGACATGCAGTCGAGACTGTTGAGAGATCTCCCGTACGTAAATCATTTTCGATTTAAAGATGGTAATATTACATTTGAAAAATCCTCCATATTGCAATTAAGTTCACACATTATAAACATTGCTGATTTAATCGAGAAGAAAACTCCTGCAATCATTGAACAGAAGCAGATGTCCAAAATTGCTGGTAGTATAAAAAAGTTTTGGGACAATCAGAAATGCTTAGAATCAGAAAATCTACCTCCTATTTTCCAAACTATTTCATCGATGAGACGTTGGCATCGTGTTGTTGTCAAATTGGCGTTTAAAACTGATGGACTTTTGACCAAACTCTCTAGATATTTTTCCAATATTATAAAAGCTTTATTATTATGCAGACCTTTGTGCTCCTGTAACTTATTAATCACCAACCGTATCAAATGCAACATGTTAGTACCTGTTGAGAAATTCAAACTAGGTTTAAACAACTTTAAGAAGTTACTTGAACAAAACAAAACTTATGAGTTCCTTGAACTAAACAAAACTTATGAGTTCCTGGTCAAAATTAAGAGCGTTTGTGATGATTTTACATTGTGATGGTATTACAAACGAAAATCAGGAATTCTCCAACTTGGTTTCATTACAGACAGATGGGACTAATGTGATGAACAGGGGTTGCAAATTTGTTGCCGCCATTTGATGTCCCAGCTCCTCAGTCCTCACAAATGGCCCTGTGGACGGATGACGAGTTCATATCAGTGATCTGATCAATATTATAACTGGACTGTGAACTCGTATTAACTTTAAGTCGCAGAAAGCGTCCCCAACAAAATGGTGGAAATATGGACCTGTTTCATGGGGACGACCGCTGACCGGAATTAAAAAACTGAACTGTAGTCACTGTTCACTGGTTAGCACTAGTTTCCATCTATGAAATTGATGTAACATCATTTTATCAACAAATTGTATCAACAAATACTGAATACTATACCCTAACCAAAAGTAACCCTAACCCTATGTAAGACAACATTAACTCTTACCCTAAAAAAAGAAAATGAAGGACTAGTATTACCCACAGTCGCCCACGCTCGTTGTGTGGCAATTTGTGTTTCTATTGGAATTTCGTCAATTTGTCAAAATTAGAGGATATTTTCATCTATTATTTGCAGTTTATTGTTACAATATAATGAAATATGTGCAAATTATATACAACAATATATTGGTTCTGTACCACTCTTTATTATATAATCTTACTTTTTGTCTGTCACTTTTATTATAGTAGTAACTCTTTCTGATTGGTTATTGCATGCATATTTTATGACAACTCTGTAATTATTATAAGTATTGCCCTCGGACTTTTACAAATCTTCCCGAGGCAAAGGGGAAATATAATCGCTAATTTCCCGCAAGTCATGTTATCACTTTGTAATAACACTATGATCGCCGAGGAATCTACAATCTATGTGACTGGATCATTGCTTATAGGCAGTAGATACATGTACACAGTGCGTACCTATTTTTTATATAATAAACAGAAAAATACTGTGCTCACTAGTTCGATATCCTGGTCAACACGAGAAATAAATTTCATATTTGCGCACACCATTTATTATTCTCTATTTATTTAAACCTCCTTAAAAATCTGTCTACACTGAACTGTACGTAAAATAATCCTATCCAGGCCTTGGGGTGAAAATAACACGCGCATGCGTAGTCGGTGGCAGGGTATTGACTTGTCGTTTGCAAACATTATAAACATTTGTCATTTGGGCTGCCTACTGTTTCAATATTCGATATTGACGTTAATCACCCCACGTTTATTTTTTGTCGAGGCCTATTGCCCATCCAAGGGAAGAAAGCCTTACAATGTCATCGATCATTCTGGCAAAAGATTGGATCTACGTATTTTGTACAGTGATTCAAACCCTGATAGCTTTGGTGGCTTTGTTTCTGGTAAACTTGTTCTGGAAGGTGAAAGAGAGAAGGGAGGAGAACGAGAGGTTCGAAAGAGAAGAAAGAGAAAAGAAAGAGAGGGTCGAAAGAGAAGAAAGAGAGCAGATCGAGAGGCTCGAAAGAGAAGAAAGAGAAAATATAGCAAAATTTCTCAGTCATGAGTACTGCGAGATTCAACAGAGTTTTGAAAGTATAAATAAATATATTGAAGATTTAAAGAATACGCCAATAATTATTGAAGAAAGTGCAGAAGTAAGATGGTCAGCCTTTGATATTTTAAGGTACATGTACCATCGTGACGAAGACCAATTTAAAACTTCAGAACTTTTAGATCTCTCATCCGCGGTAGGCGAGATGGCGAGGCTATTTCAGAAATTCCGTATTGAGTTACCTCCCATGGCGCGTGACAGACCATGTCCAGAGAATATTAAAGAAGAGCTGGGACCGATCATCATTGAAGTTGGTACTCTTATTTTTCCTTTTGTGGATGACGAAAGACAGAAGACCATTACAAAGGTTTTTGAGTACTTCGACAAGGACGACGTCGAAGCACCGAGTACTGATCCTGACATGCAGTCGAGACTGTTGAGAGATCTCCCGTACGTAAATCATTTTCGATTTAAAGATGGTAATATTACATTTGAAACAACCTCCATATTGCAATTAAGTTCACACATTATAAACATTGCTGATTTAATCGAGAAGAAAACTCCTGCAATCATTGAACAGATGCCCAAAATTGCTGGTAGTATAAAAAAGTTTTGGGACAATCAGACATGCTTAGAATCAGAAAATCTACCTAGTTTGAATTTCTCAACAGGTACTAACATGTTGCATTTGATACGGTTGGTGATTAATAAGTTACAGGAGCACAAAGATCTGCGTAATAATAAAGCTTTTATAATATTGGAAAAATATCTAGAGAGTTTGGCCAACAGTCCATCAGTTTTAAACGCCAATTTGACAACAACACGATGCCAACGTCTCATCGATGAAATAGTTTGGAAAATAGGAGATTTAAACAACTTTAAGGAGTTACTAGAACAAAACAAAACTTATGAGTTCCTGGTCAAAATTAATAGCGTTTTTGATGGTTTTATAAACGAAAATCAGGAATTCTTTCAACTTGGTTTCATTACAGACAGATGGGAATAATGTGATGAACATGCATGAACAGGTTGCAAATTTGTTGCCTCCATTTGGTGTCCTGGCCAGCTCCTCGTCCTCACAAATGGCCCTGTGGACGGATGACGAGTTCATATCAGTGATCTGATCAACATATAACTGGACTGTGAACTCGTATTAACTTTAAGTCGCAGAAAGCGTCCCCAACAAAATGGTGGAAATATGGATCCTGTTTCATGGGGACGACCACAAACTGAACTGTAGTCACTGTTCACTGGTTAGCACTAGTTTCCATCTATGAAATTGATGTAACATCATCTTATCAACAAATTTTATCAACAAATACTGAATACTATACCCTAACCAAAAATAACCCTAACCCTATGTAAGAAAACATTAACTCTTACCCTAAAAAAAGAAAATGAAGGACTAGTATTACCCACAGTCGCCCACGCTCGTTGTGTGGCAATTTGTGTTTATATTGGAATTTTGTCAATTTGTCAAAATTAGAGGATATTTTCATCTATTATTTGCAGTTTATTGTTACAATATAATGAAATATGTGCAAATATATAACAATATATTGGTTCTGTACCACTCTTTCTTTTATAATCTTAGTTTTTGCATGTCACTTTTATTATAGTAAATCTTTCTGATTTTAGTAACTCTTTCTGATTCATGACAACTCTGTAATTATTATAAGTAATAACATGACTTGAGGGAAATTAGCGATTAAATTTCCCCGCAGCCGAGGGAAGTTTGTGCCCTCGGACTTTTACAAATCTTCCCGAGGCAAAGGGGAAATTTAATCACTAATTTCCCGCAAGTCATGTTATCACTTTGTAATACTATGATTGCCGAGGAAAACTTTGAGAACCTTACCGACGGGAAATTTAGTTGGTTGTCAGAGATGAGGCATCGCTTTTCATGTTTTGAATTAAGAATGAGATGAGCTCCTCTGGGACATGGTTTGAGGAATTGAGTGAGGAATGTAGAAATAATGTTAATTCAATGTCCATGAACAGAAATGTAGGAAGTGCAATATCATTTTAGATTGGTTGTGTATAAAAAAAGTTGAGTAATAGATGCTAATGTCTGAGTGAAATCCTAAAAAAATGACAATATTAAACAAAATTTGAAAAAAAAATTGACGTTATTACGATGTTACGTCCTGCGTAAGTTCATTCGACGGTTTTGACGACAATTTTAAGCGTCAGGCGCGGGCTGAAAAGGGGAATCGGGGCCAACACCTCTGACTACCTTATCCAGCCCATGACGTCGTACCATTTCCGCCAAAAATCGAACTTCCCATTACTATACATTTCCTATTTGACTTACAACTTTGTCAATTGTATATACAACTCCGTTTGCAACACAACTTTTCATATTCGACATTCAAGTTCTCCTTCGACATCCAACTGCAATCCAGTAAAAAATGTATCGATCGCAGGCTCGCTTGTGAGGTTACATGTTGGGAATTTTGGAAGGCAAAATGGGAGGTATATTAGTATTAGGGTTATTTTTGAGGTTTCCTGTATTTAAACAGGTTTGCGAAATGAAACAACAAGTTGTCTAACAAGGTGGATAGTAATAACGAGGTAGGTAATCTTCGAGTTAAGCGCTTCGAGTTAAGCCCCTCGAGTTAAGCCCTTTTCGAGTTAAGCCCCCGACACACCCATTTTCCCCCAAACACGCCCATATATCTCCAGGGCTTAACTCGATGAAGTGAAGACTGTTTTCACCCTTCGAGTTAAGCCCCCATAAAAGAAGGGGCTTAACTCGAAGACAGTTAACGACTTAGACGCCCGAGTTAAGCCCCGACTTTTGAATGATGTAAACGAATGGCGTGAAAATTCTCGTAAACGGAAATTATCAATTTTTCAGTGAACCTTTTTAAGTGTAAAGATAATTTTGCTCTATAGTCAACTTTTTCTAACAATACTGAAAAATAATGGTTAAAACGTTCTGTGATCGCAATTTTTATTGTAACAATTTTTTATTGAAATATTAAAGTAAATGAATAATGTCTACATTTTTAGACTGCAATGCCTAGAGCTTTCCTAAGTTTGAAAAACTAATGAATTAGGGACAAGTGCAAGAAAAAAAATGGTCTGATCACTGTTCTGGGATCAAGTCCTACATTCACACAACCGACGTACTGTAGGGTACCACCTATTTATAAAATCTCCTCGTGCTCATAGGAGAAGCCGGCTGGCATAACCTTGATCGGCGGGGGGCAAAATTCCAGTTCCACTCGCCGAGATCCAGGGATGACGCTGGCGAAATATCTGCCAACGGGATTAAAATTTCCCATGTGAACAATTTTCCCGTCAGAATAAAATTTCATGAAAAATCTTGAAATGGCAACCCGTAGATAATCATCTGCAGTGGTTCTCGCTTATTGTACGAAATTTATGTATTACTATCATTAAAATTGAAGGCTAGCGCTATCGCATCAGCGAGGGACTCGGTTCCCTGGGCGCTGGATAGCAGTCTACTGCGTCTGCATGGGAACTTTCCCTGGGCAGCCAATAGCAGGAGGTTCCCCTCTCACGCTGCTGGCAGATTATTTCATCTGCTGTGGGACGGGGGATTTCCCTCGGTGTTTTGAATAGTGGCTGTTGCATCCGTGAGGGACGCGGTTCCCTCGGAGGATGATAGCTGTCTATTGCGTCTGCATGGGATGAGTTTCCCTGGGCAGCCAAATAGCTGGATGGAGCTGCAGGGTGACAAGGTTCCCCTCGCACGGGTTGGAGCTGCAGGGCGACTAGGTTCCCCTAGCATGCTGCCCGCAGGTTATTGCACCTACCGGGGGACACGGGTTTAGCGCTGGCTATTGCATCTGCAAGCGACGTGGTGCCCTGGGCAGATGATAGCAGTCTATTGTGTCTGCATGGGATGGTTTTCCCTGGGCAGCCAATGACCGTATGGAGCTGCAGGGCGGCTAGGTTCCCGGCCTCGCATGGTGGTGGCAAATTGATGCATCTGGTTCCCTGGTGGGGTACGTGCATGGTGGCCACAGCCGGGATTGCGGTTCCGGCACGCTTTTGAACACTAAGTGGCGATTGCTGTGGGACGAGGTTCCCTCAGCATGTGTTGCGGCGTTTTACATGGGAGAAGAGGTTCTCCCGGAGACCAGGTTCTCCCGGAGACCAGGTTCTCCCGGAGACCAGGTTCTCCCGGAGACCAGGTTCTCCCGGAGACCAGGTTCTCCCGGAGACCAGGTTCTCGCGGAGACCAGGTTCTCGCGGAGACCAGGTTCTCCCGGAGACCAGGTTCTCCCGGAGACCAGGTTCTCCCGGAGACCAGGTTCTCCCGGAGACCAGGTTCTCCCGGAGACCAGGTTCTCCCGGAGACCAGGTTCTCCCGGAGACCAGGTTCTCCCGGAGACCAGGTTCTCCCGGAGACCAGGTTCTCCCGGAGACCAGGTTCTCCCGGAGACCAGGTTCTCCCGGAGACCAGGTTCTCCCGGAGACCAGGTTCTCCCGGAGACCAGGTTCTCCCGGAGACCAGGTTCTCCCGGAGACCAGGTTCTCCCGGAGACCAGGTTCTCCCGGAGACCAGGTTCTCCCGGAGACCAGGTTCTCCCGGAGACCAGGTTCTCCCGGAGACCAGGTTCTCCCGGAGACCAGGTTCTCCCGGAGACCAGGTTCTCCCGGAGACCAGGTTCTCCCGGAGACCAGGTTCTCCCGGAGACCAGGTTCTCCCGGAGACCAGGTTCTCCCGGAGACCAGGTTCTCCCGGAGACCAGGTTCTCCCGGAGACCAGGTTCTCCCGGAGACCAGGTTCTCCCGGAGACCAGGTTCTCCCGGAGACCAGGTTCTCCCGGAGACCAGGTTCTCCCGGAGACCAGGTTCTCCCGGAGACCAGGTTCTCCCGGAGACCAGGTTCTCCCGGAGACCAGGTTCTCCCGGAGACCAGGTTCTCCCGGAGACCAGGTTCTCCCGGAGACCAGGTTCTCCCGGAGACCAGGTTCTCCCGGAGACCAGGTTCTCCCGGAGACCAGGTTCTCCCGGAGACCAGGTTCTCCCGGAGACCAGGTTCTCCCGGAGACCAGGTTCTCCCGGAGACCAGGTTCTCCCGGAGACCAGGTTCTCCCGCTCGCTGGCGGTTATATTCCGCGGATGGGCCCTTCGGCAGTGCTACCGAAGGGCTACAGGCACAGACGTTACGTGTCTTGCTTTCCCTGGCTTGCCGGGTGATACTTGTTTTATAACTAGTGCATGTCCTTGTGCGTGTCCTTTATGTACATTGCGTGTCCGTTGTGTGCATTGCATATGTTTGTTTGTTTTGTTTGTTCTCTTTATCTTAAGCTTTTCGCGACGTCCCGATCCTGTCGTCGACTTTTGGTTGCGGCTTTCAGGTTTGTCTGCATGGGAGACTAGGCGGTAAGTGAATTCGTTATTCCGGTCTCGTTAGATCATCCTCCACTACTTCGGTAGTGTGACTTATATAGTCCCCGGGGGTTCAGGGTTTTCTCGGCCGCGCAAGAAACACCACAAAGGACCTAACCTGGCAGTACAGATTATTGGCCAGGGCCACATGGAAAGGCCAGGCCTTGGCAAGGTATGCACGGCTCAAGATCGAGATTCCCTGGGAACTGCGACCCTCCAAATTTGTAATGTGCTTTGCCGGTTCGTGAAGTGGCGTATGGTGACGTGCCTTCACACCGGATTGTTATTAATGAACGTTATACAATGTTCTCACGTTAGCAACAAAGGATAGTGCCGGGGACATTTTAAAACGTTGTCAAAACGTTTATATTTCTCTCCACAAATGTTCACTTACGTAAACAAACGTTAAAAAATGCATGTTAACGGTAGCTAACCGGCTTTAAACAAGCGCTCTAGGCCTGCATTTACATAGGAAAAACGGGATTAAACAAATGGAATGTTTTCAAATACTAGCTGATTGTTATTTTTACTTGTCAACTGTTATCCTCTGGCAACCTATGGAGAAACCTCTGCAGCGGTTCTCGCTTGTTGTACAAATTTTATGTATTACTATTATTAAAACTATAAATTAACCTATAAAGCAAAATTTATTCTTGCACTCCAAAAGATTCATTGAAAACATCGAATAATTTTGTTTATGAGCCTGTAAGTCGAATTTTTACGCCATTCGTTTACATCTTTCAAAAGTCGGGGCTTAACTCGGGCGTCTAAGTCGTTAACTGTCTTCGAGTTAAGCCCCTTCGTGAAAACAGTCTTCACTTCATCGAGTTAAGCCCTGGAGAGATATGGGCGTGTCCGAGGAAAAAATGGGCGTGTCGGGGGCTTAACTCGAAAAGGGCTTAACTCGAGGGGCTTAACTCGAAGGGCTTAACTCGAAGATTACCTACCTCAGTAATAACCAACCCCAAAACAACAAAGATCCTAACCCGCCACCTAACGAGTTTTCTATTTAACAATTAGTCACCGAAGTCGAGGTGATTATCGGCTCGGTAAATATAACGATAATCACCGAGACTGAGGTGACTAATTGTTTTAGTAGAAATTCACAGGTGACTATCAGAGAGAAACAACTGAAAGAAAGCAACAGAAAATGTTTTAAGACTTTTAATTATTTTATTTGTTATTTCCGGAAGTCGCGCATCGTGAGATCACATGATTTTACGTAATCAACATTAACAGAATTTTTAAAAACGAACAATATACGAACATGCTCTTGCAAGTGAAGGCCAAAATGTGCTGAACAAAAAGCGATTTTGCTGTCAGATCAAGCAGAACTATAGAGTGGAAGACTGAGTAAAAGACTGGGTTAACATAAAGAGCAATTGTTGAAAGATCCAGACACCAGAACCATGCTGTTTCGAGTAAAACTCGGGGATAATTCTGTATATCAGCATTCTGTCTCGTACAATTTTTGGATTGTTTCACGGATGGCAATGTTCTTTTCTGAACCGTATCACCGCTATTTTTCCTTCGCTGAAGAGCAGCTCGAGGTAGGAACTTAGTATTTTATTAGCCTCACTGAATAAGTAATACTGTCACAGATTGATATTTGTTTGTTGTACGGAGCATGACGGTCAAGACTGCAGCTCGGATTGACAACAAACTTGTTTTTTGAAAACTGCCGTCTTTTTTCGGGTAGACGGTCGTAAAATATTGAAAAGCATTTGTTCATCTCTTCAATAATCATGCTAATAAGATTTCAAACGTTGTCTCGAAACGTTGTCTGTTTGTTGTTCAAACTATTCTGTTAAATAAAGATTTTTTTCACAAAATTACTTGTTGTTTTGATCGTGTGGCCGATTGCCGTTGACACCGCCAACAAGAGTTTAGCGATGAAATTAGGGAAATTCCTATATTTTACCTCGAAATCGTTTAACTCTACATTTATTTGCTTCTTTAGCTTGTTTTTGAATAGCATTTTCTTCAACTTTATTCACTATTTCGTACGTAATATCGATAAATCGAGAAACCGCCATTTTTAAATCGCTGAAAATGTTATAGTCACCTATAACAAATAAGCTGTCCATCTCGACCAATCACGGCACGAGAAACTCTATAGTCACCTGTCAATTTCTACGAATTAGGTTTAGCAGAAATTTCCAGGTGACTATTGATTTCCTGCATTCTGATTGGTCAAGATTCACTGTCTCTTTAACAATTAGACAACGAGTCTGAGTTGTCTATGAGTGAATAGTCAACGAGGGCGAAGCCTGAGTTGACTATTCGCTCATAGACAACGAGGACGAGTTATCTAATTGTTTTAGTATACACCCTGTACCTAGATATATTAATTTCGAGAAAATAATCCATACACCGTGTAATTTTTAAAATAATTTCATTCAATTTTAATTTATACGCACGCGCGAACTCACGCGACATCACATGACATGTGTTTTCGTGTCAGACGTCAGTCAGTGTCAAAAGCAATTGAACCGTTTGGTGTTAAAATGTCCATAAAACATTCGTAAGAAAGAATTTCTTCTTAAAAGTTATCAAAGAAACGACTACCAAGGGAACAACAGTTCACCTGGAAAGTGGAAACAATCATGCCTGACTGGTGTAGTTGTTCTTAAAGATTGACACTGTGCAGCCATGGAAATTGAACGATTGTGGAGCTCGCAGCTGGATATTTGTGGCTTGGTTTTCAACGCCAAGCTGGGCGTCAGAATTAGCCTGATCAGTTGTTTCAAGTGCCGAAGACGTTGGGGGTGATAATTGCATAAGGTCTGGTTTGCTGTAAGTAGAGCTGCATCAAGTAGAGATGCCATATTTTGTGGCCGTTTTAGTTTTCTCAGCGATAGAATTTTCTATCAAACTCTCCAAAAATTCCACGTCTGCAAAACGAGAGTTTACTGCCATATTTTTCAGGTTTGTTTTCATTTTCCCAAACGTTGTCTATCACGAATAGACAACGGTTGAGTAGCCAATCAGAACGCAGCATTTGTAATAGACAATGGTTGGGTGCTATATATAGACCTTTTTAATAAGTCTGGCGTCAGCAGCCCTATGACGTAGTTTGCGGTAAAGGGAAGCCCCGCACGGCCATTTTATTTGCTTCATTTTAAAGCCACAAGGAAGAAAGCCTCGAAAATGGTAAGTTTTTGCTAAAAATTAATTCTATGTTCATGATAGTTTATATTATCATTGTTATTTGTTTAAGTCTTACCTTAGTTTAGCTGGTAAACTCGTACATTCATCAACGTACGACCTTTGCTTACTCCTGTTGTTTAGATTTATATGCCACAAAAAAAATAATTTCCAATCATTTCCTGTCCTTTTTCTTAAATCTTCAAGCCTCATAAGCGTGTATGAACACAGTGCCAAGGTGTAAATCATCAGTGAAGTCGATAAATCCGGGTATTAACAGTGAAATAACATTTCGTAAGTTCGCTTCGAACATCGACAGGAAAAGCACGAGGGTTGTTGCGGAAAAGAAGAGACAACAACAAATACTTCCAGGTACAATTATTCTATATTGTATTGTGTTATATTGTATTTTATTGTACTTAAAACCGACTTAGTGATGACTGATACTTGGTATTACTTATACTAGAAAAGTTTTTAAGAAACTTGACATACTTTTGTATGTTCGCTGTATTGAAAAAAACTAAGGATATTGAGTTTAATCCGTTCTGTAGAAATATTATTAGCCGACTGTAATGCCAAATATTTTGATTGCTGAAGCCAAGAAAAAAGTCAAGACTCTAGTTTTCTTTCGTGCTGTGAATTTGTCGTTTGTAGTAGTAATTCGTATTTTTCAAGCAATTCATTATATTTATGTTCGAGATTTTTCAAAGCAATATTATTGGATATATACATTGATTACATGATCTTCACTGCTGAATATATAGTTATCTTTTGAAATAATTGCAGGTGGCTCATGCAGGTTTTCTTCACATATGTTTAGTGAAATTGCTCAGCAAGACGGGTTTTACTGCTCGTGGTATCAATCTCGCTGATCAGCTGAAACTCGTAACTCGTAATGCAGCTATGTATGTTTTCTCACCTGTTTAATATAATTACCAAATGAAAATGTTTGAGGTTAAAAACTTTTCTGTGCTAAGTACTATCAGTCATCACTAGGTCGGTTCACGATGATTTACACCTTGGCACTGTGTTCATACACGCTTATGAGACTTGAAGATTTAAGAAAAAAGAACAGGAAATGATTGGAAATTATATATTTTTATGGCATATAAATCTAAACAACAGGAGTAAGCAAAGATCGTACGTTGATGAATGTACGAGTTTACCAGCTAAACTAAGGTAAGACTTAAATAAATAACAATGATAATATAAACTATCATAAACATAGAATTAATTTTTAGCATTAACTAAAGAGAATTACGTAAAACTTACCATTTTCGAGGCTTTCTTCCTGAAGCAAATGAAATGGCCGTGCGGGGCTTCCCTTTACCGCAAACTACTTGCTTTTTTTTCAAAATGGCTGCTCGTTTTGCCGTAGTAACAGAAGAGGAAATTGCCCAAATTAAAGAAGATATAGCATTCCGGAAAAAACCAAACAAGCTACAAAATATGGTTTAAAAATATTTCAAGGTAAAATATTAAACTTTACGTGAAACTGGCTTCGTCGCAACGCGACACAGAGCCGTGTCTGAGATTTAAATTATGTAAACAAACTATTTATAGTGAAAATAAACAAAAAAACTTCGTTTATTTAATAGAGTGGTTTCAAGACCAAGCTGAATTTACAACAGCATTTGAATGTATGAGTACTGAGGAAATGAATAAGTGTCTTTCCAAGTTTTACGTCTCAGCAAGAAAGCAAGACGGAAATTACTACAAAAAAACTAGTTTGTTGTCCATAAGAGCAGCGCTTGACCGCCACTTGAAAGCACCGCCTTACAACAAAAGATTTTCAATATGCGACACCGTGTTGTTCAGCGAAGCAAATAAAACTCTTAGTTCATACCTGAAGCAGCTCGTGAAGAATGGAAAGATAGCACCCACAGTACACAAAGTCAGTTTGACAGCCGACATCACGATGTACAGATTGTTGATGCCGTATTGGTCCCTCAAAGGAAAATAAACAAGTTTACCACCCCTTATCGAAATGAGAACTACGTGGTTGTCAAATCTTGTCGTGACGCCTAAGAAACTTAAGCCACGACAAGATATTAAAGATATGGAAGTTAGACCCAGTGTTGACATGAGGTGTCCAAACAAACTGGCAATCCTAACAACGAAATGCCATATCCCAGCTATTTTGGAAGTCCGCCGTAAACTCCAGAAAGCTGGTGCTAGAAGATTTACTAAGCTTGACATTCACAAAGGATATCTGAATATGGTCCTGCATCCGGACAGTAGAGAAATCACGACCCACCATACACCACGTGGACTGAGAAGATTTACACGTATGAACTATGGAACGAAATCTGCAGCTGAAACGTTCCAAAAAGAAATAAGCGAAGCTCTCGAAGGACTGAATGGAGTGCTAAATATAAGTGATGATATATTGGTATATGGTAAGGATGAGAAAGAGCATGATGATAATGTAGAAGATACGTTGAAGAGATGCAGAGAAAGAGACATAAGACTAGGCCGAGAGAAGTGTGAGTTCAACCTTTCAGAAGTAACCTATTATGGGTACGTGTTGTCAGGTGATGGTATGAAACCAGATCCAAGCAAGGTAGCAACGCTGAAGAACGCCGAGCCACCGCAAAATGGAAGTGAACTAAGATCATTTCTTGGAATGGCTGGATACAGTTCTCCGTTTATTTCCAAATTTTCAGAGAAAACAGCAAAGTTGAGGGAGTTGCTGGTGGACAAGGAATACAGATGGACTCCTGCGCATGGAAGAGCATTTGATGAACTTAAAGAATGCCTCTCAAGTGAGATCGTACGTAACTCATTTATTTGTAATTCTCCTCGCTTATATACACTTGGTCTAATTAACATAACATGCATACATTACACTCTTCCCCTTGTTTAAATAGCTTCCTTAAATCCTAAATTTACATGTTAACCAAATAATTATATCCTACTATATATTTTTTATTTCTTTTTAAAATGGAATTAAATAATTGAATAAAATCTGCATGTTCGATGTTCTATATCGTAACTATAATATTCAATCTATAGTAATAAATCATAACTACTCTCTATCTTACAAAGTCTCTGTATTTAGTGTTCATGGTTGCCGTTCGAACTCTACTGGATCGTCTTATTGGCTGGCATGCTTCTTCCACTTGCCTTTGAGGTTCTTTCGATAATTCATCTGATTTCTCTTCAGTTGATTCATCTGATTTCTCTTCAGTTGATTCAGATGATGTCTGGTCATCAGTCTCGACTTCTTGATTCTTACATTGCTGAACCTTCTTCATCTTCGATGCATCTCTCGTGATGGTACGGCCAACTTGATTCTGGGCAGTTATCATAGCACCTTTAATCCTGATTACCACGTACTTCTCATTTCGATAAGGGGTGGTAAACTTGTTTATTTTCGTTTGAGGGACCAATACGGCATCTCCAATCTGTACATCGTGTTCTTTCACGTATCGTTTACTATCAGCATACCGCTTCATAGTCTGCTTCCTTTTGTGATCTTGCTCTCTCACTTCTTTGTCATGATGGTACGGTGTAACTGGTTTCATGGTAGGAACCTTTGTCTTGAAATTACGATTAGGAAACATCAACTCTGCAGGTGCTTTACCAGTTGTTTGGTGTGGTGTCGCCCGGTAGTTACGTATGAAGACCATTAATTCTTTCTTCCAATTTCCTTTATCTGCAATAGCAGTTTGCACAGTTTTTGATATGTTCTTCATAAACCTCTCTGCCTGTCCATTTGCTTTAGGCACTGCAGGTGTGATGTTTCGTACCTTGAAACCACTCTCTGCTGCATACTCATTGAATTCCTGCGATCTGAATGGTGGCCCATTATCCGCAGTAATCTCCGCCGGATACCCAAACTCAGAAAAAATTCTTTCAAATTTAGGTATGACCGTCTTTGCTGACGTAGACATCACCACTTCAATAAACGGGTATCTCGAGTATTTGCAGGTTACCAACAACAAATATTCTCCGGTTGGAAGTGGGCCATAGAAATCAGTAGCTACCTCCTCCATTGTCCCATCTGGAAGTGAGGTCATCTTTAATGGTAACCTTGAGGTCTGCGGTGTCGTAACTTGGCATGGCATACATCCACGAACTGTCCTTTCAGTCACTGCATCCATCCCTGGAAACCACAGTCTGCTTCTCAAGTAACCTTTGGTTTTCGTTATACCCTGGTGGCCTTCATGTGCTGCATCAACAACTTTCCTCTGTAGATTTCTGGGTATCACCAATCTTTCACCTCTCACTAGCACGCCATCTATCACTGAGAGCTCCGGCATTACCTTCGCATATGCTTGTATTTCCGGATCTTTACCAAGAGATTCCTGTGTCTTTACAGCACGCATCACTCTTTTCAACAACTCATCTTCTTGTGTTTCGCGTCTCACCTCTTCTATTGTCGTTGCTTCTTTAGCCCAATTACCATGTTAACGTAAGCTTCGACCTCATGATCATCTTCCGATTTCAGCATGACAGGATGTCTTGAGCCCCAATCTGCTGGATTGTTCTTACCAGGCCGGTGCTTTGCTACAAAGTCATATCCCATTAATTTGACCCTCATTCTTTCAATTCGGAGTGGCCCATTCTTGAGTGGATTATTCAGTAAACTGATTAATGGTTGGTGATCCGTTATCAGGTTAAAACTGCCTCCCATGAGGTAGTATTGATTCCTTTCAACTCCCCAGGTTGCCGCTAAACACTCTCTCTCAATTTGGGAGTAGCGTTTTTCAACTTCAGTGCATGCTCTGCTAGAATATGCCACAGGTCGGAATTTATTCGTGGTGGGGTCTTTCTGAGCAAGAATTGCTCCAAGCCCATCTTGCGATCCATCCACTACCAATTCGGTTTCTCTGCCAGGTACATAATACGCCAACGTCGTCTCACTTGAGAGGCATTCTTTAAGTTCATCAAATGCTCTTCCATGCGCAGGAGTCCATCTGTATTCCTTGTCCACCAGCAACTCCCTCAACTTTGCTGTTTTCTCTGAAAATTTGGAAATAAACGGAGAACTGTATCCAGCCATTCCAAGAAATGATCTTAGTTCACTTCCATTTTGCGGTGGCTCGGCGTTCTTCAGCGTTGCTACCTTGCTTGGATCTGGTTTCATACCATCACCTGACAACACGTACCCATAATAGGTTACTTCTGAAAGGTTGAACTCACACTTCTCTCGGCCTAGT
The DNA here is from genome assembly GCA_035772405.1 of Chrysogorgia sp. JL179-B06. NCBI lineage: Eukaryota > Metazoa > Cnidaria > Anthozoa > Scleralcyonacea > Chrysogorgiidae > Chrysogorgia > Chrysogorgia sp. JL179-B06. The sequence continues at coordinate 5,411,928 of JAYKKM010000403.1, read as the reverse complement.
CTTATGTCTCTTTCTCTGCATCTCTTCAACGTATCTTCTACATTATCCTCATGCTCTTTCTCATCCTTACCATATACCAATATATCATCACTTATATTTAGCACTCCATTCAGTCCTTCGAGAGCTTCGCTTATTTCTTTTTGGAACGTTTCAGCTGCAGATTTCGTTCCATAGTTCATACGTGTAAATCTTCTCAGTCCACGTGGTGTATGGTGGGTCGTGATTTCTCTACTGTCCGGTTGCAGGACCAAGTAAATCTTCTAGCACCAGCTTTCTGGAGTTTACGGCGGACTTCCAAAATAGCTGGGATATGGCATTTCGTTGTTAGGATTGCTTTGTTTGGACACCTCATGTCAACACAGGGTCTAACTTCCATATCTTTAATATCTTGTCGTGGCTTAAGTTTCTTAGGCGTCACGACAAGATTTGACAACCACGTAGTTGGTTCATCCTCAGGAATTCTTTCGATTATGGGCCCTGTCTCCGTTGCTTCCTTTTCTTCCCACTTGTCTAATTCCTTGAGAAGTTTGTCTTCCATATGGACTGGCGGAGGTCGATATGGTTGTGCCACTGGTTTTACCGATGGATCAACTTGTATTTTGACATACTTTGTTTTGCCATTCTTATCCTTGAGAGTTCCAACCCCGTGAAATCGATCGTCAAACTTCGCAAGAACTTCTTGAAGCTTTGCACTTGGGCCTCTTTCTTCCTGGGCTATGCCACAAACCACCTTTGTATATAGTTAAATGTTATAATTCCTAACTTTTCGGCCGCTCTTTTGCTCAAAAGAGAGCATTTCTTTTGCTGCTCTGGGGTGTCGACTACATATATTGTTTCTTCTATTTGTTTATCTTGATATTCCATCATTGCTTTGAATTTACCGATCACCTTTAATGCATCATCAGACCCATACGGCGTCAATTTCACATCTGTATTCCTAAGGGATAATCTCTTCATTCTCTTTTAACTCTAAATATACTTGTTTGGTCATGATCATACTGCTGGAACCAGTATCAACAATAAAGTTAATGGGTTGTCCCTTGACCTTAACACTAACTCTTTCATGCGTACCGGCTTCTAATTTATATACGTGTCCTACATATCCCTCTTCGCTGTCTGACTCAGACGACTCACATGTTCTCCACGTTGCTCTTACTGATTTTTTTTTTAAATCTTCGTTTCGACAACATCGAGCGAAATGATTTTTTTTTAGACACTTACGACATTCTTTTCCCCATGCGGGACAACTTTCTTGTCCTTTGGAATGTGGCCAATCAAACCCACAAAATTTGCATTTTTTTGTTGACTCGAACATTGCCTTTTGACTCTTTTCTAGCTCATACCTTCCACTGTATTTTCCGTAACGACCTTTAACAGCGAAAGCCGGCTCAGTTTTTACTACTATTTCTCTACCCGCCGTGTCCGTATTACCAATCATTTCTCTGTCATGTTGTTTCATGCTTTCTCTACTACGGCCTTTAGCTAGCACTTCGTCAAGGTTGGGTACACCGCTTCGCGATAAACAATATTCACGAATGTTCGCATTCGTTGTCCCTCTAGTGATAGTCACTCCCGTCATTAAATCATTCATATTGTACTTATCTTTTACAGCTTCCCAGTTTATCCGTCGGTGTTTCTTTCTAGCCCTCATGGCAAAGTCATCTATTCCCTCGCGTTCGTCTTGTTTCATGTCCATCGCTTGTGATATTAAGAAGACCAACGGCTCATCCCGCAAGAGATCTTCCTTAAGCTTTTTTATTAAAGTATCATAATCAGTCCCGGTGTTTGGTAGTGTCCCGACTTTGTTTCTTACTTCGGCTCCCGCTATGGCCAAGAACGCTTTACGCTTCTTTACATCTCCATTTTCTTCTGGCCAGTCTACTAGTTCAAATTTAACTTCAACATCCTCTAGCCATTCCAGAAATCTAGGTCCTCTATCTTCTACCGGCAGCCACGCAAACTGAGTAATGCAGTTTGCTCGAAATAGGTCATCCATTTATTCTCGTCGCCAAATGTAGTATCGTACGTAACTCATTTATTTGTAATTCTCCTCGCTTATATACACTTGGTCTAATTAACATAACATGCATACATTACAGTAAATATGAACACTCGTTGACAATGATTTATAAATAACAGTACATTTCTGTTTTATTTATACGGCAATATTTGAGCCAAACTGTTAACTTGTAATTTGAACTGTTGACAAGGCGAAAAGCTTCGAAAAATGATGAGTCGCACGCGCATGTTCGGCCGTGACGTACTTCCTTATGCATATTTAACAATGTTATTAATTAAAATAATAAATTTGAAGTGAATTTTTATAAAGTTGTGTTGATTATTATTTGTAAACACCTGGAAATTTATACTAAAACAATTAGTCGCCTCAGGCTCGGTGATCACAAGCCTATATTCACTTCGCCTTCGGCTCAGTGAATATAGGCTTGTAATGATCACCTCGCCTTCGGCACAGAATAAAGATTTAACCAGAAGTCCAACTCTTGTCGGTACCTTTGAAGTTTTTGTCCTCGCCCATGTCACCTCGCGCATGTCATTGCTGACGCCACAGAATATAAGCCGCCATGTTCCCAGCAAGTGTATTTCGTGATTTCCAATAGAAGAACATAGGGGAAATATCAGTTGGGGAACGATAAACGGCTGTATAATGAAAATGAGATGTTTGATCTTGGGTTTTTTAACCAAAATTGGTTAACAGAGGGTAAGTGATTGTTTTTTATTCGATATGGATCTACACAGGCATTTTTAACAACTTTTATATATGCGGTACAGGGCGGTACTGGAGTACCCTGTGGCCTGTAGATACAGATACAGATAGAAACAGGGTCAAACACCTGTGGAGAAGGATTTACTAGGATATGATGATATGATCGAACTCAGAAGGATATGATCGAACTCAGAATGCTTCGTTATTTATATTCGAGCACGAAAAAAGCGGTAGTCGTTTGAGTTGTTTTGTGCAATCTTCTACATTTAAATTGTATTTGGTTTTTCGTTGCATATAGCCTTACAGTACTGTATTATAGGCATTAATAACGTACCTTAAATGTGCTTAGTTTTAAGATATTTTCTACTTTTTTATTTACAGAAGATATATAACACTCGTTTTTCAAACTTCAAAGCGTACCATAATCATATGCTTGTCTCATGTCAGGTGTTAAAGTGGACAAGAAGACATTATTTTCCTTGGTGTTAGTTGGATGCACTGCAGAGTTCCATACACACATCTCGTTTGTGAAATTAGACCAGAAGCAAAAAAGAAATTTCTGTGTGTAGTTTTTTATAGACCGCCGTCATCCAATTCTGAGTATATGAATTGCTTCAAGAAATTTCTTCGCAAAGCATCTAAAACGCACATTTCGCAACTTGTAATACTGGGAGATTTTAATTTTCCCGATATAAATTGGTCAACTGGAACGGCTATGCATAATGACTGTTTGCACAATGAATTTACCAAAATGGTTAGAGATAACTTTTTATGGCAAATGGTCGAATTTCCAACACGTGGTGCAAACATTCTTGATCTACTATTAACAAACATTCCGCACAAAGTTAAAGATGTTTGTGTCTTCGATGATATTCTCAAAACTGACCATAAACTGATTGACTTTAATTTAAGTTTTATCATTAACAAAAAACGACCTGTCAAAAGGATTGTTTACAACTGGAAGAAAGCCGACATAAGTGGTCTAAAACAATCAATTTCACGTACCCCTTGGGACCTTGCATTTGATGAATCATCCGTTAATACAAGCGTGACTAATTGGATGGACTTATTGTTGACAATAACAAACGAACATGTACCGCAGGTCGCAATATCGGATAATAATAATAAACCTTGGATTGATAAAGAGGTTATTCAGATGATGCATAAAAAAGATCGAATGCGTAAAATAGCGAAGAGAACGGGTGATCATACGGGGACATTGAGAATTTTGAAGAAATTAGAAGAAATGCTGGGAAGCTTGTTGAAGTGAAATATAGGGATTACTTGAACGAACTCAAATCAAATTTAACTGAACATCCGAAACGTTTTTGGGCATTTATTAAAGCAAAAACTAGAGCATATAGCACTCCTCAATTTCTGAAATACGGAAACGTATTCGCCACAGACGGCAAGGATAAAGCTAATCTCCTGAACAGTTTTTTTCACTCTGTGTTCAATTCGGAGGTTTCTCCAGAATCTAGTGATGATTACCTCAGTGAGGAAAATTGCGAAACTGCAGACAACAGTCTAAGTCAAATTGTTTTAAACGAGAGTGAAGTGCTAGATTGTTTATTAAACCTAGACCAAACGAAAACGGGTGGGCCTGACGATATTTCTGCAAGGCTTCTCAAGACGGTTGCAAACGAAATAACTCCGTCGTTAACACGCCTTTTTACCTTTCTCTAAGATTAGGAGAAGTTCCAACCATATGGAAACAGGCGAACGTCACTCCGATTCCGAAAGTTGGCGACGTGCATTGCGTCGAGAACTATAGGCCGATTTCCTTGCTATGCATAGTCTCGAAAGTGTTGGAAAAATGCATCTACAACCGGTGTTATGACTCTATTTCCGGAATAGTACATCATTTACAGCATGGTTTCTTACGAGGCAGAAATTGCACAACACAGTTGATCCAAGTTTATCACAAGATTCTTAAAGCACTGGACAATAAACACTCTGTTGATGTAATTTATCTTGATTTCCAAAAAGCGTTTGACAAAGTATCTCATCGTTTATTGCTCCGTAAATTAAGAAAACATGGTTTTTATGGTTCTATTTTCAACTGGTTTAAAAGTTACTTATCAGGAAGGATTCAACGAGTTGCGCTCGACGGACATTATTCTGAATGGCTTGAGGTGGCTTCTGGAGTTCCACAGGGATCTATCCTCGGTCCATTACTTTTTATATTGTACATTAATGATCTCCCGGAGCAAATTCAGCAACCAACAGAAATAGCATTATATGCTGATGATTCAAAATTATACAGAATAATAAAATCGGATGCTGATACTGGAAATTTACAGCAAGATTTAAATGAAATGAACTTTTGGACAGAAACGTGGCGTATGAAATTTAACATAAACAAATGTAAAGTTATGAGGTTGTCGCGAAAGAAAATCCAGTCACCCGTGAGTGATTACAAATTGGGACACGAATCTCTCGAATTGGTAAAAACCACCAAAGATCTTGGAATAACTGTGAGTGACGACGTTAGTTGGGGAAAGCATATTGCAAAGATTACGGCAAAAGGAAATCGAACACTCGGGTTAATCAAAAGAACTTGTAAAGATTTTGAAGATCAAACTGTCAGGAAGCTCCTCTATCTTACATTGGTTCGGCCGCAGCTGGAATTCTCATCAGAGTTGTGGTCCCCGTCAGAAGTGAAATACCAGGTTATGTTGGAAGCGGTACAACGACGAGCTACAAAGTTCATTTTAAATTACCCTGACACTGGATATAAAGAACGTTTGATAAAACTCAACCTTCTACCACTTGATGTCAGGAGAAGTATGAAAGACTTGTTATTCTTTCATAAATGTAGAGCAGGTCAATTGGATATACAATTATCAGATTATGTACAAAGTCGACCAGCTCCTAGATATAACATTAGGTCATATGACGTGAATAATTTCACTGATCTAAAATGTAGAACTGAATATTTAAAAAACTCGTATTTTCCTCGAGTTGTGACAATGTGGAACTCGTTAGATAGTGATCTCAAAACAATTGACAGCTTTAGTATTTTTAAGTCTAGACTTTATAAGAAATTTTATAGCGAACTTAATGTTTATGAACTTCCACATAAGTAGTTTGTAGGGTGTTCCATTAGTACATTAATATGTATATATATATATATATATAGTAGCAAATATCAGGTATATATAAACTCTATTAATAGGTTTTTAAATTGGTAGTCATGTTCAATTGGGGCAATGCCCTGTTTGGCCACCAGTTGTTTTTAACTAATTACTACATTCTTGTATTTAGCAGTATATAGTAGTACTTTGATGATGCATGTATGTATAGTTTTTTTAAAGCAGCAAAGTTATTAAATACAAATACAATATAATACAAATATAAGGGGGTTTCCACTAGAAAAGGGGGAAGCCAGAAAGGGTGGGGATGATCCAGAAAATGGGATCCTCTTGTTTTTTCAAAAAACAGTTTTTTGAATACCTAAATGTTTATGAAAAGGTTACATTTTCTATCATTTAAACTATATGGAGGCAGAATGCAAAAATTCATTTGGTTGAATGAAAGTTCAAGGTGAGGGCCGGGGATGGACAATTTTTAGAAAGGGTCAGGTAACCAAAAAGGGGGTTGCCTAGAGAGGGAATAATTACCCCTTGCCAACTATGCCCACTTGATTATTTGTGTATAACACAGACAGCAATATATTTCAAAAGAAAACTCTGACATAAGACTAATTAGTTGGCCAGCAGCTAATTAACCAAGCATCGGTGAAACAAAAGTGGAAGAAGGCAGATTTGTTGTGATGCATGGCTACAAATCAACCAATCACATAATGTAAGAAAACAAACAACAATTCATTGTTTCACCCAACAACCATTTTATTCTGGCTAATGCCAGACAATTACATATTGCTTATAATAATTAATAGGTCTGTCAACACTGTGCAACAGAAAGTATTGTTTTGCCTTGTGACTGAGATACATAACTCCTCATATTCATATTTGCATACTTTTTCCATGGTGATCCACATTTACAGTTTCCTGGTCATAGAATTTGTGGTATTATTAAGATGATCTCATGTTCAGTCATGTTGACATAACATTCAGGTCATTCAAACACAACTTTCTTAAGGTTCTCAGGAAAGTCTGGTATCATAGTCAGTTTACATTGTCTTAAAAATCCAAGTACCATTTGCATTTGTACAAAACACAGCATTTTCAAATCTTACAATTTCCAAAAATAATGCACATAAGAAGCCAGGTACACTTTGAAGTTTAAAAATCGAGAGTTTTTTCCTGTAAATAAAAAAGTAGATAATATCTTCAAATTATAAACTAGTTAAGCACATATAAATTGATACTGGAAAATAAAATATGTCGTACTGTAGGTTCTTAATAGTCATACCACAAAACTTAAATGAAACTTAAAAGATCATAAATTTACTACTGTCTACTGACACTCATTTCTTTTCCCAAAACTGAACTAGCTATATATAACCGTTTTTAGATTTAATGTGATTTGAAAATACAATGACAATGTGTTGAAGATTTACTCATCTCAAGTATTATGATCACCGAGCCAAAAATATATTGAACAGTTTATATCGAATATTTATGAATTGTTCTGAGTTTGACCAGATCTGTAGTCCCAGTATTTATATAAAAGTTGTTTAAAATGCATATGCATATCCATAACGAATAAGAAACCATCACTTACCGTTTTTTAACCAATTTTCGTTTGCAAAAAACAAGATCAAACATCTCGTTTTCATTATACAGCCTTTTATCGCTCCCCAACTGCCAATTTCCCTATGTTTTCCTATTGAAAATCACGAGATACACTTGCTGGGAACATGGCGGCGCTGACGAAGTTGGCGCATGCGCAGTGAAAAACATGGGACATGTTTCCTACCGGAGTTGGACTTCTGGTTAAATCTTTATTCTGTGCCTTCGGCGACTAATTGAAACCTAATTTGTAACCATTACTAATCAGTAACTAATTTGTAACCAGCTGTTGTGGTCTAGTGGTTACCACACATGTCTATGAGCTGGGAGACTCGGGTTCAAACCCTGGGTCGGACCACCACTCAGGGTCTTAAAATAATTGAGGAGAAGGTGCTGCCTTTGCAACAACACCGGCAAATGGTAAGACTTTCGGGTCTTCTCGGAAAACGACCTTAAATCGTAGGCCCTCGGAATCCCCATCAGTTGGGTTTTCCGTTCACCTAAGAGTGATAAACTGAATAGTCGAGCGCTTAAAACATGAGCCTCTGGCTCGGATAAATAGGGCAACCTTATCCTGTGTGATCGACTCAAAATAAATCATACTCATACTCATACTCGTTAGGCGGGGGGTTAGGATCTTTGTTGCTTTGGGATCGGGTATTATTATCCACCTCGTTAGGCAAATTGTTGTTTCGTTTAGCAAACCTGTTTAAGTACAGGAAACTTCGAAAATAACCCTAATACTGATAATACTAATATACTAACTGTAATTACTATAACCTATAAATCACTACAACGTATATTGAGGACTTGGTGTAATCTACTATAAAGTGGACCTCACATGTAACTTTTAACTGGATTGCAGTTGGATGTTGAAGGAGAACTTTCAAGTCGAATATGAAAAGTTGTGTTGCAAACGGAGTTGTATATAAAATTGACAAAGTTGTAAGTCAAATAGGAAATGTATAGTGTGAGATTTGAAAAGTTGTGTGTCAAATGCAAAAAATTGTATGTCAAATGAAAAGTTGTGTATAAAATGGGAAAGTTCTATTTTTGGCGGAAATGGTACGCCATACCTAACTACCGAGTTAGGAATCGAGTTAGGAATCGGGTTAGGAATCGATATTAAAAGTCAGTAAAAGCCTTTTCTATAGGTTTTGTACAGCTGACATTGTCATTGATATTTAAAAAGCACGAAATTATTTCATTATTTTTATTGACCCAACAGTTAGAACAAGGTACGGAACTCCTCAGGAAATCAACATTTTGACGCATATTTTTATATCCCCACCACTCGACAAAGGAGCTATTTATTAAAGAAATTCTACAGTATATCAGAAAACTATAAAACCTTTAGGAGCCGATTACATGAGGCGAGTTGACCAGGTTAACCGAGTTGGCCTGCTTCGTATATTTATCATCCCTGATCTCTTGTTTCAAAGCTTCGATTACATGGCAACCGCCTTGCCCGGTTAAGCGAGTTGAAAATTTCTCCTTTTCCCATGTAATCGGCTTTTTCCCAAGTTAGCCCGGCAAAGTGGGCTGAAAAACTGTTTGGCTCGTTCTGTCGCGCGTTTGTTTACTTGATTGTGTGAATAAATATTGCTGAAATGGACTCAGATAGAGCATCAAAACCTCTTCGTGAAGACGTTTTCGCGAGTTAGCCGTCAAGACAATAACAATCGTTTTATTAACGATACTTACAAAAATTTGATCAGCATAAATAACAGTGTAAAACTGCAGTAAAACTAACGTGAAGCAACATTTGCCAGGTAATTGCGATCATCGTCGTCAACTCAAAACTCATCCCGGCTCTCCGAGCTAGCCTGTCTCAAGCCCGTTTTCCACTTCACCATTTCGCTCACCGCTAGCGAAATATTTCCGCAGTGACAATTTTTTTCAGTTGTCGACCAATGAAAACAAAATGTTTCTCTAGCGGCGAGCGAAATGGTGACGTGGAAAACGGGCTTCATGTCATCGCAATATGAATCTCAGCCAGGGGCCAACTCGGTTAATCAGGCCAACTCGCGCTTAACCCGGCCAACTCGCCTCATGTAATCGGCCCCTTAAACTGAACGGTGGAGATTTCGATTTGACAAATTGTCCTCCAAATAGACTGCTTTTGAAGTCACGCAAGGGGTCTATTGTTTCAAGCAAATCTTTTTTTATTGAGCAAATCTTCAAAAAGGTTAATTGTCAAATACTTTATACGCTAGAAAAATGTAAGTTGAAACTATAAAAAGGCGATAAAGTGTTTATATCTTAAGATTGTTTCTACTTTTAAGTCAATTTTGACGGTATGAAGTTGAAATTTGTCTTTATTAGTTATATGTTGAAGTCTTGGGTCACTGTTGAACAGTGCTTCCACTTTCATAAAACTGGATTTCCTGTTTTCATCCTTATTTATTGCAATATTTCCTGGCAGAAATTGCAAAATTTCCTGGCAAATTTCCTGGCATTTCCTATTAAAATATGACTTAAAAATCTCAGCAAATAGTGTCTTTATTCTTGAGATTTTCGTCGTTTTCGAACATTTGTCATTTTTTTTAACAAATTATTTTTTCAACCGCTGCCCATTTGAGTTGAGCCTGCGAGCGATTCCCGAGCAATTTCCGAATCGTACCGAACGATTTCCGAAGTTAATGCGATACGCCGCCAATTGAAGGCCCAAATCAAATTGCCAGCGTTTGAAAACTCTATGATAGGTAGCTTTCTTGTATATTCAACATTTTACTAGTTACTACGCCACACATAGACTATTTTAAAGCCCCAATGGTTGGAATCTCAGAATTTCCTGCCATTATCCTGGCAATTCGTTATATTTCCTGACAATTTCCTTCCAAAAAGGATTTCCTGCCAGAGCCCAATATTTCCTTTTGCCAGGAAATTTCCTGGCAAGTGGAAGCTATATGCTGTTGAACAACGAAGAAAAGATCACGTGATAGTAAATTGGGATGTTCGAGTTTGAGTTAATTTCGAGTCAAACCAACAAACTGACCCAGCGGTTTCAGACATTACTAGAACACCGTTATTTTGATGATAATCATCAATTGCCCATTCGTGTTATTTTGATAATGGTCAAAATAGAAGCTATCCACAACACCAATCCTAACCCTAATCCCGCCTTAAGTGTCTTCCTAACCCTAACCCCCGTATTCAGTGTCTTCCTCACCCTAACCCTCCGGCCGAAAACTCAAACTCGGACCGAACTCGAACTCAGAAATTCCCTGGTCCCTAGCTGAAGGGACTTTGTCCCAATCAAACTTCCACTTGACATTTACATTCATCGTTTAAATTTCGAACGACACTGTTATTATTATTATTTATTTATTATTATTTGTTTGTTTGTTTGTTTGTTATTTATTATTATTTATTTATTTTTTAAAATCAATTCCTAACTCGATCCCAAACTCGATTCCTAACTCGATTCCTAACTCGATTCCTAACTCGGTACTTAGTATATCTCGATAAAACGTTTTTTAATAAATCATCAATGTTTTATCAAAGCTAACTTGCTCAAATTGAGCTTTTTCGGAGTTAAAATAATTTGTTTGTACCGTTTCTACAACTTTCAAATAAAGTATGCATCATATACTCTATTCATTTTACAAGTTCGTTAAAATATTCGCGGCCGATGTTTATGGGCAGTTACAACAGCTCGCCATTGTAACTGGTCATAAACATCGGCCGCTCATGTTTTAACTACCACTTATTTATTTAATATTATAATTTATAAATATTTTAAAACAATAATTAGTAATATTACTTTGCAACAGTTGTCAAGTATATTATTTTAAAAATGTACAAAAAGCGAAATGTTAATATTATATTCAGCGGTTCCAGGGTGGGATTAAAGCTGACGTGGCACGTTTATCAGAATCTGGACGATCTTCGGGTCGAGGTGATCTCTCATTTGCTAATACATCTCCATCACTTTGAGGTGTTTCAGTTGCACCTGACAAAAGAAAAACACATGCACAATAATTTGCGGTCGCGAATCTAGAAAAATGAACCTGAAAAGTGCAGTATCGGATATTAAAACTCGCGGTTGGCACTCTTGTGTACCTTGAAGAATAAACTTCTGGAACTTTTGCAAGAATTTATGATAGTACTAGACTGGTGGTAACATATACGTCAAAAGGGAACCGTTTATTGTGTAATTTACATGCATTCAAAATTGTTCAATTAAACATGGTGGTCATTCTTGTTGACTGAAAAAACCCATTTAGGGACCGGTCATTATGTATGGTCGGGGTGAGGGCCGAAGAGAAATTAGATTTGGTGCTAAAAAAATTTACCCAACCAAATTAAGATCAGAAATTTAACCGTCCCAACCATTTATTGGTAAAGAAAATCTTTAAAATCTTAAAGAAGAAAAAAGTTAGATAAAGCCCAATTCCCACGATACAAGTTTTAATAACAAACCGATATAGATATACAGGCAGATCCTACTGTATCTTTCCGATTATTATCTCCCTATACAGAGCAGGAATCCAAGGAAAACAAAGAGAGGAATACAATAACAAAAGCAAATGTGCAATGATCACTAAGGAGAACTGATGATGAGATTCCAATTTTAAATGATGAACTCTTATTTTTTTATCTAAATAGTTATGAAAATTTTGCTACCCAACCCTTCAGAGAAGTGATTTTTTTTACCCAACCATTTAGGTCGTGGAATTTTTAGTTACCCAACCATTTTCTCTTCGGCCCCCACCCCGGCAATAAATAATGACCGGTCCTTAACCAAATAATAAAGATGGCGGCCAATTAATATTCTATTATGTGAATATAAATTAGCCTTTCGAGCCTCGATCTAGTAAAATTATTAGTGAAATTATTTTGAATTATAAACACAAGGTCGAGGCTCGAAAGGCTAATTTATATATGCACATAAAAGAATATGAACTGGCTGCCATCTTTATGAATTAGGTGTATTCTTTGTTGCAAAAGATGTTTAATTATATCTTGATTGAAATACCATGATTGCCTCTTTTTTCTTCTTTTGTTTTCATAACCGGGCAAATTTCTAATTTTTCCTGCATTAACATGCATGAGCATTGAGCAAATATCTAAACAATACTCTTTTACACAACAAAGAAATGCATGGAGTCATTTTGAGAGCACGATTTATCATACTACAAATTTTATATAGTCATTTTTTTACAAAATAGTTAACATGGTCCAATAGCATTTACGTCCATATCTTCAATTGCTTAGCAGTCACACACGAAACTGTAGGACACGACACGCCAATAGTGATTTCTCCAAACACGTAAGTGCTAAGGGTCTGAAATTTTATATGTGGTATATGCAATACCAGAGCTGTGCATTGACAGATATGTCAATGCCTTCGTATATTTTAGCCTTTCCCAAAAATGAGGGAGAAAAATGTCCAATTACATCCCTTCCAAAGGCCCTAGATATTTTTTGGAGTAGTCTAACAACAAATCAATTCGTCATTGCACGGATAATACCTGTATGAACTCAAAGTGAACATTTCATGCTGCATATAGGTAATATTTTTGAAATCATAAAAATAGCATCTCGTGGCAAATTTCAGAATTTGAGGAAAAACACTTTAAGGGGCTCGATAGTCTATCATAAGAAATTGCATTTTTTGGCATACAAATGTTTGTAATGCAGATTTGAGCTTCATTGTGGTTCATTGCATGCTCTAGTGGTGGTCCTGTTTACTGAAAAGTTTTATACCGTCAACATTTACCTGAGTGGAGAAATCGTGTTTCCAATAAATCCAGAAAACTCATTTGCAAAAATCTGCCGCTTTTCTCTAGATATACAAATGCTACAAGTGTAAACGTTTCAATAATCAAGACCACCGCTAGGGCAATGCAATGAACCAAAATAAAGAAATTGCAATTTCTCATGATTTAGACTATCGAGCCACCTTAAGTAGTCAAGACAATTACAACAATCATGCAAACATTAATATTCACTTTTATATTTTCACTCAACATTAAACATTTGTTTCACGTCAACACTTCTAACAGTGCATTACAATTTTATTTACTGTAATACCATGATTACCTCGTTACCATGGTGTTACAAACTAATACCATGACATGTCGGGAAATTAGTGATTAAATGACCCTCAAGCCTCGAGATTTCCTCCCTCGGCTTTCGGGGCGTTTAATCACTAATTTCCCTCATGCCATGGTATTACTTATAATAAAAGTCTTAACTCACTTAATAACCCACAGTGTAGTACTCTGATGCAAAATCCTTGCACAAGTCTGCCAAGAATATCGTAAAAAAGTGCAGAAAGAGTCATATACTCTGTTTACATGGCAAATAAAGTTCGGAATTGTGATCCAGATACTCAGTTGCGTTTACATGGACAAGTTCCTGATCGCGATCGTTGATTCTCGATCTCCCGATCGCTATAGAAATCCACCTCCGGAACAGGATTCAATTTATCCCGCGATAGTGTGTTTACACGACAAAAATTATCGTGATTGCTACCGCGGTACCTCTCGATCGGGATAAATTCAATTTTATATGTATAAAACAGGTCCAGGCTGTTAGAGCGCCATAGTTGTCTTCTGCCCGTTTCTCCCTCGATGTCTATGTAGTAGCTACACAATCACAAGTTTCCAGTAAGAATTATTTTTACCTTCACTTTTTTGGGCGTTTCTGAAGGGTCTACTCTGTATCGCATAAGCTGAGTCTGGACGTGAAACAGACGACTATATATATAAAATGAAAAAGAAGACCGCTTAAGAATTAACAATTATTATTTATTACGTAAATTTGATATGTAACGTCGCTTCTGATTGGCTGTCGTGCGTCCTCCATTTCTCGATGATGGGGCACGGGAATCTCAAGCGACCAATCAGAAATGTTCCAACATTTCGGCTTCGGTAAGAAGAAAATAATTTTTAATAAACGAAATAAGACTTGGTTAGGCCAGTTTCAAACGTCGAACTTTTCATGTGTCGAATGTAATGAAAATGAACTTAAACAAAGGATTTTGCTGATTCGCATTAGATTCTACGTTTGAAACGGGCCTATGTTGTACAGCAATATATATATATGTGTTTTTGTGAATTTTTTGCACTTACTAATCGTAATGTAGATGATGAATGTGGCCTGGTGTTTGAAGTCGTAGGATCAGAAACCTTAAAGCAAAAATAACACAACGTGACCAGTCAGTACGGATTAAGCTTGCAATGGTATAGTATCGTCGTGTACGGATGAACCAGCTACATCATTATCGTAAAGCACGGACATTGGCGAAGTGATTACGCAAATTCACCATTGGAGGTATGGTGTGGGAACACGACGAAAGTCTTTCTAAGGCCGACATCAGCCCTGTCAAAGGTTGCTGAGGGTCTTGTCATCGAAAACAATGTGAATCGAGTTACTTTTGCTCTAGTGTAAACGCAGCCTTAATTAGCCTTTAGGACCTCGTTTGTGTGTCTGTAATTCAAAATAATCTATATGAAAGCTGCTAAATTCTCAAAAGAACTGGATAAAGTATAAAAAACACACAAACCTTAGCCTGTACTTTCGGTACAGAACTACGGAAACAAAACTGAACCTGATAATGCGCCATAAAAATCTAGAGCTAATGAATATAGGTATTTGATGAATATATTAGGAGAAACGAACCTTTCGGATAATTAGCTTTTTCACCAACTCTTGCTTTGAAGTACGAGTGCATCCTGAAGCTAGATAAAAATGTTTGAAAATGTATAAAAAACACATGCAGGAGCACAAAGTTGTCAAAATAGCAACTTCTGGTGGTAATTGTATATAATAAGCCTGGTATAGGACTGCACGCGCGAGTGCTGTAAGGTCAACTTCACTAACCTGCAAAATGTGCCCAGACTTTGTCTGAGGCTGAAGCAAAATCTGCAGGAGACCTTGAGACAACAAAAAACAATAAATAGGAGGTGACTGTTATATTTAACAATTAAATTATGAGCTCGAAATTTCTGAGGTTAATTACGAGTAATTGAGAGCGACTAATTTAATTGTTTTAGTAAAAACTAACTTATGTTCGTTATTTCTTCAAAATTATTTCGAAAAACGAGACATAAGCATTGTTTTTTGGCGAAAAAACTCGGCCTTATCACGTCACTTGCCTCTACTCGATATCTATCGATAATTAGTAAAAAACTTACTAGCATAGTCTAATGCCAAAAGTTTTGACGTATTTCGATTTGAAGACAAAAAACAATATTTTTAGTACGTTTTAGGAGAGATTAACATAATTGGGAATAGTATTTCGGAAAAACAAACTGTTATGGAACATGAACGCAAAGCTCAAATCATAAAACATTTTGGCATTCTATTATATTCACTACATACATGTATATCGTATTTGGAGTTATTATATATATAGGCACTTTAAATAACTCAAACAATCCTGTTTTAATTCCAATTCAATGAGAGTGTACAGAAAATTGGTAAAAATCAAAGGGGTACATGTGCCATTGGCACATAGCCAGTCCAGGTACGACTCGAGCTCATGGTATAATTGTTAAATAAATATATATATATATATATATTATGCAAGGTTCTATAGGTTTGAATTGTGGTACTAAAAATGTTAAATGTATATACCTTCCTTCTGAATCTTTGATATGGGGATCAACTCCTTTCTCTAGTAAGTACATCACAATCTATATCGAACACACCAAAGTAATATTCAAATATTGATCATGCCAAAAACGTAGTTGACTCCAAGAGGTCTGATATTATATGGAAATTCCGCAAGCTGATTGGTTACGATAATAATAAGTTTGACAAAATATGAAGTAGAAATGTTTATCTGATATTTTTATTTAATATTTGTATACTGTATATGTTTGAGATATTTATAATTTAAATTAGTTGCAAAAATCAAACATAACAAATAGGTGTTATTTAACATTGTGACGTTTTCCATGACATTTTCCTGCGTGTCTTTGTAGTTTTGCATTAAAGGACATTGGCAACATAAATCACAATTTTTAATTTTTGACTTTATGATTAACAAACAGGCTTATACGATCGAAGATAATCCAAGTAAACAAAACTACTCTTGTACAAAACAACAGCACCCATCTTGTTGTAATACGTTGCCTAATTAACTGGAAAGGGGTAAACCTGATAAAACTACTCTGTGGTCGTGGGTAGCAGAGTTTTCGCGGAATGCTTTTTAAAATGGTTTAAGGCCTAAAAAAAAAATCCTGTGGTTCCGGTTTCCCGACCGACCCTACAATTTACCTTCCGACCCTATTTTTTTTGGGTGGTTGCGGGTCAACCTGACGCCAAAATGGCGTCTGTTGTGACAGTTATTGTCGAACCTTGTTTGCATAATATGACACAAAAAAGATTTTTCGCTTCAGTGCCTCATCACAAAACATTCCACGAGTTACTTGTCGAATATCACGGAATTCCCACAAGTGATTGCAAGTTTGAAACGACACAGGAAGAACACTTGCGCTGGACATCGTTGCCGTTTGAATTTAGTGACGATTTGACACTTCAGTCGCTTATTTCTTTCAAAATAAAATATTTGAAGATATCTTGTACTGGTGAGCAACAAGAAAGTGCAGAAGAAGATAATATTTCAGAGCAAAGAAACGCCTTTACAGTGCTGATGGCCAGAGAACGCGATATGCCACAGAAAAGGAAATCCAGGTAAATTAATTTCTGTATTTCGTGGCCCATTTCAAGGCTTTTTGTTTGGCCGTTTGGAGCCATATTATTGGCATATTAAAAGTATAAAATAATTAATATTCATACAAATTGCCAGCAAAATGATTAAGTTGAATAGTTTAGATTTGTTTTTCAATATAACAGCTATATATTAAACAAGGATTTTCTTGTGTTTTGTTTCACTTAAATTCATTGCTGTGCAAAATTAACTGTCAAAGGCATTGTTTTTAGTTCAGGCATGAAAACTGGTCTGTCCCGAAAAGATGAGATGTACAATGACTTGTTGGCAGAACACGAATCAGAAGGATGCAAATTTCCGATATCGACCAAAGAAAGCGAAGGCAGTTACATCATACAGGTCAGTACCATCATTATTGTGTCATACAGAGACTGATTCATTTTGTTGTTTAATACTGTAGATTTAAAGAGATAAAATTCAAAATAGTTATTTCAACTTTTTTAAACCTTTAATATCAAGGTTGTATGCAATTGTCTATGGTATATCACCAATCAACACATGGTCATAAATGATGCAGCTTCAAGGAAAAAAGATGTAACTGAGATCCCACCTGTGTTTGACAAGTACCAAGGATATAATGACATTAAACGTAAAAAAATAAAATCGCAACCATTGTGCAGTAATCTGCTTCATAGTCACTCACAAGCACTATATAGTATTTGCAACAGGCCTGTGATGAAATCCAGCCCTGAATGGGAAAGAATGCAGCAAAACATAGAAGCCCTTGCTGATGGTCTAGATGCTTACAAGAACTGTTTGACTGTGCAGAAGGAAGTACAAGGAACCATCAGAATTCTCGATCACCCTGTTCGACAAGTATCTGAGAATTGTGTTGTTGAGGCCAGAACAAAAACTTTGTATCCTACTCAAGAAGAATATAAAATTCTGGATGAGGAGATCAGAAAGTCAGGTGTCCTTCAACCATTGTTTTTTGATGAATCCAAACATATCACTGAAACATTTGAAACAAACCTTCAACGATTTCGTTTCCTAGAGAAACTCCAATTATCTGTTCCAGTTGATATGTTCAAGTATGCACCTGGTGGCTCGTACACAACTGTGGTATGTCTGGTTCAAGTTGACGAAAGTCGTTCTGTCAATGAAAAACTTACCCAGACTGCAAAGATGATGGCAGCAATTAAGCCAAGATTTCCAGAATTCCATACCCGAACAATGAAAAGAAATTTCAAACAACAGCTTGCCAACATTGCCTCCATCTCTCCCAGTGCTGCAGAATTTATATACCAGAGTTTGGCCATTGATTCTAGTGTAGCATCACATCCAGATACTCAACAGCGTCTACGACTGATCTTCCTTGGTGAAACAGGATTGCTTGCTGATCTGCGTAAATTAAATGCTGGGCGACCTACTGGAACATTTGATGTATTTTTTGAGAAGCTTGGTGAAATAATTGAGAGTGTAAGTGCTGCAGATGAGCGTCGTCACAATGTAGCTCATATTTCTGAATGGATTTCGTTGAGGGACTTAATATCTCAAGCCAAAGACAAGTGCCCGGCTGATACACCTATATTCCATCAAAAGCCCTTGTTCGCCTTCAGTTTGCTCCCAGAAACCCATATGCACACACAGCCCTGAGTTTCACTCAAAAGTTTGCAGTTCAATACAAGATTCAGCGTCGTCAGCTTCGATTAGCTCATCCAGATGACCATTACTGTGCTGCCATTCTTCTATACTTAAAGCATCTTTCTGTTATTCTTCAAAAAGAATGTTCTTTGTTTTTTTGTGATGACAAGGCTAAGGTAAATGTTGGTGAACCTGGCGTCGTTCTGTCAACTGGTGTTCGTGGTAAGCAAACATTGGCTCCAAGAAGCTCAACTCTGTCAGCTGCAGACCATGATATGCATCACAAAGGTTCCTTGACACCTTCTGTGTACCTGCATTGTGATATTCCTCCTGATCCAAAGAAATCTTTTGTGAGGGGTCAAATCACAACAGTGATAAATGATGCAGTTTTCCAAACATCCAACCCTTTTCGTCATGCAGCAGTTATGACAAAGCTTTTGAAAGATAACACACACCATGTTCTACTAAAGTTTTCTGATGGTGGAACAGATCAGCGCAACACTCTGGAAGCAGTAAAATGCTCACTCATTTGTATATTTAAAGAGCTTGACCTTGATCTACTGATTGCAGGTAAATATCACAGATGAGTCTGATGGGATGTAAATTAAAAGTACCAGTATTCAAAAACTATTAAATTTATAGAAAGATCAGATGTTATTTAATATTAAAATTCCATATGGATTATAGCTATTTTTATTATTGCAGGAAGATGTGCCCCAGGTCAAAGTTGGACCAACCCAGCTGAACGAATAATGTCGATTCTAAATCTTGGCTTACAGAATTGTGCCATTGGACGTGAACCCTGTTCAAACGGTGTGGAGAAGTTGATAAAGTCATGTAATGCAATGAAATCTGTTCGAGAGAAAGCCCATAGGCACCCAGAGATAAAAGAGGAATGGGAAAAGTCTGTATCTGGTGTACAGGATCTACTGCGTGGAAGATTTGAAAGATTAGCATTGAAGGAAAAGCCAGTCTCTACTATGGATCCTGTGGAAGAAGAGGAAATAGTTGTTCTTCAACGTCATCTCAGCATCTTTCCAGTTTTGGATATAAACAAGCTTATTAAGGAGCATACCCGCAAAGTAGCATCATACCAGAAATGGCTTGACAACCATTGTCGACAGCGGCAATACATCTTCCAAATCCGAACGTGTAATGACCTGTCATGTTGCACTCCAAGTCATCTTACTAAAGAGAGCCTAAAGTGGTTACCCGACCCTATGCTTGATGCATCAGGTGAGCACTTCCTACCATTTCAAGAAGCATGGAACAAGGATACTAATGAATCTGACCGTCCAACCCTGAAGGCCAAGGCCAGTGCCAAGGCCAGTGCCAAGGATGGAAAGAAGTCAAAGTCCTCTACAACTAAGAAGACAAAGTCGCAGGCTAAGGATCTCCAGACTGCTCTTCTCTCTGAGGAACATTGCCAGGGACTTCAAGGTGATTCATCTGTGTACACTGCACAGAATGCACGCATGATTATTAATTGTATTGAATGCCAGAAGCCTCGAGTTATTTACTCTAAATCTAAACTTACTGAACGCCAAGCTATGCAGTGCGCCCTGATGTTGTCTGAGTATGATTATAGCTGTGGTTCACCTGTATGCCCACCACATAATCCACTGTTGGGGAAGGTTTTTAGTCGTCTTACAATGACGTGTGAGTCTTTCATTGAGAATTCCTACTATGGCTCAGATGTTGGAAGAAAATATGTCTGCTGTGTTTGTGGTGGAGCAGATGCAACAGTGGACCAAGAGCTTAAGAAGAAGTATAAGACAGTTCTTCCAATGTGCTCAGTGTGCAATGAGGCTGGACATACCACAGTTTGCCAGCGGCCTTATGGAAAAAATGCAACTAGTTGAATTGTTACATTGTTAATTGACTAACATTCTGTTCACATGATACTGTATAACAAAAATACATGTACTAGACACTTTTGAACACTTTAATGTTGTTTAATATTATTAACATTTACTGTGAGAAGTTACTTTAAAATGGTGTTATGTAAAATCTCTTTTAATAGTTGTTTAATAGTCCCATTTAATGAGTACATTATTTAATACGTATTAAGAAAAGTGACAGTTCTACAATGAACTGTTAAATATTTAGCTGCTTCTTCAAATGTTTGGTGTTGCGACAATGACCAATCGATCGTAATTACCTATTTCAAACATAAAATTTTTCTCAAAAAAACAACTTTTTTCCGACCTACCTACCCTACTTTTTTGAGGACATGAAATAGGAACCACAGGATTTTTTTTTTAGGCCTAATTAAAAAAGGAAGACAATCAGGATGGCTAGATAAAAATTTCGCTTTACACTGCTTGTGACGTCAAACGCATACAGAAAATACAAACTTTGACAGTGCAATTATACGCTTTACGAGCATTTTTACAACCTCAAACTACCATATATTCCGGCTATTTAAAGTGCCTATGAAGTGAACTTACTCTAAGGAACAAAGTAGCACGACAAGAGCGTTCACTGAAAATTTCAAGTGAATCTGCTGCATTGTCTTCGAGCTATTAACTCTCAAAGTTTGTCCATTGGCACAGTTTAACGTTAGAAAATAGGGAAAGACTGATATATGTGGTATATGACGTACGCAGGTGGATCATTAATGTTCAAATCAATTGTTCTTATGCATAGTAAGTACACCTGCATACGTCACAAGACAATGAACCGCGCGTTTCAGATTTCACCAAAAACATTTAGCAATGCCAAACTTTGAGAGTTGATTGCTCGAAAACTATGCAATAGATTCAGCTCAGTCAAGTGCATTACTAGTTAGTGAGTTATGGACAGACCTTGACTCATGCGATACCTCAAGTCAGTCCATCTCAGTCAGTATACTTATAAAATATTGGTCCAATATTTCATTGTAAATATTTCATACTTGGCATATACCCAAATATATTAATGGAAACTTTATTAAATGTTTTGCTTTTCTACATATACAATTATAAATCTCGCTTATTAAGGTAATTTACAATTGGCTACTTGAATCACAACTAATAATATATAATAACAACTAATGACTATATAATAAAACACGCAAATTTATATACAAATATTTCAAAAAGCTAATAATTCGGGATTTCCCCATTCCTGATTTCGGCAGCAGAAAATGTAATATGTAATTCTGATAGCTATAGTCATCATTTTCCTTACGCAGTACATTTGGTGCTTGTTATCAAGACCAACTTTGTCTAGCATATCTAAAAAAGTATAACACTCATTCGCAAAAACACCTAGGGAGCTCATGGAGAGATTTATAAATTTAACATCATTAAAATATTCACTTTGCTGTTTTACTAGTTCACTATATTTTTCTTCTTTCCGTTTGACGTTGTTTTGAAGGTTTGATTCAAAACCAACAGTAAGTTTGAGAACATAAAGACGGCCGTTTGAACATTGCAATAGCAAATCTGGACGATACGTGTCACCAGTTAGGATAGATGGGCTTTTGAATCCAGGTAGATCGACAAAGAGGTTTGAACCGTTAACAGTTTGTAAGTATTTGCAAGAAAGTTAAGAATTGAATTGTGCCTCCATGTAAAACGTTCAAGATACGATTGACAACCAGCAACAACATGTAGTAGTGTTTCTGGGCTCAGACAAAAGGAGCATTCTGGATATGAAGATATTCCCCATCTGTGAAGGTTTTTGCGTGTCGGAAGAGAATTGTTCACATAACGTATAGTAAAGTTATAAATGTTTTTTGGCAGTTTTGATTGAGCAATTGACCACACCTTGTTAAGCTGTGATAAGGAGAACTTTGTAACGTTAGAGAAAAAGGATCCCTGACAAGTCAAGTGCATGGTTTCGAAGTCTATCTTCATGCCCAGAACGGAAATCTTTCAGAACTTCTTTAGTAGAGTTATAGACGTCGTATTGAATATTAGTATGATTATTAGAATATTAGTGGATTTCCACAGTTCGTTAATTGCTTCATTTGGAGAATATTTTAAGGCTTTACGTATAGAACAGTTTGGCATTGAAAAATTTTTACTGATGGAGGATAGATACTTTGACCAATTTTGTTACGTGTTGGATATATAGTGCTTAGTGTCCTGATATTGGTATTTTAATAATAATAATAATAATAATAATAATAATTTGTATTTATATAAGATTAAAAGATAACACTACATAGATAAGTAATGAAAATATAGATGTAAAAAAAATGTAGATGAAATGAATAATTAGACTTAGGTAAGCGTCAACTAAAAGCCATAATAAAAAGGTGAGTTTTTATTTATGATTTAAAATTAGAAAGATTATCTATGTTTAAGATTATCTATGTTTCGGATATCAACGCGAAGATTGTTCTATGTGAGAATAGGAAAGAAGAATGCCATTGTTGTAACTATGGAGGTTATAATATAGAGGCCAGGCAAAGTGATTTAAATAAGATCGGACAAGTAGGAAGGAGCCATTTGATGATGAACTTTAAATGCGAGGAGCAATATTTATTGGTAATCCTTAATCTGACAGGCAACCTGCAGTGTAGTTCCTTGAAAAGTGGGGTGATGTGGCAGTGTTTAGGTGCACAATATACCACACACGGAGTACACACGTTCTGTACAGGCCATAGAGAAGACTGTTACATGTAGACGTGTAAGTGTTTCGGTGAAGTCAAGTCAGACACCAAGATCCTTAACTACATGCACCAACTGGATAAATATCAGCATCACCAACTTTGATTTTATAGATAGTAACCTTTCACAACTGCTGAGCTGTGCCAAACAAAGCAATTTCGGTCTTCCCATCATTAAACATCACATTATCACGAGTCATCCATGATCGTAACTCAGCAATACACCGTATATACAATTGCCATAATAGCTGCTTCCTTGGGCAGCAGCTGTTGTTGACGTACAATTGTATGTCATCAACATATATACCTGTACATGTGCATTAATATTATAGGGAAGATGGCACTCAATTATTTCAAACAATTTGCTTGCATAGATAAATTATCCAACAGGACCGTTTCTGTGTGATAAGTCAATTGTAATAAAGGGCTTATTCACAGTCATGTGACTTTTAGTTTGATATGCAACAGCACGTTTAGTCAATTTGGAAATAAACGACAAATTGCTAATTTGCTAGGTCTACGATTTTCGAAAATCGGATCTGAGCTACGTTACTTAAGAAGCGGGTTGACGACAGCAGTTTTCCATTGGTCCGGTTTGCAGAGATAGGTTAACCATCGTAGTTATGACTGGGAAGAGGACATCAAGGCAAAAATACAAGATTTTTTCGCTGAAGAATTGATAAATTCGTGAATTTTAATTTCATGCAGGTGTTCGAAGCGTGACATCAAAATGTCAACATTATTGAAGTGAGACTGACAAGGTCAAGTACTTGATATAATATTAGAGTCAAGCTTAGATCTAATTTTCTCAATTTTCTGGGAGAATGGACCGGTCGCATTAGCCATGAGGGAATGTTCATCAGAATGCTGAGGAAGAACGAGTTGTTTAGAAGAACTAACATTCAAATGTGGCTCACTGCAAAAGCTATGCCAAACTAAAGGTAAGTATATAGTACTCAGGTAGTTGACTCATGATCAGTGGCGTGCTGGCGGCCTCTATTCGTCGGGAGGCCAACAGTAAATTTGGCGCCCCATCGTCATGGCGCCGCTAGGATTTGGTTTACAGTGGCGTAGCCAGGTAAGTGAGGACAGTCGACGAAGTCGACGTTCTTTCAAACGGAAGTGCAATGGCGAAATGAAAAAAGTGAAAAAATTGCACATCTTTCTGCGATTAATTTGTTAATCACATTACATGTCAACTCACATGATCATGAAACAAACATCCCCCCACAAGTTTCTCAACGGATTTCAACTTTTCACGAGAACGGTATTGTGGACCATTGGCTATGCCACTGTTTGTTTCTTCAAATATCTCGACTAGTAAAAAGCCGTCAAATACTCGGTCATCGGCCGCTCTGAATGCTGAAGAGAGAGTTCATTTGGCGCCCTCTAAAAATCTTCACGGGGGGGGGGGGGGGGGCGGCGGCCACCCTGGCCCCACTGCCAGCACGCCATGCTCGTGATCAATGTTTTTCTGGAAAACATTTGTGACTACAATTACTAGTAAGGGTTAGGCGGTTAATCGATAAACTGAATAAATCCGATGTTTTTATCGATGTTTGCTTCGAGCGAAAAAAATGAAAAATCGAATAATTATGAACAAATTGTGATATTGAATGATGAGACATGTCTTGATGGCGTACGGGTTATGTTCGCGAAAACGGAACGGCATCGTCGCCTCAAAAAAGCATCAGAACTTCATGATCTTGCCATCGCCTTTGCCAAAAAACAAAGCTCAGTCTTGTGGCATTAACAAGTTTCAAAATCGGCGAAGACATCGGGTCTGTCCAAAGAGATTGGATTTCATATTGTGGCATTCCCTGTCATCGATGGAGACGACGACCGATTGCTGTTAATTAAGCACAGCTATAGCTAGATGATATATCTCTCCATAATACTAGAACGTTGTTTCTTTTTTTAATAACTTTGTTTTAAAACGTGTTAATATATGCACGGTTGGCGTTGTATGTAATGAATGTCGAGAGTAGACACGATACACGGACGACCGTCAAGCTTAATACATCCTCAGAAAAAATTATTCTGAGTCCCGTACAGGAATCGAACCTGTCACCTTCTGATGATGGGGATGGCTGGCTAAAGGCGCTAAAGGATGACTCAAAATTGTCTGGTCTTTATTTTTCGTTAGGTAATAGAGTTAGCTACGGAATAGGGTTAGGTTGTAGCTTGGAGTAGACAGACGATACATGGACGATCGTCAACGTAAATATATCGTATTTAAATTATTTATGACACAACATTGTTTTTGAATTTGAAACTGAAGTATTTCGTGTTTTCTAGCTGTAGTTTGTAACAGGCAAAAATCGGTTTACTCGTTTTTTGGACGGATCCTCATCATCATCATCACAACCATCATCAATGTCCATTTGCTATATGTTAACATACATGTAGGTTAGTCTTAGTCAGATACATAATGGCTGTACTCCAACTATTACAGTCAAGAGCCATATTTCTATTCAGTCATTTACTTCAACACATGTCTACCAATTTTCATTGTCCATTCTCTCAACATCCCAAAACCATTTCAGTCTACTCCTGCAAACATACTGCCTAATGTCATAGACAATACATATATCAATCGATTACATCATTGTAATTACACCTTCACTCGTCTCTCCATCTGAGGCTTGGTGGCTCAATGGTTAAAGCATCGCACCAGCAATCAGAAGGTTACAGGTTCAATTTCTGTCCACGACTAAAAACGTTTTCAGTGGATTTGAGCTTGACAAGTGTCCATGCATTGCCTCTTAATTCAGTTAATGACTTCCTCTTTTTAAAAGATGCAATTGCATTATACAGTACATCCATCTAATCATCTTCAAGTCTTCTAATATCCTCATTATTACACAAAAGGCTTTGGTGTATTGAGCTATATAGTAACCTGTAGTATGAGTAATTGTAAATAACAATTTCAATGAGCAACCAAAGTGATCAAAATCAATTGCCTACCTTTCCATGTTCTTGAAATGCTGCTGCATGTAATGGCGTCCAAAGCGTTCCAGAATTTTGAATATTTATATCAGCTCCACCTTCTACTAAACTTTTTACAACATCATAAAAGCCCCAAAAGGAAGCTGGAACAAAAGGAGACAGTACTACACTAGACTTCATTGTGATATGTGAAGTTCTTGGGATGATAAAAGTGTAAAAGACTAAAAGTAAAACTGAGTGGGTGTTAACATGAGGCGGGCCTGAGTTCAGGTTGCACTGACTTTAATTTGGATGTACCAGGTGTCCCAAAAAAAACGCACCCTGTTTGATGAAAGGTAACACAATAGACAATAAATCTGCATGGCACGGTGGTTTTTCGGTGTTTAGAGAAATAATATCTGCCTAATTAATTATTCTACCATAGGTACTATTGTATGCACAAGTGAGTGGGTTTTGGACAATTAGAGATGGTTAATCAAACAAACAGCATATTTTATTTTATTAGCTTCACCATTGTGCAAAAAACCCAACAAAAAAGAAACCTATGCCCTTACAGAAAAGTCTATAGGCACCTATAGGCAATGTTCCAATTGTCTATAGAAGCCTATAGCCACCTATAGGCATCTATAGGCTAATAGGTTTCTCTATAGGTCGCCTATAGAAAATGTGCCGATTGCCTATAGAAGCCTATATAGGTTTCTTATAGGATCCTATAGGTTGCCAAAAGACATAGGGTGGCTGAAACAGCATAGCCAATTACTGCAGATCCAGAATTTAATTGGATTTATGCAATAAATAATATTAATGCAGACGGTGTAGCATGTTGTTCCTATAGGGGGCATGGGCTACTGACAGGAGGGGCGTGTTAGTATGACGTAATTGTGGCTCTCACCTGGGTAACCTTGAGGTTTTCCCACCAAAACTCAACAACGGACAACCTCTTCGCCTGAACAGTTTCCCCTCCCACCCTCCCTTGAGGTACTGTTCTCACAGCAGGGGGCTACATCCGCAATACGGGTTTCATCTATGGGAGCGTCGGGACATGGTTCCCTCGACTGGTCATATAGAACATGGCTCGCTGCAGAAGATCGTGTATGCCACGGGATGAGGTTCCCATCAGGTTAGGGAGGTGGCTCCCCTGTCAGTTTATGGGTATCGCTTGCTGGAGGACACGTTTCCCTCGGTAGGCTGAAGGCAGCTGTCAAGGTTGGATGGGGGACGAGGTTCCCTCAGGAGGCAGGCACAGGGTATGGCATTTATTAGGGTCAAGGTACCCTAGGGTTAAGGTTACCCTGGGGTCAAGGTTAGGTACCCTAGGGTCAAGGTACCCTAGGGTCAAGGTACCCCAGGGTCAAGGTGCCCTAGGATCAAGGTACCCTAGGGTCAAGGTACCCTAGGGTCAAGGTACCCTAGGGTCAAGGTACCCTAGGGTCAAAGTACCCTTCGGAAGGGGACACATGTGTAATTGTACCTTTGTGACCTTGAGTATGTGTTGAAAACACCATGTGGGTCCTAGGCGGCCCTTAACGGCTCCATGGTGCCATGTGTACTTGTATTGTTACTTATGTGTGGCATATGTGTTGTCACGTGTGATGTTACTTGTGCGTGGCATATTGTGCTTCTGTTACAGCCATTCACTCAATTCAGGTTGGTCAGGGATGCTATTCGGTAAGTGTATCGGGAATATCTTGTAGCTTTCTTTATATTTATTCTCCACTATTGGTAGTGTGACCTGCAGTCCCCGGGATTGAGATGGGTTTTCTCGGCCGCGCAAGAAACACCACAAGTGCCAGGCCTGGGCGACTTACTGGACTGCCAGGCCTGGTCGTCTCACAGGACAGCCTAAGGGGGTGGTGTAATTGATTGCCCGGCTTGAAGCATTCCCAGCCTGGGGACTGCAACCCTCCAAAATAATAGGTACAATGCTATTACTTTTTAGTACTGTATATATATATATAAGTGCAGGTTGCATAGCCAGTTACGGTGACTAACACCAGACTGTTATTAAAAGTATATTAATTTACAAATCATAATAATAAATAATTACTGTTAATTTAATAATAATACTTAACACAACAACTGTAGCTCAGGAGGGCCACAACACTCCATTTCTACACCCTGCCAAGATTAGTTATGATCAATAACTCATCATCAGAAATCATGGTAAAGGATCAAGATAACCAAAGCCCAGCCCAAATGCAGTACATATAATTGCTGCCCCAGAGCCACAGCCATTCTGTATTTGATTATTAAGAATAAGATGGTGATAGTACGAGTAACGCTGTGAGACAAATTACACTTCAAGCAAATAGTTTTAAAGGATCTAGGATTATCACAGTTATAGGTATTTGGGCAGGGATTTAAAATAGTATCTGAGCATGGTTGAAATTAAGGGTTTCCATACGTAAATTTAGTTCACTAAAGTGTTCCATATTCTGGTGACTCTAAGATTGAAGGGCTCCGCTCGAAATGTCAGTATTTCGTCATTAAATTCTTGGCAGTTTACCACCTTTTCACTTTGCTATATATTCAAAACACTGTCTACGCAGCACTCAATACTTATATATATAATATATATATATATATATATATATATATATATATATATTATATATATATATATATATATATATATATATATATATATATATATATATATATATATATATATATATATATATATATTATATATATATATTAAGTATGCTTTTACCAATGTATAGCTGGCTTTGCTTTTGCTCAGAAACTCCTCCTGTAATTGTTACATTCTCAGTAAGAAACTTGTCAACAAGCTATTAAAATATAAAGGGAACTGTGAATAGAAAACAATACATGATTCAACATTTTAACTAGGGGTCTTAAATAAAAGCCTGTCCAGGTTTCTGGTAGGCCCCTAGGCATATCATTAAATGAAAATAATAATGTAAATATTTTATAATTTATAATATATGGGCAAAAACATTAAAAACAAAAAAAACTGACAGCACTGTTACTGTATCATGTATGATATCATATATGTATATGTTTATATTTGGTATAACCAACAAGCAATCACACTGACAATTTAAACGTATGTCCGCGCATACCTCATCGTTTCCTTTTTGTGCCAAGGTAGACAGTCCTGGGTGATTTACCTTATAGTTCTCCAAGTTTTTTTGCAATAAATACCCCAATGCCAACACTTCTTCGTCTTCTTTGTCGGCCATCTTTATCTACAATATTGCCAGCCATAAGCACACCCCCCAGCTAGGATATTCTTTATTCCTCACTCAAACCACAGAATAAATACTCAACAGTTGAGTATTTATTCTGTGCTCAAACCATGGATAGTGAAAGACTTTTTATTATCCATGCTCAAACCATCTACGAAATTGGAAGTTGTTTATATTTAGAATGAATTTGTTGGGGTTATATGAAAACTAGTGCCGAGCAGGCTCTCGAAGGGGGGGGGGGGGGGGGGGGGGGGAGAGCGGAATATTTTCGCTCCACCTATTAATGCACCTATCAATGTAAACCCCCAGGGGAGGGGGGACGGGCGACCTACGGGGATTTGACAACTTCTATCCTCCCGTGGGTGGGGAATTTGACGTTACTGTCCCGGGGGATGGGTCATTTGACATTTTCCGCGCAGGGAGTCTGGTGACTAGAGATGGACCGCATGCCAGAACCGCCATATTTTTTGTTAAAATAAAGTAAAGTTTGAGACAACTTTGTAGTGGATTGTAGCATACAGGGGTCATTTGACACGGATACATGTCCCATGGGTGGGGAATTTGACATTTTTTTTCTCAAAATGTCAAATTCCCCTGGGTTTGCCCGTCCCCCCTACCCTGGGGCTTAACATTGACAAGTGCATTAATATACCAAGTAAAAGTAAACAAATGGAGGTATTCCCATTGTTTTGTTGCAGTTCTAATCCTAGAAAAGGTCGTTTCTTTTATAGACTTTTGTTGTTTTGAAATATTAAACGCTGTTGGACATTATTAAATGTTGCACTAAAGTCTAAACTGTCAATATCACGTCGTTTGTCAGGTTAACAATGATGATGACGGAAATATGCTTCACTGATCTCAGTGGACCGTGGTATCCCAATCATTGTTTTTATGAGGCTTGTTGAAAACTCTCTTTTATGACATGGGACAAGACAGCACAAAATTACAATCCAAGCGGCGAGTAGAAGATTCAGAGAAAGTCAAGCTATTAAGTAAAGAAAATAAGGCAACGGTAAAACGTAAGTATAATACCACGGATAAAGTTGTGCAGCTAAGACTCCGGATAAGGGCAATAACGATGGGCAATTCACAAAAATAAACTTCCGTTTGTGCATGTTATATGTGATTGCTTCAAGTGATGATGAATATAGTGAGTCTAGTGCAGTATATAGTGCAAAAAATATGATCACACTTTTCTTAAATTCTACATCTAACATCTTGGAATGATATGGATCAGTGGGATCTCCTGACACTGTCCTCAAGCACTGTAAATTGTAAAAAGTTGGTGTTGCCAAAAGATTGAATAGGAAGTCCAATGTTTCCAGCAAAGGCCCTTTGTCAGAGAGTGAAACATGAAGACCTTCACACAAAACGTTAGATTTCTTATTCACTGTTTTGGCAATATACCTTGTAAATGTCATACATAATAATACCTGTATGTATAAACTAGCTAGTTTATACATACCAGATAGCAGCTGGTTTCCATCAGAAGGAAAAGCAATTGTCGGCGTGGGAGGTCTTTACAGCAAAGTTATCCTGCCCATCATCTTTCAGTTGCGAAGAGACCAAGCGCAGGATAATTTTGCCATAAAGACTGACCAAAGGAGGTTAATACCAGACTAAGGTTTTTATTATACGGCTCTTTTAAATTTCTCATATTTCCTCAAATTTTGGCAATTTTTTAAAACTCTTCACTTGTTTTGTAATGACCGGTCTTTACGGTTTGTAAAGACTGCTCAGCAACAAATCAGATTGCAGAAAAGCTGCGGCTGCTCACAAGCTAAGCCATATAATAATACTTCTTAGTGCACCTGACCTGCAGTTTACTTATAACAATTCAAACAAAATAGTGTTTTTATTAATTAACATTTTCGTTCACCTTACCCTGGTGAAAAACCTTACAGGATCCTCAAGGATACTTAAGGATCCTGCAAGGTTCCTATAAGGACAGGATCCTTAAGGAATTTTAAATAATTCTTGTAGGATCCTGTAAGGACAGGATCCTTCAAGGATCCTTAAGGAATCTTCAATAATCCTTGAGGAATTTTAAATAATCCTTGCAGAACCCTGTCCTTACAGGATCCTGAAAATTAATTAATAACTTACCCGCTTGGTTGGTTAGGTATAAGCTGTTGGCCGAGGGGGCCTTGGACTGGAGCGAGTAGTTGTACTTAGATTCAGGTTAAGATCCAACCAGGTGGTATCTTGAGCTGACCACACCCTCGGGACAGGTTACACCTTCACACCAATAAATTTGTGGAAATTTAACTTACCGTTCTTTGCAGATTTGATTAAAGGGCGGGATGGTGGGTTTGCAATTTCGTGGAGCTCTTGAATTGCATGACACATCATGAGCTTGTCCTTTTTACCCTAGTTAGTTACTGTATGCATGCTTTGTCCTGTAGCTATATGCACAGCAGAGTTAGTCTCTGTCGTTTATCTTTCTCTTTTTACAAAGACCATGTCAACATATCTATTTTTAACCAGAATAAACACATCCTTTGTCACCATTTTCTTTTATTGGCTAGGGCATGTAATGAATATCATAGGCATGTACATGTAATATGCACCAGCCTAATAAAACCAATTTCAGCTAGTTGTAGATACAATTGTTGAGGCAGACAAAACACAATGGTCTACATGTAATTTATACAATAACCTGTTTACCATGTGCATTTCATTGGTTGTTAGCCATGATCTATTACATGCACAGCTCATGTCAGATCACTTCAAATTACTCCAGATGACTGCTTTTGTCTTCAATTTTTATTGCATAAACAAATAGATTCCTTTAGCACCAATCAATTTATTCAAATCTAGAACTTATACATTAAATTAATATCCATAAAAATGTTCTGATAGTGGAATTTTACCCAATAACAGTATCTCGATCTGGTACATCCCTAGATACTATATAGGCTACAGTACAGTATATCGTTGCTCCTTACTCTTTTAGTCTGTTTCTTAGATCAAATAGCTGTAAATAAAATATTTTCACGATCAAAGATGAAGTACGTACACATTGGGTTTTCTTTCACGGCGTGCATATCGCCCAGAAAGCTCTGTTGAAACTGTACTTTTTTTCTTGAGATTTTCTGGTTTTCTTTCTTTATTGAGAAATATTATACTGGTTTTAAATTATAAAGCCATCTTTTAGTCAACTAGCAAACACAGAATATTATAGTCGTAAACATAATAACGTCTTCCAATATGGCTTGCATGACGTCACATCACTAACTGCCATTTACGACCACCTGTCATTTATGACCACTTTTGCTTTGCAACAGGGGTGGTTGTAAAACTCAGGTTCTATACTGCATATGGTACATGCAGAATTAGTACTATAACTGTACATAACTTAAATAATAGACATCACACAGTACCTGTATGTGCAGCCGAGCCATGGGATTTACAAAATGATTGTCAATCCCATACAGAATATATATATATATAAATATATATACAGTACCGCTCACATGAAACTTAACCATTCTCGCTCGTTCCGTTCTAGGAAAATGCGAGCGCAAAACCTGGGCAGCTTTTTGCCTGTTTTGATCGTGGCGCTTATATACTTTTATCAAAACCAGGACGCTTACAAACGCCCTGGTTTCGAGCAGCGTGCTTTTGTGTGAGTTATTCAATTAACCACATACGTTGTTTTGCATTTACTGTAATTCAATGGATGATATAATTTGTTGGGTTGTGTCAATGTTCTCTTCTTGTCAGGCTTTCTAACAATTTCATTAATACTATATTTCCCTTGTAGCAATACAATTCTTTCATTTGCGTAGACTGTCAATACAAATTACCTTTGGAATACAAATTACCATAATCAAAATAATTATGACAAACACGTTCATAAACATGTCAGGAAAGTTGCGCATTGTGTGCTTGATCTAAAAATATTTCCTGTATGATCTCCGTATACTATTAATTTGCAAGGTGAGTATATTAAAACGTGCGTTGTTATCACAGTGTTTGGTTATCATTTCTGCTTTCAAATTGATCTCAATATTAAAGACTAATGTACCGCGGAAAATCTTCTCGATACTCGATAATATAAACGCAGAAAATCTTCTCGATACTCGACAATATAAACGCAGAAAATCTTCTCGATACTCGAGAATATAAACGTGATCACATGATACTCGAAAGTTGACCAATCATTCTCGCTCGAACTCAAAACGCGCTCGTTAATCGAAGTTAAGTTTCATGTGAGCGGTACTCTATACAATGTATATATATATATATATATATTCGCCTGAAGATCGCCTTGCGTGAAACTGACAGTTGCGGCTTTTATCATTTTGAGGTAAGACCACTTTCACTATATATTCGCTCTACCTTTATGGTATTGAGCACATTCAACGTTCCGTGAACAACATCACATTCGTTTTAGTATATATATATATATATATATATATATATATATATATATATATATATATATATCTACCAGTGGTGATTTAAGCCATTTTAGCAGAGTAAATCAAAGGAAAAGTTAATGTACTGTATGTCAGGATTTACAACTACCGGTACTAATTACTAGTAATTAGACAGTAAAGTATTTCAAGCAGTCATTTTTTACTTTTTTATGTGAATTTTTACTTTTTATGAGTATTTTAACTATATTTCCCATTGTTTATAGTTTCTGCTTCTGAAATCCAGACATTAAAGCAGCTATACCACAGACTGGCAGCATTATCACCTGAAACTGAATATATTGATAAGCAAACATTGTAAGTGAGATATTGTGCTCATGAGTGGTACATAGCAGTATAGTGCCTGTAACCTTGGAAAGAGGATAGAAGGGCACAATACACTCCCACTTTTATGTGGAGAAGTTGTCCTTTTGTTCAGCAAGAGTGCAATATATGGGATAAACTGTATTTGATATTTTGATTTCATAAATTGCATGACTTGTCTTTATGGCTGAGGATCTTCTCATCCCTATAACCAAGAAGCCACAATTGGACCTTTTTAAAGTTAATTTCTTTTAATGACAATCAGCGATTTGATCTGCAAAGTTTAAAGGACATTGGCAACAAAAATTAAATTTGTCTAATATGAACGAACTCGGAAAATTATAGAGTAACACCTTTTACAACTTTTGCGTATTTTACTTCGTTTTTGAAATATTTCAGTTTGTTTGATATGTATAAATGAGATGGTCTCTGACGTCATGTGCAGGGTAGAGAATTTTCACTCATTAAAAAATGTCTTATACAGGTATCTCAGTGATTGCTACGTTTACAACATTCATTATCATGAGGAGTTATTATACGTACGTTTTCAAGTAAATTTGTGGAACAAACTTGAAGATTGAACTAATATTTTAATGAGTGAAAATTCTCTACCCTGCACCTGACGTCAGAGACCATCTCATTTATTTATTTATTATTTATTTATTAGAATTTATAATACATATCAATTACAGTATTACAACTAAAAATTGAATGTATTAGGGTAAACCTTTACAAATACAAATAACATATAACATTAATATGAAATCAAAGAGTAAGACATAACGAAATTATACGAAACAGAAAAACTATGGATTAAAAGCAATAGGAAAAAGTTTGAAATAATGCTGAGAAAGTAGCCTCTTAAAAAACGACAAGGTGTTAATGCCACGTATAGAGTATGGGAGAGAGTTCCAGAGCCACACTTATTTACATATCAAACAAACTCAAATCTTTCAAAAACGAAGTAAAATACAGAAAAGTTGTAAAAGGTGTCACTCTATCATTTTACGAGTTCTTTCATATTAGATAAACTTAATTTTTGTTGCCAATGTCTTTTAAAGTATATATTCAGAATAATTTCTAAATATGTTAGAGTCTCATTTTTCATCATTTAGAATGCCGAAAATGATTATCAAGAGACTTTGAAATTACAAAATTTAAAATATATATATTTTGCTCATTGCCCGTAGTTAGAAGCAGGGAGGATGTGGGGGACTGCGCCCCCTACCTAATAATTACCAACTATTAGCTATGGTTGGAAAAATCACGCGGAAAAATCCCGCAATAGCAAAGAGAAAAATCCCAACATATTCGCATTTCCAGTATTAACATGAATAAATTTCAAATATTTTGGCAGAAAAGATCTTCTACCTCAGGGAGATCGCTAAGTAAACACAAGTGCAAAAGCCAATAAGTACTGTATAATATTAAGCTCGATCACAAAAGCAAATATTTTTCCCACGGAATGAAAATATTCCCTCTTATCAAAAAATTCCTCTCCGAGGCAATGGTATAAATGAATCAGGCAAGGGGGGGGGGGGGGCAGTGATTATTCTGTTGCAGTGAGAGAGCAGATCAGACCAATCGTTCTGTAAAATATAACTGACGATCATTAATTTCGTGATTATGGGTAAGAAATCTTTACCAACAGCAATTGATCAGGTCAATTAATCGCTATGTGTAGACGTAATCTAAAGGAAAACATAAGACACTTGATGTTGTAGGAAAAACGTTTTCCTAGTGCTATTTTAGTTTCCTATTGGTAACGAAAATCGGTACTTTAAAGGCTGGCTACCATTACATGGCATTATTAGCAGGAATTCCAATCGGCTTCTGATTTGCCGATAAATGTAGCACTATTCTCGCCGTGGGCGGCATTACATTATCACTTGGCACATGGCCACTTCATTCTGTGGCATAATGTATTATAAGTTTATATTTCACCCCGAAATCAGAAAGGAAAACAATTCAATATCGCCATACCTTGGTGCCAAACCTCAAATGAATAATTAAGTTTCTTCACCGAAGACGTGTTGCGTTCAAAATTTTATCTTAGTCTACTATTTATAGTTACGAAAAACAGTAATGTATAGAAGAACAGTCTCGGATTCGAAATCGGTATTCGGAAAGAAAGATTCAAAGATTCCGCGTAATCACTGAGAATTTGAAGCCGGAGGGATTCCTGCTAATATAATGCCATGTCTACCATTGTTGGCCACCATTTTAAGTGGTCGCGTGCAAAGAACACTATATGTTTTGTATATATCGTGCTAGCACTAAGGAGATTTCTACATAATAGTCGTTTCAAAAAGTGCGCAGATGATGTCGGACAATATTTGGGCAGACAACGGAGGCGGCCATAGGCGATTTGTGATTTGTGATTTGACGAACTACATAAACAGGTTTTTACGAAGGGTTTGCACGCTTGTTTATAATATAATAGGCACGTATATATGTTATGTATTTAAACTCGGTAATCCCAAATCTGTTTTCAGAATTGAAAACAGTTAAATATTGACCGAGATAACGTTCAAAATAATACACGACGAAGCGGCGGCGGCCAATCATGCCGATTAATTTCTAAGTACATAACAGGTTTTTACGAAGGATATACACGTTCTCATAATATAATAGACACGTATGTTGTGTATTTAGACTCGGTATAATTCCAGAATTTCAGAATTGAAAACAGTTAAATATTGACCGAGATAACATTCATAGGATGAAACTCTAGCGGGGGGGGGGGGGGGGGGGGATAGAACAGGCGAGCGAGGGGTTATTGCGGAACTTATTTCTAGTATGCATATGATCGTGCCGAATGTCTGCGCACTTTCAACAAAACCAAGGTAGTATGACTTCAGTATGCGATCATATTTCAGAATCTTCCTCAGGATAACACGAAATTATATCGTCATCACCTACACTGCTCAGTTGACGGAAGATTGTCGACTCGAGCGGGATTTGAACTCGCATCTTCGGGATTCCGGTCCACTGCTCTACAAGTTATAAACTTGGCTTTAATTGGCTTTATAATGCTGTTGCGGTTATCCTGCCATTGTTCTATATAGGTATTGTAAATTGTGGCGAAGCTAATAACCCTCCCCCCCAAAAAAAAAACCCAAAAAAAACAAACCAACAAACCCTTTAAGCCCCAGTAGCAACATACACATTCTCCTTATTGGTCTCGAAACATTTATACTAGTTGAGGAAGTTGTCTTATAAACCATTGATATTATTAGGAGAAGTTAGGTGCTGATCTAGTTTCCACCTAGTTAATGTAGACAGTCTTCATTGGTTACATGTAGGTGTGAATGTATGATATCTACATTAACTTAACTAGCGCTATTCCCTCAGAAGAACACATTAGGGTTAGAAAAATACATTAGGCGAGGGGTTAAGGTTAGGATGACACATTTGGCGTGGAATTAGGATTATTTCGGGATTAGGGTTTAGTTAATGTATACATTATACGTTAACACCTATATTACCAATATAGACTGTCTTATCAATGTAGACTGGGTTAGGTGATCACCCGTGGGACATAAAGGGTTCATACTAGCAGATGGTTTCGAACTATAAAATGGTTCGAATCTTATTTGACGAACAGAGAGCAAGTGTGCTTTGTCAATGATCACACATTACTAAGAAAAATAATATGTGGAGTTCCACAGGACTCGATACTGGGTCCATTATTGTTCTTATTATACATTAACGACATGCCAAAATGTCTGAAATCTACAACACCATGCCTTTATGCAGATAACACCCAAATATTTTCATCATCATCTGATTTTGACACGCTTGTTGAAAATCTAAATACCGACCTAAACAACACCGAACTTGGCTTGCCAAGAATAAGCTACAACATCACCTCGCCAAATTGAAATTGATGTTTATTGGATCGTCATATAATCTTAATAAGGTTGGTGATATAGTCGTGTCTTGTTGAATAACCAACCCAGGGGTGGAAAATGTATCGGACATTGGTCCCAGAAAATGTTTGGGTTCCCAGAAAATATTTCAAGTTCCAGTAGCACTCAGTAGCAGAGAAAGAAAATGTGAAGAAAATTTTGATAAAAGTGAAAGAAATTTAGACAGGAAAGTAGAACATGTTTAGCCCATTAAGGCGCAAGAGTCTCCAGAGTAAAATAACAAATTAGGGCGCACCAGGGCACAAATAATGGGTTAATATTCAAGTCTGATCCAGTGAATCACGGTACCAGGACAAATTTGAATTATTTTGAAAAGAAATACTTAGCCCATACTTATAAAAAACAATGTTAATCATGTAAAATATCGTTACATATTGGTTAAAAGAGCTTCTATTTATCTCACTCTAGTTCGGTAGTCCTAATTTTTTATAATTGCTAAATTCCATTGCTAAAAAGAACATGAACTGGCAGAATTTGTTTTGGTTTTGGGTCTATGGTCCCAGAAAGAAAAATATTTTTTCGACGAAAAAATGAGTTGGGAAACCATATTGAGACAATGTGCAAGAAGGCAATTGCTGGTATATGTTAAAAGCCTTATGTTTCTGCTAATACACTACAAACTATATACAAAGCACTAGTACAGCCTTACTTTGATTACTGTTCCCCTTATGGGACAACTGTGGTAAATTGCTCCAAGATAAATTTCAAAAATTTCAATCCGCGCGGCTAGAGTAACATGACGTTAGGTCAGTCGATGTTCTTGACACCCTATCATGGGGAACGTTGGATGTAAAGCGATTTTATACAAAATCTGCTTTTATCTACAAAATACTCAATGACCACACTGCCCGGGTCTAAAACAATCCTTTTGTGAAAGGAGAGTTTCACAAGATACATATAATCTAAGAAATAGTGATACTGATCTAACACTTCCGAAGCCCAGAACTGAATTCTTAAAGAAATGTTTTAAATGTAGCGGTGCCATGTTGTAGAATGATCTTTCGCGGGAAGCTAAATTGGGCGATACGATTGATTGTTTTAAGAGGAAGATACGCCCGACTTAAAATATGATGCTGTGATCAAACCTATACTTCTTCACACTAAATACATTTTTATTTCTTTCATTATTTTAGTGACTTGTATTTTATTCATATGACTATATTATTTGTACATATAATTGAACTTTTGTAATAGTGTGACGCCCCTCGTGAAATTCAGCTAATGTTGACGAGGCTAGCGTGTTTAAATAATGTTCTACCTACCTACCTACAGGGGGTGACCAAAAAAAAGTGGCCCCCCATAAAAAGTAATAAACTCGTTACTTTTTGAAGAAAGTGCTTAGAAATGTTGTTTTTTTTGTATTATTTGGGCAGTTTTGTGGACTTGTGAGTTCAAAATGTTATTCTAAGCAATAGACTGGTAAATAAATTGAATTTGGAGGGTTTTAACAAAAAATCAATATGGCATTTTAAAATCAAATTTTCACCAAAGAGTTCGAGTACTTTTTACAACAAATGGTTTACTGGGCGGAAAATGTTGAGTAAAGTAAAATGGCTAAAATAATCAGTAAATTCCATATCATGTAAAAAATTTCATCATATATAGGTAGAGTTTAAATACTGAATAATGTAGTCTTCTTTCAGTGCATATGAGTTATGGCTACAGAAATAGATAGTGCACCCCAAAAGCAAATATACAGAGCCGACACCAGCAGATATATATTAATACAATACCATAAAATTGTTTTCTTGTGTAAACAATTCCTCATTTCACTTAAGCAGTTAAATATATAGAAGAATCTCATAGTCGGGTATAACTTTAGTTTTTAATAATTTTTGTTCAAATCTCTAGAAAGGTTAAATCACATAAGACAAGCTACAAAGATTGCTTGCTACATATTAGTCTTTCTAGATTTATTTCATATTTTTACATTTTATTTCTTGTCAATTTGTGCAGAGTTAAACACTCGCAATGATAATAATTTAATAATTTAGTGTCCTTTGCTTAAAAAATGGCCATCTTTAATTCAGAGCAAAAACCCTCCAAATACAATTTATCTACCAGTTTTATTGCATAGAATAACAATTCGAACTCACAAGTCCACAAAACTGCCCAAATAATACAAAAAAAACAAAACATTTCTAACACTTTCTAAACACAAATGACAAAAAGTAACGAGTTTATTACTTTTTATGGAGGGCCACTTTTTTCCTACCTACCTACCTACCTACCTACCTACCTACCTACCTACCTACCTATACCATGTGCGGAGTGTACAAATTCCAGCTAGCTTATTCCCATATGATAACCTATTGACATTCTCCATTGTCATTTAGCTTAAACTATTTTCCTCTGGAAGGAGTCTTGGCAGAAAGACTCTTTGCCACATTTGACAGAGACAAAAATAATGTCATTGATTATGAAGAATTTCTAGGTAAGCCAGTTTCCAGATTATTTTCTCATGATTTCAATACAGTAATATTACATTAAAATTTAAAATCAGATCTTAAAATCAGAATTTAATATCAGCTCAATTGTTACTCACTGAATTCTGATATGTGACTGTGAGGGTATTGAACACCTTTAGCCATCCAGGCTTTTAGATATGCTGTTTGTCTTTTTAGGAAATTGATTAACTCTTTCCTGACAGGCTGAAAAACATCCAAAATTAAACCACCTCTTTGTTCTATTGATAGCTCTTGAAATAACCATAACTATTGCGAAAGCTATACATTTTCTGAAAGCCCAATAGACCGGCTTTTACTTGTGCTTTTAAATTTCCCGAACAAAACACATTATGTTAATATAAATTAGTATTAATTATCATAAATCAGGTTGAAAAATTTACATAATTCTAGAAAAGGCCATCTTGCATGCACGCCCGCGTAGCATCTTGAAAACTCAAAATGCCACCAATCGCAGAGTTGTTTATGAAATCAAATCAAACTTGGCGTGTGCGTGGATCTCATGTTCCTGGCGCTTGTCGAATTTCAATTTTTAATCTTGCGTTACCGTGTGCCGTGTTTTTCGATTGACGACTTTGCGGGTCTTCTAAGACCCGTTTTGACTGGGCCGGTCAGGAAAGAGTTAAAGTGCCTATAACGTCAAAAAATTTATTGTCTTATTTGGAAGAACTTTTAAAATGATAAAGTAACTTCTTTTGAAGATTTTTGCTTCTTCGCTTTGTTTTTGAAATATTTCGTCACACATCCATAATGACTTACCGGAGAAGTTTGTGTATCACTTTCATTCTCAAACAAAATCCCCTTTAAAATCAAGAAGTTTGGTGTTGTTGGAGAAACACGCGCACATGTTATTCACACTTTAGTGTTTTGATTTCACGAAGGCAACGATATATAACATACGTGTGTGACGAAATTCCAACATTTGCATATCAAACAAACCTACATATATCATAAACAAAGCGAAGAAACGAAAATCTTCAAAAGAAGTTACATTATCATTTTAAAAGTTCTTCCAAATAAAACAACAAGAATTTTGACGTTATACAGGGTGTATCAAAAAAAGCGCAACCTCGGAATTTCCCAAGAAATCCACTTTGTTTTTATTAGCACAAAAGATGTTAGGCCTCTGGGAATTTAAAATAGCTTCTAATCGTATTCCAAGGGCATAACTGTCGAATTGCTAATAAATAAACAAATTTCCTTTAAATAAATGCATAAATTTCGATTCAATTCTGCTTTACGTGCTCGAGTTTGTAGTAATTAGACAGTTATGCCCCTGGAATACGATTACAAGCTATTTTAAATTCCCAGTGGATTTCTTGGGAAATTCCGAGGTTGCGCTTTTTTTTTATACAACCCTGTATGTACTTTAAAAGTGGTGGCAGTATAGTGGTAGTTGGTGAGCGAATTAGTAACGGTAATCAGAAGCAGTGTAAAATAGACAAACAAGCAAGAGAACTTCAATATGGTGAAAATACTTAAGTAAAGTTACTTACGTTTTTCCATTGATGACGTTAACCGAACGATGTGTCCTTCTGACCTGAAGGACATATCGACCGAAACGTTGTCAATGGAAATACGTATGCTACTTTCGCTTAAATATTTTTTGACATATTTTAAGTTCTCTTATTTCTCTTTTTTATATCACCATATTTACTCGAATAAGCGCCGCGGCGCATATTAAAAAGACTTTTTGACGCGGCGCTTATTCGAGGGCGGCGCTTTTTATTTCTAAACGCGATAACAGCACAACTCATATTAAAGTGTCAACGTCACTGTCTTCTGTGACACTTCGAATGAGCGCCGTTCTAGAGCGAAAGTGCTCCGGGTAAGCGCCGCGTTGTTGTTGAGCGGTGTGTCGCTTATTATAGGGCGGTGCTTATTCGAGGGCGGCGCTTATTCGAAGGAGGCGGTTATTCGAAGGAGGCGCTTTTTTGAAGGCGGTGCTTATTTGAATGAGGTGCTTATTTGAGGGAGGTGTTTATTTGAAGGAGGTGCTTATTTGAGGGAGGCGCTTATTTGAGGGAGGATCTTATTTGAGGGAGGTGCTTATTTGAAGGAGGTGCTTATTTGAGCGAGGTGTTTATTTGAGGGAGGAGCTTATTCGAAGAAGGCGCTTATTTGAGGGAGGTGCTTATTTGAATGAGGTGTTTATTTGAGGGAGGTGCTTATTTGAGGGAGGCGCTTATTTGAGGGAGGACCTTATTGAAGGAGGTGCTTATTTGAGGGAGGCGCTTATTTGAGGGAGGACCTTATTTGAAGGAGGTGCTTATTTGAGGGATGATCTTATTTGAATGATGTGTTTATTTGAGGGAGGTGCTTATTTGAGGGAGGTGCTTATTTTTAGGCAGGAGCTTATTTGAGGGAGGTGCTTAGTCGAAGAAGGAGCTTATTCGAAGGAGGAGCTTATTCGAAGGAGGAGCTTATTCGAAGGAGGAGCTTATTCTAAGTAGGAGCTTATTCCAGGGCGGCGCTTATTTGAGGGAGGTGCTTATTAGAGGGAGTTACTTATTAGATGGAGGTGCTTATTAGAGGGAGGTGCTTATCAGGGGAGGTGCTTATTTGAGGGAGGTGCTTATTAGAGGGAGTTACTTATTAGATGGAGGTGCTTAGAGGGTGGTGCTTATTGGAGGTAGGCACTTATTCGAGGGCGGTGCTTATTAG
This sequence comes from Chrysogorgia sp. JL179-B06, assembly GCA_035772405.1. Classification (NCBI taxonomy): domain Eukaryota; kingdom Metazoa; phylum Cnidaria; class Anthozoa; order Scleralcyonacea; family Chrysogorgiidae; genus Chrysogorgia; species Chrysogorgia sp. JL179-B06. The sequence goes on along the minus strand of JAYKKM010000403.1, from coordinate 5,368,667 downwards.
AGGGAGGTGCTTATTAGTGGGAGGTGCTTATTAGAGGGCGGTGCTTGTTAGAGGGAGGTGCTTATTAGAGGGAGGTGCTTATTAGAGGGAGGTGCTTATTAGAGGGAGGTGCTTATTACAGGGAGGTGCTTATTAGAGGGAGGTTTTTATTAGAGGGAGGTGCTTATTAGAGGGAGGTGCTTATTAGAGGGAGGTGCTTATTAGGGGCGGTGCTTATTAGAGGGCGGTGCTTATTCGAGGGAGGCGCTTATTAGAGGTAGGAGCTAATTAAAGGAGGTGCTTGTTAGAGGGAGGTGCTTATTCGAGGGCTGTGCTTATTCGAGGGCGGTGCTTATTAGAGGGAGGTGGGAGGAGCTACTTGTTAGAGGGCGGTGCTTATTCAAGGGCTGTGCTTGTTAGAGGGAGGTGCTTATTCGAAGGAGGTGCTTGTTAGAGGGAGGTGCTTATTAGAGGGAGGTGCTTATTAGAGGGAAGTGCTTATAAGAGGTAGGTGCTTAGAGGGCGGCACTTATTCGAGGGCAGCGCTTATTCGAGGGAGGCGCTTATTAGAGGTAGCACTTTTTAGAGGAGATGCTTGTTTGAGGGAGGTGCTTATTAGAGGGAGGTGCTTATTAGAGGGAGGTGCTTATTAGAGGGAGGTGCTTATTAGAGGGAGGTGCTTATTACAGGGAGGTGCTTATTAGAGGGAGGTTTGTATTAGAGGCAGGCGCTTATTCGAGGGCGGCGCTTATTAGAGGGAGGTGCTTATTAGAGGGCGGTACTTATGAGAGGGCGGTGCTTATTAGAGGGAGGTGCTTATTAGAGGGAGGTGCTTATTAGAGGGAGGTGCTTATTAGAGGGAGGTGCTTGTTAGAGGGAGGTGTTTGTTAGAGGGAGGTGCTTGTTAGAGGGAGGCGAGGCACTTATTAGAGGGAGGAGCTTATTAGAGGGAGGTGCTTGTTAGAGGGAGGTGCTTATTAGAGGGAGGTGCTTGTTAGAGGGCGGTGATTATTAGAGGGCGGTGCTTATTAGAGGGTGGTGCTTATTAGAGGGTGGTGCTTATTCGAGGGAGGCGCTTGTTAGAGGGCGGTGCTTATTAGAGTGAGGTGCTTGTTAGAGGGCGCTGCTTATTAGAGGGCGATGCTTATTCGAGGGAGGTGCTTGTTAGAGGGAGGTGCTTATTAGAGGGAGGTGCTTATTAGAGGGAAGTGCTTATAAGAGGTAGGTGCTTAGAGGGCGGCACTTATTCGAGGGCAGCGCTTATTCGAGGGAGGCGCTTATTAGAGGTAGCACTTTTTAGAGGAGATGCTTGTTTGAGGGAGGTGCTTATTAGAGGGAGGTGCTTATTAGAGGGAGGTGCTTATTAGAGGGAGGTGCTTATTAGAGGGAGGTGCTTATTACAGGGAGGTGCTTATTAGAGGGAGGTTTGTATTAGAGGCAGGCGCTTATTCGACGGCGGCGCTTATTTGAGGGCGGTGCTTATTAGAGGGCGGCGCTTATTAGAGGGCGGTGCTTATTAGAGGGAGGTGCTTATTAGAGGGAGGTGCTTATTAGAGGGAGGTGCTTATTAGAGGGAGGTGCTTGTTAGAGGGAGGTGTTTATTAGAGGGAGGTGCTTATTAGAGGGAGGCGAGGCACTTATTAGAGGGAGGAGCTTATTAGAGGGAGGTGCTTGTTAGAGGGAGGTGCTTATTAGAGGGAGGTGCTTGTTAGAGGGCGGTGATTATTAGAGGGCGGTGCTTATTAGAGGGTGGTGCTTATTAGAGGGTGGTGCTTATTCGAGGGAGGCGCTTGTTAGAGGGCGGTGCTTATTAGAGTGAGGTGCTTGTTAGAGGGCGCTGCTTATTAGAGGGCGATGCTTATTCGAGGGAGGTGCTTGTTAGAGGGCGGTGCTTATTAGAGGGAGGTGCTTATTAGAGGGCGGTGCTTATTAGAGGGCGGTGCTTATTAGAGGGAGGTGCTTATTAGAGGGCGGTGCTTATTAGAGGGCGGTGCTTATTAGAGGGCGGTGCTTATTCGAGGGAGGCGCTTATTAGAGGGAGGCGCTTATTAGAGGGAGGCACTTATTAGAGGGAGGAGCTTGTTAGAGGGAGGTGCTTGTTAGAGGGAGGCACTTATTAGAGGGAGGAGCTTGTTAGAGGGAGGTGCTTGTTAGAGGGCGGTGCTTATTCGAGGGCGGTGCATATTCGAGGGCGGTGCTTATTCGAGGGCGGTCCTTATTCGAGGGAGGCGCTTATTAGAGGGAGCTGCTTATTAGAGGGAGCTGCTTATTTGAGGGAGCTGCTTATTCGAGGGAGGTGCTTATTCTAGGGCAGTGCTTATTCAAGGGCGGTGCTTGTTAGAGGGCGGTGCTTATTCGAGGGAGGTGCTTATTAGAGGGAGGTGCTTATTAGAGGGAGGTGCTTATTAGAGGGAGGCGCTTATTAGAGGGAGGTGCTTATTAGAGGGAGGTGCTTATTAGAGGGAGGTGCTTATTCGAGGGAGGCGCTTATTAGAGAGATGTGCTTATTCGAGGGTTGCGTTTATTCGAGGGTGGCGTTTATTCTAGGGAGGATTTGAGGGAGGTGCTTATGCGAGGGAGGTGCTTATTCGAGGGTGGCGTTTATTCGAGGGAGGTGCTTATTCGAGGGAAGCGCTTATTCGAGGGCGGTACTTATTCGAGGGAGATGCTTGTTAGAGGGTGGTGCTTGTTAGAGGGCTGTGCTTATTCGAGGGAGGTGCTTATTCGAGGGAAGCGCTTATTCGAGGGCGGTACTTATTCGAGGGAGATGCTTGTTAGAGGGTGGTGCTTGTTAGAGGGCTGTGCTTATTTGAGGGAGGTGCTTATTCAAGGAAGGTGCTTATTATATATATATATATATATATATATATATATATATATATATATTGATAATTTTGTATATAAACAGCCCTTTGGAAATCAGTAGCCTAAGAGCACTGAAGGGTTACGGTTTTGAAGTAATAATAAGAATAAGAATAAGAATAATAATAATAATAATAATAATAATGATAATGATAATGATAATAATGATAATGATAATGATAATGATAATGATAATGGTAATGATGATAATAATAATAATAATAATAATAATAATAATAATAATAATAATAATAATAATAATAATAATAATAATAAAGTGAGGCGCTTGACAGTATTACGTAATCAACAATACCAGAATCACATCTCCAACCATGATACTGTAAATTGTAATAACTCATGTTCACTTTTACGTAGGAGGACTTGCGTTATGTCTTTGTGGATCAGTGGAAGAAAAATTTCAGCTTATTTTTGACTTGGTAAGACTGTTGCTCATGACCAATACCAGTCACAAAGCATATAAGCTATGTGTCATATAACTTGTATCGCCAAAAATACGTTGTGATGTAACAAATTGAATACTCTAAAAGTTGTTGTACTGGGGAAATAGTGTGTTTACAACCAGGTGTTGTTGTCTAGTGGTTATCACACATGTCTAGGAGCTGGAAGACCCGGGTTAAATCCTTAGTCGGCCACCACTCAGGATCTTAAAATAATTGAGGAGAAGGTGCTGCCTTTGCAGCAACACTGCAAATGGTCTTCAGGTTCTTCTCGGAAAAACGACCTTAAATCATAGGCCCTCGGAAATCGGAATCGCTATCAGTTGGGTTTTCCGTTTACCTTCGAGAAATAACGTTTTCATGCTCGTATTTTATGCTTCTGGACGCCGCCATTTTCGAGTTTGCTCGACGGCTAGAAGCATAAAATACGAGAATGAAAACGTTATTTCTCGAGTACAAGAGCAGATAGCGTAAAACTATTAACATTTCTAAACATTATACTTAAAGTCCTTAAAGTAATTTATTTTTTGGGTACAGTTCCCCTTTAAGGCGAATAAACACAAACAAATATTGATAACTTTACGTACTTTTTTGTAGGAAGTAATTTAGGTTTATTATTTTATTAATCGTGAGCGGGCGGAATCCTAGGCATTCCTGCAATTTGATTGGCTGCGAGATGGGGCGGTTTTTTGCGATATCTGACCACGGTCACGGACTCCTATATGCTAAATTTTGTATCGTGTTTTTGCTCTATTTTTAACTGGAAAATGGAAAACTAACACATAATTTTATTCAATTAAGCTGGAAATAACTTTATTATACAAAAACTAAAGTATTTTGGTTCGTTTTTCTTTCCTTATCCAAATAATGCAGTTTTACTGAACTCAAGTAACTCACGTTTTCACTTTGTATAATAATAATAAAAAAATTAATATGTTATTTACCGTTTTGGTGGTTCCGTATAGAAAAATAGTTGCCCTCGGTCTCATAAACGACCCTCCACCTACGGGGCAATCTCTTAACAGAAAGAAATAATAAACATATTGAACAGAAAAAATTCTTGATGACCAGTGAGATGCTATGAAAGAACGAAAATTTCAGTCAAAAAGTGGTCACTTCCAAGCGGGGCTTAATACCACATGACTTGTTGGTGTGATGTCAAGGTGTTTGTAAGTAGTGTAAAGATGGCAGAAATTAGTGAGAAAGCTACAAAACATGGTGGAAGATATTGCGTTGCTCTCCTAACAATACTTAGTTTCCGAATCGCTTGACATTTAAAAAAATATCTGTTTATCAAACAAAGGGATGACTCAAAAGGACCTTTCTGTTTTTATTTGGTCTTTATTTTTGGTTAGGTTATGGTTAGCTACGGTTAGGATTAGGATTAAGATTAGGATCAAGGTTAGCCTAGGGTTAGGGTTAGGGTTAGGGTTAGATAGTTTTTTAAAATGAGAAGGTCCTTTTGAGTATAAATCCCTTTTAGCCTTCACCAAACATCTTGACGTCATTCGCTAAATTCGGACCCAGTCTCTGTGATGCTTAAAAACGTCTTTTAGAAAATAAGAAATATGAAAGTGTGTTCTTAACATGCCTAACAACGGAAAACTGAAAAACACATTTCTATCATAGGCACATTAATGCAACATTTGGTTCAAATTCTTGCTTCAAATTCTCGCAACATTCTAGCTCAGATTTTTATCAAGTTGATTCGTGTAACAGCATCGCCTACGATTTTTAACGCAATCCCTAGCTTTCAGCAGAAAACCTTTGTTTCTCTTTATCTTGCTTCTCTTCTCTTTATACTAGCTCATATCCCTATCTCTCTTTGACTTTAACGTTCTTTTGGTTAACCCTCTTCTAAACTCGCCAATATCAATATCATTTAACAAACGTTTGCCTGCACAGCTTTATCGCCATTATTTTGGTCGTGTAAAGCGGAAGCTTGGGGACTAGATGTTGCAACAGTGCACTAAAAATGGTCCCGTGTAACACCCCCTGTTGTGGCAACATGTCGGACGAAAAATTGTCTCGTTCGACATGCATTAAAAATCGTCATTAACAATTGGCCCGTGTAACATCTCCTTTAGAGTATTGGATTTGTATTTTTGCAATTGTCTGCGCAGCACAACACAACCTCGTAACCCAGGCATTTCACCGCCTCGCCGGCAAATCGATGCGAGTAACACTCATTTGTAATAGCGCTCCGTCGAGATGACGTCAGCATCGATGTTTGTCCGCTTTTACCCATAATTCTTGCGGCCATAACAAAAGAAAATAGCTCATTTGCAATCATTTGCTAGTCAAATTTGGTTGGTTTGTCCGCTTTTTGAGCTATTAATAGCAGCCAGACTCTACGCTATTGTAAAATAGCTAGGTAATTCTGAAAAGTTTTTATTAAACCTAATTTTTTTAATTTCTTTTCCGGTCAATTCCTACACAGTACAATATTGATGGTACGTATAATGTATTATTTACGTACAATAGTATTATTTTTTGGCTTGTCTTTTTTTAACTACTTGTTTGTAAATCATGAAACTAATTTTTCACTATGACGTCATACTAGTCACAATGACTTTTTGAAGAAGCCCGTATTACTTTGGGATTATGTAACAAAATCATGAAAGTGTGTATATATGTGTGTGTGTGTGTCTCATTATACTAAACATACGAAGTTACGTTTCGAGTGATTTGATTTGCTAATCCCAAAGATATACAGGCTTGAGTCTGCATTATGCAGTGTGACGTCAAAGTGAGGATCATTAACATATCAAACAAATCTTAATATGTCAAGAACAAAGTGAGAAAACCTTCATTTTGACAGGGTAATCCATTCAGTGATTACAATTAATCTATGTTATCAATGGGAGCCCTGTATACCTAAAATATATTACAGAATATATTACTAAAATATATTACAGATATGGAAGAGTTGGTATGGAACGGCAATCTTTATAATTTCTATAGTTCTTTCAAGTAAGAGAGTTAATTTCGAACTGAATTTTTTTTTAATTTTTTTAAATATTCAATTATGTAGATGGTGATGGTATTTCCGAAGATGAATTGGCTATCGTTTTGAAATCAACGTTAATGGCTGCTACTGCGTAAGGATTAAGAAAAGATTTATAAACATTACTGCATGTGCGACGTACAGTTTAGTTTATACTTCTCAAGTTTCAAATCGTTTTATCTGTCACTTACATAGCAGGTTTGACTAGGTTTAGGTTTGAGTACCCCTTTATCGATGTACTAAAGTCAAAATGCTGTTGCAGAAGTGACGAAAAAATGGTTGACCGCCGAAACTTTATATTCACAGCCGACCTTGTCAACGTTATTTCGAGCGCTGCATCGCTCTTTCGTTTAACGACACAAACTGCGCAAATGGTTTAAAAAGAGAAAAATCACAAGAATCACCTGTGTAAACGGGCCTTATGCCCGCACCCTTTTTTCCTGCCGCATCGAATTTTTATTTTTTTATTTGCATCGAAAATCTGTCTTGTTTTGGGGGCCTTTTGCACCGCCTTTCGGCAACTTTCGGGACTTTTCGGTTCATTTCGGTTTCACGCGTCACAATTAGTTTTGGCGCAATCTTGTATCGAAGCAGTTGCAGAGAAATCCATTCGATTCCGTCATGGTTTTTGTTTGTGCTTATCATGCAACGTTAAATTACTTTAATAGGTGTTAAAATTAGGTCTTGGTAGATCGCTCCACATCACCATGTGGCCATTTTGGAGAAGCCATCTTGAAAAAAAAAAGAAGAAAAGTGCCCGCATTATTTTCCTTTTTCGCCTCCTTTTAAAGTTAGGACGATAAACTACAATATTTTTTACTTGGCTTAACATCGCATTAAGCACTTTCTAATATGTAGTTTTCTGTTTATCACGTGCAGTGTACTAGAAATACGTGTACGCAACAACCACTCGTCGTTTACTGTTTGACGCTTTTATAGTGTATATAATAACCCATGCATTAACTTGCCAATCTGAATATTTTTCAGTGGTAGCTGACTCTGAGAGCCTTTACACTTTAACGCTTGCGTTGGCTGCATTTCATTGTTTCATAAGACATAAATTATTAAAAAGTGATTAAGTAGTCCAAACTGTTTAATTTTTGTTACTCTGTTACACACTTAGTCATTCTTAAAAAAACTTTGACTTGTTTCTTTAGGATCGTGACTCCACTCAGGAATAGCCCCATTGGTATGTTGCTATTTTGTTAGACTAGCAAGTAAAAGTAAGCTGCTATGCTAACACTGATTTACAAAGTCTAATAATGTAGACCTAATTCGTTGTCAATGATTTTGTTTCATTATAATACACTGAACGCCATTTATAACTGGAAGGCTAACGCCAAACAAAAAGTGAAGCCGAAAATGACGGATATTTAACAATTATTGGATGAGGTGAAGCATGATATCGAGAATTATCAAGGCCGAGGTTTGTGTTATCTGCCGAAGGCTGAGGTGGATAACACAAACCGAGGCCTTGATAATTCTTGATATCATGCGAAAACCGAATCCAATAATTGTTTTATGCTAAAGTAATACGCCGTCGAAATATATTTTCAACACTTCACCGAGCGACTCCCTTTCTTCGGGTATTTCACTTATTTTCTTCGCTTTCAAATAGTCGTAGAAGATTCCTAGAGCTATCTTCGTAGCTCGTTTTGTGTTCACTGCCTTCTTGTCATCTAATAATTTCTTTAAATCATTTTCTGTTACGTTGGCGAATCTTTGCGAAGAACCCACCATTTTCTTTCGCCGTAAACAAGCTGGCAACAGCAAGCTAGCAACGATATATTGGAACAATGATGTCATAGCTACACTTTTTGAACCATAATATTGGAACAATGATGTCTCATGAAGCTGATGTCACGAATTAGCTGTTGCCAACAGCCAATCAAAATCGAGATAGAGTAGAAAATGCATAATAATTCTCGAATTATTAAAAAAAAAAGAAAAAAAAAAAGGTGTCATCCAATAATTGTTAATTACGAAGACTGAGGCGATACAATAATTATCGAGATCATGCGAAAACCGAATCCAATAATTGTTTTATTATGCATAAGAAGTGCTAAAGGAATGCGTTGTCGAAATATATTTAAATAAGTTATAGTGGTACAAGGTGGAAAGAATTAACCCACGCAATGACACGTTACTTTGTACACTGAAATTAAGGTTTTACAATATCCAGAACATTCAAAGGTCTTGGGAAAAGAAAGTCAAAATAATATAAACAAGACTGTGACTAAGAAGAATAAAACGCGCCATTTTCCATTTTCTTTCGCCGTAAACAAGCTGGCAACAGAAAGCTAGCAACAGGATATTGGAATAATGATGTCATAGCTATAATTTTGGAACTATATAATATTGGAACATTGACGTCACATGAAGCTGATGTCACGAATTAGCTGTATGCCAACAGCCAATCAAAATCGAGATAGAGTATCCCCATCGCAAATGATGCTATCATTGTTACTTTTGATGTAGTGTGCTTATGCTCTCACATTCGTCATTCTGAGGGTTTAGATGCACTGTCTAAGACACTTAATACTCGTGATCGTCTTGATATTCCTACCAGTAACGTGGTGCCATGGGCACCACATTTGCACCGGCCTATGCCAACATCTTTATGTCAGAATTGTATAATTGCAAGCTAAACGAAGTACCACATAAACCTTGGCTTTGGTGGCGTTATCTTGATAACGATTTAATCAACTACTTTGAGCCGTTGAGAAAACTCAAAATGGCGGCGTCCAAAATAATAAAATTCGAGAATGAAAACGTTATTTCTCCAACACAAGAAGAACAGATATATCGTAAAACTATTAACATTTCTAAACATTAGGCCTGTTATTTAAAGTGTCTATAATCCATGTACAGTTTTTCTTTTCTGTATAGAAGATGCAAAAATAGTTTATCAGGTCGTTTACAGTTTTTGATTTGGTCCATTCGTTACGGAGATATCTCTCGTTAAACATTGATATTTGAAAGAAAAAACCAAGAGACAACAAAAGCCAAAAGAGGCCTGGGACGAGCCACCTGTGACGTAGTGAAGTGAAATTCCATTTTCTAAGTCAGATTAATTTGAAAACCCAAACACATGCAACACATCTATGATCTATCTGGCAGGTTGCTTACTTCGATGATAACTACGTAACAGAATACACGGGCAAATAACTCCTATAAGCGACTTCCATCGCTTAAGTTACCTCACATAAGATCGTTAGTTACCAGACCCTTTGCAATTTGCGGAAATTTTTGTCCATGTTTAAAGAGAGATATATCGGAAACAAATGGACCAAATCAAAAACTATAAAAGAACTTATTAGTTATTTTGGGGTCATCTATACAGAAAGATAAAAACTATGGAGGGTTTATATGCAGTTTAAAAGCAATTTATTTTTTAACAACAGTTCCCCTTTAACGTCCTTAGTAACGTAAGCATATATTCTCAATGCCTGAGAAGTGGATATAGAATGGACGTGAATCTTTACTTTATTTATTATAGATATACAAAGCCATCCTTCTGATATCGATAAACATGTCCACCATATTGTGAAAGACGCATTTGAAGATTGTGATACCAGTCAGGTGTGTATGTTCATTTTAAAACTACAAATCGGAGTATAATTTATTTACCTGCATTTGCGTACAGCTATGTTATAGATAGATAGAGTAAATATTTATTCAGGATATAACACTTCAGAAATTACAATATTATGTTGTCAATGTGTGTCCTGTTGAAGTATTTTTCAGGTGATATATGAAATACGAGGAAGAGTGTTTCATCAGGATATCCAAACACCGAGACGTTTGTTGAAAACCAAGGCGAAGCCGAGGTTTTTTAACAAACTTCGAGGTGTTTGGATATCCTGATGAAACACTCTTCCGAGTTTTTCATATTACATCTCAAACAAACCAGTATTTTAAGAGAAAATCGAGGTGAAAGTTGGCTTAATTTATGTAATTTCTTCCTCTGATATCCTCCAAATCACCGTCTCGGTGTTGATTTCCTTTGTTTTCGGCTCATGAATTATTAATGAGTTTGAGATGGTTAGGGTAACTTCAACTGTAAATTGTCCAACCAGAGAACTAGATTTGTACCACGTGATTAGTCATTTTATCATAGAATTACCACGCGCGAAAACCAAATACCACGCGCGTAAACCAATACGAGGCTGTCAACAATGGAGGAACAAGAAGACGTTTCAAGACATTATTGAAGATTGTTTTGGTATAATATATCATTTATAGATCCTCCACTCGGGGTCTATGATCTTGGAGTAGACACACATGTCATTTAAGCTTAGAAATTTTCCCGCCAATACTTGCCCAGCCAATAAGCGTGCGTCATTTTGCGTACAGACCGGAAATGAAGCCAGTCATGTAATAAACACTTATTGATATTGATATTGCGTAATTTTACCGCAAGTAGCACTGGTCATATAATCATTATTATTGTTATACAATACTCATACAATCTCGATTGTGATAAACATACAGATAATTCTTAATGTCTTGCCACCTACAAAATATAAAAAATTGTCTGTATAGGTGACGTACTTGTCTTTGCGTGCAGGCTTACTTCTTAAACTCCCTAAAGGCTTCTGCATTTATAATTGTATAATAAAACAATTATTGGATACGGCTTACACATGATATCAAGAATTATCCAGATCTCTATCAATGTTATCCACCTCAGCCTTCGGCAGATAACATTGACCTCGGTCTGGATAACTCTTGATATCATGCTCAACCTCGTCCAATAATTGTTTATTGTTACACTCTTCTAAAACAGACTGGAAGGCTGTCTCCTGAAGAGTTCAGAACGTGGGCTGAACGTCACTCGTATATTTTGGATATTATATTTGGTCACAGAAGCTTCACTGATAAGCAAAAGGTAGCTAAACACGTTGTGTACAACCATTGATAGTAAATAGACCATTTAACAAAATTTGTGAAAAAGGGAACAATATCTGATGAAAATAATACGATTTTAAATACAAGCTTACTGCTTTTAATTGTAACAAAGCCTCAATTCAACCAAATATCTTTCTATTGAAACGTATCTGAAGGGGAATTACCCAAATTTAATATACAAAAAACGCGTCGCAAAGTTTAAGACCCATTATGACAAGAATCTTTTAAACCTGTGGTTTGCCGCGAAATACCAATATGACCTCATTCCTTGATAGCCGCGTTCTTACAGTATTGTTAAGCCAACATGCTGTAATGCTGTAACAACTTGTACGATTTTTAGTTGTGTACACTGCGTCACTGCCTACGAAGCACAACACTTTTATAGCACTCCTGAACAAATTAGTTCTCTGTGTTCGTGGTATTGATCAATAAGAGCCTGCGTAGCATGCATGTTATTTTATAAAGGGTATTTTACATAGGTTGGCGCTACTCTGGCTTTAAAATGTTTTTTGAACGTAACTTTAAAAGTTACTGTCCATGACCCAACGTTTCGACACTCCAATGTAGTGTCTTCATCAGGGGTGATCGTTGTAAAGTCAGGATCCCTATTTATACCTTCATAGAATAGTTCGCGAAACTTTCGTGCGCAAATGTTTCGAAGAGGAATCTGATAAAAAGTACCAACCAAAGACTTACGTTCTGTCTACTGTTATTTCATTTCATTCGCCTGGTCGTACAATAAGCGTCTCCACCCTGGCTCTCTTCTCTAACTTTGGAATTAAGAAAACATCTTGAGGGCATTCAATGCTGAGCTGTAAACATAATAATTCCACTTATTTCCTATGACAATGCTCTTGAACAAATCATAGTACATATCAATCTTGATACTTTATACGATAGAAAAGAATTACTGACAAAATACTTCTATCGGTCAATTTTAGAAAAGGACAGTAAACTGTATGACCTCATTCCTTGATAGCCGCGTTGTTACAGTATTGTTAAGCCAACATGCTGTAATGCTGTAACAACTTGCACGATTTTTAGTTGTGTACACTGCCTACGAAGCACAACACTTTTATAGCACTCCTGAACAAATTTGTTCTCTGTGTTCGTGGTATTGACCAATCAGAGCCTGCGTAGCATGCATGTTATTTTATGAAGGGCATTATTAATACAAGTTTGCTGGTGTTTTGTATATCCTTTTTAGATAGCAGAAAATATTACAGCTGCCACAATAAAAGCTGCTGAAATGAACGCTGTGAGGTATCGTCAATATATGCATCACTCATGCATTGTAATGTTTTTATAACAGAATGTAATATTCTATTTTATATTGTATTTTATGTAATTTGTTCTAATAATTCTAGATTCCAGGCTCAAACATGGGTGGAATCTCCTGCAATTGCAGCACAAAATTCAGGTTTCTCATCTATTCTCTTATGTTTCTATGCCGTTGTTACCATAATTGTATCACCAGTGCCAATTAAAGGGCACATGAAACGAAAATTGAGATGATTTTTTGTTGATTTATTTGAATGAACTCCTAAAGGCTAAAACTATAGAGAATGGTTTCCTAAAACACAATATTCTATTTTTGCCCAGTTTTGTTGGCAATGCTATTGAAAATATACTACACTAGTCCACAGTGTAAAATTGTCTTATAAAAGGCAGAAAATAAAGAAGTTGATTATACGAAGAAAGGAGTCTGGGGACTAATCTGTTACTATGGCAACGATAAAGTTAACGTGGGGATATTCAATTTCCTGAACTGTATACTTGTGAAAAGTTTCAAGCTATTAACTATTTGACCTGTATTGTAAATAATATTTTGGCATCTGTACTCGATGTCATTAGATGAAGGAAAATTTCTAGTGCTAGAATATATCGTCAATTAAATATATTCTACTCGTAGAAACCGCTTCTGGTTATTCAAAGGCTACATATCTGTGGAGTCCAGTGTTTCCAGTTATGTTAAAGGCTCCAAAAGCAAGAAGTGACCATACAGTTGGTGTTTACCAAGGCTCTTTGTATTTACTTGGTGGTCGTGGAACCTCGGCTTACAAAGACTTCTGGAAGTATGACTTAGGTAAGAATTAATTCCATTCATTCTTTAAGGTGGAATGGTGCCCCAAAACCGGGGAAAAAATCATTTAGTTTGAACAAATGGTCTGTGGTAGCTTGATTACACAGTAGACAGACGATACATGGGCGATCGTCAAGCTTAAATCCTCAGAAAATGTTTCTGAGTTTCTGAGTTAAACCTATAACCTTCTGATTATAGGTGAAATGCTCTAACCATTGAGCTAGCGAGATTCAGATGGAGAGCGAAGGTTACAATGATGTACTCAGTTCGATTGATATATATGAATCGAACCAGTAGTCTCGGTAGCTCAATGGTTAGAGAGCGTCTCACCGGCAATCAGATGGTTCGAGTCCTCTCATTTTCTGGGATTTGAACCTGACGATCGTACATGTATTGTCTATAAATGGTCATCATAGCAACCGTACAATGCCCTAAAGCCTTTATTTTTGAGAGATTACGCCAACAGCTCTCCCTCCCCCGCATGCAACTCTCCTGCATGCCTGATCTGTGTTGGGAAGACGAGCGAGAGAGGGGACTGGGAAATAAATGGGTGTCCCGTAATCATATGACTAATACTTATTCCATACAAGGAATTGCAAATATATTAATGCATTGATGAGTAGCCAAGATGATGGCCAATATTAAGGTTTATGTTAGTATTAAGCCGTTAGTATTAGAATTAGTAAGTATAATTTTAGGAACAATTCGTTGTCGGGATGGCCATTTTGATACCTACTTCTCATTATTGGTAATTTCTCGTCAATGCAATGTATTCTCCATAGATCTCGTATGCAGGAGAGTTGCGTGTGGAGGAGGCTGTGGCTCGTGTTTCTACTGCAATTTCTCGTTCTCCCAAACTTCCACTTGTGTTTCTGTAACTCGATGAAAACACGGAAAATGTTTTCTATTTCTCTAAAATAACCATGTGTATGGAAACATAATAATCGTCTTCATCACTGTTACTTCTTAGCGTTAAATAATTGGTCTGAAATACCGTGTACTGGCGAACGTCCTTCACAAATATTTGGACACAGCATTGTGTTACACAAAGTAAGTTTTTTGTGCTCTGTTAGTTTGTTACTTCTGACCTTTGTAGCTATTCAGGTTTATATACAGATAACTCGAGATTCTCGTGCTTGCTAAGGAGATGTTATAATAATAGTAGATGGTAGTTCAAATAAACAAAACAAAAGCTTTATGTTTGTTTAGAAGCTACATAATTTAATATCAAACAATTATTGAAGGATACTGATGATTAAGAGTGTAAAACCATATAGAATTTAACCAGTTGCAATCCCTTGAGACTCAGGCCACGTTTACACTAGAGGACAATTTCCGGATTCGTATAAATGTTTTCGGATTCATCACAAACCGAGTATTCGGATTCGTAGGCTGTTTACAGTACAGGAGTATTAGGATTCGTAGTCTGTTCACTACAGGAGTATTCGGATTCGAGTCTGTTCACTACAGGAGTGTTCGGATTCGTAGGCTGTTTACAGTACAGGAGTATTAGGATTCGTAGTCTGTTCACTACAGGAGTATTCGGATTCGAGTCTGTTCACTACAGGAGTGTTCGGATTCGTAGTCTGTTTACAGTACAGGAGTATTCGGATTCGTAGTCTGTTTACACTACAGGAGTATTCGGATTCGTAGTCTGTTCACTACAGGAGTATTCGGATTCGTAGACTGTTTACAGTACAGGAGTATTCGGATTCGTAGACTGTTTACACTACAGGAGTATTCGGATTCGTAGTCTGTTCACTACAGGAGTATTCGGATTCGTAGACTGTTTACACTACAGGAGTATTCGGATTCGTAGTCTGTTCACTACAGGAGTGTTCGGATTCGTAGACTGTTTACACTACAGGAGTGTTCGGATTCGTAGTCTTCACTACAGGAGTATTCGGATTCGTAGTCTGTTTACAGTACAGGAGTATTCGGATTCGGATAGTTCACATAAACCGATGAATCCGGAGACGTTTATGCGCGAACGGTTACCAAGCATTTTATGGGTTGTCTCCACTGACCTCTATATATAACTGGACTGCTGGCTCCATTACCAATGACTCACAAAAGTGTCGTAAAAACGATGGCGTCAGCTGGAGTTCATTTTCGCATGGTAGTGACTACTGGTCATTGGATTGTTGGCGCAAGTTTGTCCAACGACCAATCAAACTTGTTTTATACGATAACTATGACGTCAGCTGGAGTCATTTTTCTCATGTTTGCACATCAAAAAGCAACACAGTCCGGTATTTTCGCTCTTCAAAAACGAAACTCGACCACAAAAACTTAATACAAACTGTAGCAGATGTTCTTTATGACCAGAAAATTCTTTCCACTAAATTTTAAAAGCCTTCAACACTGGTTGTCAACACTCAGAGGACGTATGGAAATGGCAACTATGATTATCTAAACATTCTGTTGTCTAACCCCAAGAACGCCCTCAATCTCATTCGCGCCGCTACGCAGGCTAATTTTTTGGGACAAAAACAATATATTAGATAAGTGTTTACGGTTTTTTATAAAGTAAGCCGGTCGAAGAGTGGCTAAAGCATCACCCACTAAACACTAAAACACGAATTATATTAGGAATTTAAATTGCAAACTTGTCTTCTGGTCAAAAAAGCATAGTAGGGACAGCTGTTTTACAAGAAACGTCTCTCATGTTTCCAGTAAACTCCTCAGTTACATTTTTTGTTGCCATACATCTTTTCGTTTAATCATTTAATCATTTATTTTTACAATCTTACTTTATTTTAATATAATTTTAGGGATCTATGTATATCTATGGAGGAGAGTTTATATCGTGTGAAACCGTCGTATGGAAATATACGTTTGGTAAGAACAAATTAAATAAAGTTTTAGTATTTTTTGTTCAACCCTTTGAAGTACATAATATAAACCTTCCACAGTTTTTAGATTTCTGTATATAGGCCGCCGAAATAGTTGATAAAATCTTTTTAAGTTTTTGATATAATAATTATACGATACATGGATGATCGTCAAGCTCAAACTCCGAGAAGTCCCAGACAGGAATCCAACCTGTAACCTGATTGTCGGTGAGACTCTCTAACTGTTGAGCTGCATATTAGAGCGTCTCAACGGCAATAAGAAGGTTACAGATCTGATCCTTGTCCTGGACTCAGAAACATTTTTTGAGGATTTGAACTTGACGATTTATTACTACACGGGTACTATTTCACGGGGGAGCTACTATTACACGGGGGAGGTACCACTTCACGGGAGAGGTACTACTTCACGTGGGAGGTACTATTACACGGGTAGGTACTATTACACGGGGAGGTACTATTACACTGGGAGGTACTACTTCACGGGGGAGGTACTATTACACGGGGGAGGTACTACTTCACGGGAGAGGTACTATTACACTGGGAGGTACTATTACACGGGGGAGGTACTATTACACGGGGGAGGTACTACTTCACGGGGTAGGTACTATTACACTGGGAGGTACTACTTCAAGGGAGAGGTACTATTACACTGGGAGGTACTATTACACGGGGTAGGTACTACTAGTACTGTAGATGAAGCTATTTGAATCTAGCTGTCGTGTTGTTTTCCTTCACTATAGCCTGTAATGAATGGAAAAGAATATCACCTCCATGTGCACCGTGCAATAAGATGGTGAGTTTACTTAGTAAATAAAGTCAACTGCAACGCAGTATTTAACTGATTTTCGATGTTAAATAGCCTGATACAAATAGTTTCTATTTGTTTTATAAACTAACCACTGAACTGGACATGTAATAACAAGTGAAAAGAATAAGACTAACTTTATTTTCATATCAAATGGTGAATTCTCCTTAAAATCATCTCAACCAATCACATCCGCACTGAGAACGAATACAATATTTGGCATTTACACTCGATTGATTTGAATGAAAATAAAAAGTGGTATCTTCATTGAAAAATACCGAGCAATAAAATAGCACGGCAAATAAATGTATAATTACTGATGTGCAAATGAAGCGAAACGTACTAGCGAAGAGGTAAGGTAAACGGCGGTATCTAAAGACGAACAGAGAAGAAAATGAACCAACAGCCAATAAATTCCTTAATAAGGAATGGACACTCCAGCCCCAAAACAAGTGTTGCTAAAATGAACGTTCTTTGTCGCCTCATATGTGAATGAGTATTAGTTTTTACTAAACGTTTTAGTTTTAAAGAAATTTGGCTTTGTTTATCGTATTTTTGGTAAACTGAAGGCCGCCATTTTGTTTTGATTGCAGGTGAATGCGGTCGATCCGATAATTTTTTGTCATTATTAAGTGATAGAAACACTATACAAAGAAACCTTTTACAATAGCATGAGAATAACGTGGTCTTAGCCTATATTGTGCTGGATTTCTATTCACATTATTGTGAAGCCCATTGTCATGTGAGGTCAACTTTCATTTAAGCAACACTTGTTTTGGGGCTGGAGTATCCTTTAACCTCGCTTTTAACCTTGCTTGGTCTCTGCGGGAACGTATTTTCTACGACAACATCAGGCAAATACGTTCCCATGTACAGACCTTGCTCTCGGTTAATAAGTCTGTAATCATCTTGCGTTTGATCAACGTTTGATCAAATAGAATAATCATCGATAGATTAACCTGAAAAAGTTATTTTATTATATTTATTTTATTATATAAGAAGTTTCTTGAACAAGATATTTGATTGGTTCTGTTCCGACAATTTTGTCCAATCTGATACAAGAATGTAATAACCATTATATAGTATCCCAGTCAAATGGTTAGTATCCAAACAGCCAATCACAAATAAGCTTTAACTAAGTGTAAAGTGAATGGTTTTGTTATCTGCCGAAGCCTGAGGTTGAGACGGATAACACAAACCGAGGCCTTGATAATATAATCAATAATTGTTTTATTATGCATTTAATGTGTAATCTTTATCAAAATAGCTAAGCCGGCGAAAGACATTCGCAAATGACAAAACGATCGTAAATAATGTAGAGAATAAGATTTACAGTGTCATGCAAGTATGTTTCAGGACGAAAATGAAACTGAAATAAATACGCGACAAATTCTCAACAAAGCTTACTAAAGTTACAGGACTCGAACCCACATCTTTCTGAATTCTAGCCAGACGCTCTATAATCATTGAACCACTAGAACTAGATGGCAGGGTCAGGTTAATTACTGTATTTGACCCTAGAACGAGTCGTGTGTACTATGGTGTGTTGGACTACAATTCATGTTGTTACAGTCAATTTCCAGTCAAATGTTGTAAGTTAAAGTGCCTATATCCAGCCTGTGGGGATTTTACATATTCGTAATATTTGGGTTCTACCAAAAAGAAATGTAATATATCTTGTTGTTCAAAAATTGCATCTTCATGCCTTTTCTCGCTGCTAAAGTTCATGGAAGTGACGTCAATGCAGCGACACGCAATATTTTGCGGCGTTATTCAACAGTGAATATTTAGGAATTGAGTGGATTTTGTCTAAACAGCCTGTTTAAAGTTCAAAGCCAAACTTTCGCTGTATTTCATTGCTGAATCACTCTGCAAAATATCGCGTGTCCCTGCGTTGACGTCACTTCCTGTGAACTTTAGCGGGGGGAAAGGGCATGAAGATACAATTTTCGAACGGCAAGATATATTACAATTTTTCTCAGGAGAATCCAATGATCACAAATATGTAAAATCCCCACAGGCTGGATAGGCACTTTAAGTTAGGTATAGTTGCAGCTTGAAGTTAGTAAATTTGTAAAGGTTTTGTTGTGGAAGCTGTGTAAAACTTACTATTAAAAGTCCCATGAAAGAGTTTTGGCTTGTTCTTCCATCGCCATGTTTATTTTCAGGCAACCACGATGAACAAGCTATTATCTGTAGGTTCATAGGCGTACGGGCCGGCGCGCTGCTGGAGCCCATGCCCCCCCCCCCAGAGTTGTCCAATAAATTAGCTCTATTCGGGCAAAATGGTCTTGTCATTCGGGAAAAAAGGGTCCTGTCTTATATTACTCTAATATTTGAATGTAACTTATAAACGGATTCTCATTGAGGAAATTAATCTGGGATTTCATTGTTGTTTTTCGTTGAGCAATGGTCATTGGTATAGCCAGACCTGGGTCCGGGCATTGTCTGAACGTTATCTCGTATATTCAACTTGAATCCACCTAATACATTTGCTTTTCAACTTGAATCTACCTAATACATTTGCTTTTCAACTTGAATCTACCTAATACAATTGCTTTTCCTTCCTTCTCTTCTGCCGTCGTGCAACGCATTCCCCATGCGCGGGTGAGATATCCACGCGGTCTAAATTTGGAAAATCTGTGTTACTTTAACTGTGATTAAATACTTCGAATCCCGCACATTGCCGCGGCTGAAAAAAACAGAAAAGTGCCCTCAAATTGCAGGAAATACACTTTCGGAGAATCAAAAATCCGAACCCTCTAATGTATATGTTTCTAATGCATGCCTGCATGCTTTAACGAAAAACGTGCATGTATAATAATGCTTAGGCATAACGATGGAAATTCGTGTTCTTCAGGGGTTATGCATTAAGTAGATTAATATGTATGCTCAGCCCCACCCCCCCCCCCCCCCCTCCCTCCCCCTACAAAGTTTTATCCGTACATGCAGATACCGTAATTGTCTGTATCCTATAATAACAAATCAAAATCGAGATAATGGCAAATGCATAGTAATAGCATATTATAATTATATCTGTCTAGCTCCCAGGCAGCCGTCGTCATCACACAACCGTCATATATGAGAACAAAATGTACGTTTTTGGTGGTATTATTGATCTGCGTGGATCTACTGATAACTTGTGGAGTTTTAGTTTTGGTGAGTTCTTGTAAGTCTTGTTATTAAGAGTAACTGTTTGTTTTACATGTTTGGCAGATGGTCGTATCGAGTCTTCGTCAAAATTGTTAAAGTGCCTATCCGGGGTTTGAGATTTTACATATTCGTAATCTTTGGGTTCTACCAAGAAGAAATGTAATATATCTTGTCGTTCGAAAATTTCATCTTCATGCCTTTTTTCGCTGCTAAAGTTGATTTACTATTCACAGGAAAAGACGTCAAAGCAGGGACACGCGAAGTCACACTAATTCAACAGTGAAATACAAAGAAAGTTTGGCTCTGAACTTTAAACACACCATACTTAAACAAAATTCGCTCAATTCCCAAACTTTTATTGTATTTCATTGCTTCCCTGCTTTGACTTCATTTCCTGTTTGTAGTAAATCACTTTAGCAGGAGAAAAAGGTATGATCGAAGATGAATTTTTTGCACGACAAGATATTTTACAATTCTACTCGAGAGATTCCAAAGATCACGAATATGTAAAATCCCCAACCTCGGATAGGCACTTTAAGTTGGTACAATTATTCCTTTATGAATTACATACAATCGTTGCAGAATTTAGTTGGGACACATTGGGAAATTTCCCCACCTCTTAGAAATGTGGTGAGGAAACTATTAGAACGTCTTTCTCGGCACCCTCTCTCCTCCCATTTCAATGTTGTTTGATATGAAGAACATGTTTACTTTTTCTTGGAGCGCGCTGCACCAACAATTTGAATGACAACAACATTGAAAATGGGGAGAGGGTGGTTAATGTAATTGAAAAGGAGAAGCGGTCCCAATATGTTCTGCAACGATTGTAGTTTTGAATTGTTCGACGTGTTAGGTGATGTACAGTCTGTTCTGTGCATGTTGGTGGGTTTGTTTACATTGTTTGTTTACAAAACAATGTAGTTAAACCTACACGAAGTAGCGATTCGTCTGCGTGCTTAGCTCGATAATAAATATGGATAAGATTGACCTTGCATGATCCAAGGTAAAACTCTCAATCTTATCCATATTTATTGTCACATTGTCTCAACTAATTTTTAGTCGGCACAGAGGGCCGAGTCCTAAATTCGTCTTTATTTTTATTTTTTGGGTTCCGCAAAATTGCGCACTAATATTTCCCGTCAGGCTTTTGTGAACCGTGAGGCATGTTGCAGGTCAATAGCCGAGTTCGTTCTTTTCGATAGCTTTGCCTTTGGTCGTGTTGTTCTCTAACTCTTTTGTGTTTATTTCCGTTGTGTTTATTCATGAATTATTAATAATTTGAGATGATAAATATACTAAATTGCACACGCCGGCTATCGCGGCCGTAACTGCAAAAAAGCAGCCACACAAAGCAGCTTCTTACTTAGTTTTGCTATTCGGGAGGTAATTCTTGCCAATCGTGTCCAGAGTCTCAGAAGTTTACTTTAGTTAAAGGGGAACAGTACCCAAAATATATATACTTTTAAATAAAAGGTCTTTAAGAATAATGTTTAGAAATGTTAATAATTTTACGGTATCTGCTCTTTTATTGGAGAAATAACGTTTTCATTCTCGTATTTTATGCTTCTGGACGCCGCCATTTTCGAGTTTGCTCGGCGGCTCAGACTCGAGGTCCAGCGGGCGTTTCTTTTCAATTTCGACGTCACTTGAGTGCAAGGAACAAAAGACAAGCACTCAATGACGTCAAAATTGAAAAGAAAACCACCGCTGTACATCAATATTGAGCCGTCGAACAAATTCGAAAATGGCGGCGTCCAGAAGCATAAGATACGAGGATGAAAACGTTATTTCTCCAGTAAAAGAGCAGATACCGTAAAACTATTAACATTCCTAAACATTATTCTCAAAGGCCTTTTATTTAAAAGTAATTTATATTTTGGGTACAGTTCCCCTTTAAAAGACAACTGGGCCCAGTTTAGCTGAACAATTTTAACCGGAAACTTCTGACAATTAACAAATTTGGCGAAAAAGATATATATGTATATATATATATATATATATATATATATATATATATATATATATATATATATATATATATATATATATATATATATAATATATATATATATATATATATATATATATATATATATATATATATATATATATATATTATATATATATATATATATATATATATATATATATATATATATATATATATATATATATATATATATAATATATATATATATATATATATATATATATATATATATATATATATATATATATATATATATATATATATATAGTATGCCACACTGTCAGTCCAAAAGTAGTCCGAGTTAACGCCTAGCGGGCGTCTTGTTAACAATTGGATGCCAAATTTCGCCGGTACTGACTAATTTTCCCAGTTTATTTAGACTTTCTGTTTTTTCCATCTATTTATATAGACAATCATGAATGGGATCTTATTTCGCAAACGCCTAAAAATAACCCAGGTCCAAGGTACGAACATTCTGCTGTTGTCTACAATAAAGCCATGTGGATCTTGGGTGGTCTTGAGAACTATCAAGCAAAAAATGATCTGTGGAAATGGAACTTTCGTGAGTATACGTGAAAGAAAATATTTTTATCCTGCAAAATTTTTGTCATATTTTTCTCTGGACGTAGTTTAAAGTTACTCTGGTTAAAGCAACTTTTAAACAATTTAAATGGGTAACAAAAATCATAATTACAAAAGGTCAGTTACAGTTATAGTACAGTACAGTACAGAACAGAACAGAACAGAACAGAACAGAACAGAACAGAACAGAACAGAACAGAACAGAACAGAACAGAATTAGAACTAGAATTAGAATTAGAATTAGAATTAGAATTAGAATTAGAATTAGAATTAGAATTAGAACAGAATTAGAACAGAATTAGAACAGAATTAGAACAGAATTAGAACAGAATTAGAACAGAATTAGAACAGAATTAGAACAGAATTAGAACAGAATTAGAACAGAATTAGAACAGAATTAGAACAGAATTAGAACAGAATTAGAACAGAATTAGAACAGAACAGAACAGAACAGAACAGAACAGAACAGATTTATATGTGGCAATAAGAAAATTACAATACAAAAGTTATTTATGAATTACATTGAAACAAATCACCAAAGCACTGGCTATTTAGAATAGCAAAGCTAATCTATCAGGTATAAACTGAATATAAATAAAAGTAAAAATATATATATATATAGTACAGTATATACTAATCTGTATCTACAAACTCATGACGCACACCACAGTCTTTGAAAAATAAGAACCTATTTAAGAACTTAAACAGCCTGATTTCTTCTTATGCATAAAATATATAAGAACCTATTCAGGCTGATGCACGTTCTCGTAATATAATAGACACATGGAAAAATGTAGGTTCTTATAAGCGGGTTTTACTGTACATCCAAAATCACATGAAAAAATCACATGCAAAATCACATGCGTATCCAAAATACATGCAAGATGGCGGACAATAATTCAGGTGAGTAACTTTGAAAGTGCAATTAATTGTTTTTATTTGAATACCTTGGACCTAAATCTCACACCACATTTTATTTTCGCCTCATTGGTTTTATTTTTCGCAACTTTTGTTATTTATTTTCCATATCCTTTAAGGAACGTTTTAAATCGCGATAAACATTTTGTTTTCATTTTTAGAGAATAATAGTTGGAATAGAATTAAAACTAAAGGTGGACCTGTTCCAATCCATGGCCACCGTGCTGTGAAGGTGGGTAGTATGGGACGACCAAACTTAAATACTCTTTTATATTCATTTAAATTAGCCTTTCTGACCTCGTTCGAGTGTCTGAAATTCCAAAGAATCTTTGCTTTGCAACGAGGCCAGAAAGGCTAATTTGCATGAATATAAAATAATATTTAGACTGTCCGCCATTATGAAAGAGGTCTATAGCGAGTACAATTAAGGATTTTCACTGCGAGTGATATTTGAAAATTATGCCTAAATTGCACGAGCCGTTAGGCGAGTGCAATTTGGCACAATTTTCAAATAGCACGAGTAGTGTAAATCCTTAATTGTACGAGCAATATCTTGATTATTTGTTTATTATAAATACTTTAAAAGTTTATTATAATCGTACTGCAGTGTAATTAACGAAATAATTGTACTCCGCTCAACCAATCAGAATGCAGTAATTTTGTCATGCATATATAATAAGTTAGATTAATGTGTTTTGATGTTATAGACCTCTTTCATAATGGCGGACAGTCCAAATATTATTTTATATGCATGTAAATTAGCCTTTCTGGCCTCGTTACAAAGCAAAGATTCTTTGGAATTACAGACACACGAACGAGGTCAGAAAGGCTAATTTAAATGAATATAAAAGAATATTTAATTTGGGTGCCATTATGAAAGAGGTGTATGGATTGAGGTAGTGTGTTCCAACTTCTTGGTATATTATAGGTAATATTTGGTATTTCACTCGATCAAACTACATGTTGAAAGGATTTATGGTGAAGGAAAATTTCGAGTGTTGGAATACATACATTTTAAGACCAAACTGGGACCAGTTGCGAAAAATGCAACTTCAAGGCCTTCCGGCTGGAATTGTTGTTTTATAATTATATAGGAGTTTTAATAATTTTGAGTTGAACATTTCGGAACTATAAAATATAATTATATTCGGCACATGAAAATTGAACTGTCTGTGTGCATTGTGGTAGAAACATGAATAATTTTGAAACGTTGAAACTGGCCATTGAATCAATATTGAAAATCTTATTTTTTTAGTGTGGTAATGCTATGATGATTTTTGGAGGATCTGTAAATGGAGAACAGCAGAACATCATATGGAAATTCGAGTTTGGTACGTCTCGCGGTTTTCATAGATTTTTGCAGAATTAGCATAACCTTGTAGGTGTTATTTCATTGCTGGTGAATGTGGGAGCTTGGAGTAGACAGACGATACATGGTTATAAAATAACATGTACACAACAAGCAATTTGATTGGTCGATACCCGTGCAGGATGAGAGTATCCTGCACGGGAATTTACAGCAATTTTAAGTGGCGTTTTTCATCTCATTCCGTTAAAACAAAACTCTCCAAAAAACAACAGAAGTATATTTACTTTTTGTATTGTGAGAAAACTATCAGCAAGAAAACTCATCGTCTGATCCATTTTTGTGTTCAATAACAAAGTTAAACAAAACAACGAGGTTTGAAAAGAGCATGTTTTGAAAGCAACGAACTTGTGAGAATAATATACTGTTTAAATACCATGTATTTTCTTGCCTGATGAACTCTCTGGGAAAAGAACAATCTTTATCTATACGAAGTAAAATACCTAACAGCTGTCAACTTTAAATCCAAAATCTTCCAGTGAAATTGTGAAAAAGACAGCGAAGACCGCCAGAGCGACAGTTGCATTTGCAGCCCACAATATCTGTCTGTTCGCTTTGAAACAACAAGCCAAACCCTGAGACGGCTGATTCCAGTAATGATTAAGCTTTTGCCTAAAACTAGTCAGTGTTTTTGATATTTAAAGTCGAGTTTTTATCCATATTCATCTCTTTGTTGTCGGCAAAACAAATTGCAGCTTTTCGGTCTGCTCGACTGTTGTGCCATGCATAACGAATTATGATTGGTAGTTGATAATTCTTTGGAGAATATGTATTCTCATATTATTTTTGATCATTTGGATCACAGTTTTTTTCCAAATCGGCTCGATTGATATAATTGATATATTAAATGTCTGGACTTTCGTCACACATGCATAATGACCTACCGGAAAAGTTTGTGTATCACTTTCATTCTCAAACAAAATCCTTTAAAATCGAGAAGTTTGGTGTTGTAGGAGAAACACGCGCGCATGTTGTTTAAAAAGTTGTCGCTACAAGACCATCAAGCCCCGAAGAATGGGAGTGTGTCGCTTCAATTTTATCTGTTATTTTCTACATGGACGAAATTCCAGTGTCTTTAAAGGAAGATCAATTTACGCGAAACTTAATCCGAAAAGTGTCGAACGGCAAACGTAAACGGCAAACTTGTAGTAAGTAAGTAAGTAAGTAAAACTTTATTTAACCACGCTAACCTCATTCAGCTGAATGCTGGTTTCCAAGAGGGGCGTGGAACTTTACAAAATTACAAGAATACCACAATTAATTACAATACTATAATTAATTACAATAAATATCTAAACTAACAAAATACAATAAAATAGTTTTAAAAATATGTACAATCTAAGGTAAAAATCAAAATATAAGCAGGTGAGATCAGTTAAGCCACAGACATCTTGACCGACCAGTTGAAGAAATGCTACTATTAAAAGAATTCAATGGATCTTTATTTCTTAATTCAGTTGAGAGGCTATGTCACAAATGTGCCCCTCTGTAACTTAGACTCTTTTTGAGGTGGTTGCGGCAAATGAAATTTAGTGGAAGAACCCCGCAGGTTGTATTGGAGAGATGCATTTGATTTACGAAAGATCTCAGTAAGTGATTTTCTCAGATTAGTGATGCACCCTCCATATGGAGTGAAGATCTACACCCTCCATATGGAGTGAAGATCAGCGGAGTAAAAGAGCCATGTTCCACAATAATGGAATGAGCCATGTTCCATTGTTACTTACATCACTCATCAGCACGACTATAATATATCTGCGTGCACGCATATATACAACTAGTCAAACAATTATAATCAAAAATAATAATAATAATAATAATAATAATAATATGTTTAGAACTTCAAATCCATTATGGTTGGTACCAAAAATTCAGTGTTGACAATAACCCACTTCAATGTGTTGGTTTGTGATTTGTGAACTGGAAGTAGTTTTTGTACACTTTTCAAACCGAGTGTTATAATCTCAATTTTGACTACAAAATAAATTGATACATACAGTGTGGCTTTGTATTTGTACAAGTTAATTTTGCATTCAGTTCATGTGGCAAAAAGGCAGCACTTTCCTTGCGATAGTAACTCCTAGTAATAATAATAATACGCTTAAAAATTACCTTTGCGAGGACTGACTTTAGTTTGGATGTAGTGTTTTTCCCATAGGTTGTTTACATGGTTCCAGTCTGAGATTCAGTTCACACCGGCCTAAACTATAGGGTGCTTGGACCTGTTGTGGGAAAGTAAATAGTGATTCGTTGGAACGACTCCAAAGACGTGCTGCTCGCATTATTGTAAGATCACATAGCAGTGATGAGGCAATGGCACAATTAAGATATGAACCTCTTGAGAATCGTCGTGAACAGCATGTTCTCAAATTTGTTAAACGTTGTATTCAAGGTCATGTACCTCAATTCTTCCATAATTATTTTAAATTTATTAGAAAAATTGTATCTTCCTAGCGTAAAACTAGAGGGTAGTAAGAAATCTTTTTTATCATAAGAAATCTTTTTTTTATTTACAATCGTAATTTGTAGTATACGTATTTTTACTATTTTTATTATTTTTACTATTTTAACATAATTTTATTTGATAATTCTATTTTATATATATTTTATATACATATTGTTATAGGGCCTCTATTGATAACAGCACATATAATTGTATTATGGCTGATTGAGTTCTGTTACCCTATTCAAATAAAGGTATATCTAATCTAATCTAAACGACAGGCCGGCCTGATTCCCGACTGATTTTCTATGTAAACAAGATCCGAGTCCGATCCGTCTTCTTACGACGAGCCTTCTAACAGTTGTGTGAATTTAACAGGAATATCAGTATTAACATGAATATAATATTTAACCAGCTGTACTGGTTACCACACATGTCTATGAGCTTGGAGACACAGATTCAAATCCTGGGTCGGATCTCCACTCAGGGTCTTAATAATTGAGGAGAAAGTGCTGCCTTTTCAATAATATCAGCAAATGGTAAGACTTTCGGGTCTTCTTGGGTAACAAACTTAAATTGTAGGCCCTCGGAACCCTTCACCTAAATGAGGGTAAATCTGATAAACTAAAAAAACTTAAAAAAATTAATTGCATTGACGACGGTCATCTCAAGAACGTGCTCGCAACTCGATGCGAGTTGGTCAACATTAAATCCCATCCACCTAAACTCCAATATCTAGAGACCTGAGAATGGTACTTACAGTAGCTTGTATCAGACCTCTGTTGATTTTAGAGCCGAGACGCTGGGATCTAATGCTCATAACATTCGCAGCGAGCACGTTTTTGCGATGACTGCAGGCTGACTATGAGGCCGGCCTCCTGCATAACAAGAGCTAGCCCGACCTCATGTAAACACCCCCTCACGCTACCAAGATACCACTTTTTAACTTATATTATTTTTTGTCTACAGAAACGCAAAATTGGTGTGTGATAACTCCTCGTGGTGGGGTATCTCCTCCGGCTCGTTCAGCACCGGCCGTATTTACATTGGCAGCGTTTTCTTTACCGATGTTGCCTCCTAAATTGGCGAACTCGAAACCGAAATCAGTTTCTGGTGTCCCACAGAATATCGTCGTGGAAGAACTGAGACCACGTAGTTCACCTACAGTTCAATGCAACGAAAACACTAGTTCTCTTAAAACGCGTGCTCGCCCCATGTCATTATCAACTGATTCACTTTATCAACCGACGATTCCAAACTGCGCTTATAAACGTTGCTCTGCTGGGAGTATTGGCTATTATGATGATAACAGTGTCGCTGCGTTTACTAACGTTTCCTTTTGTAGCAGCACTGATGAAACGCAATTTTCTAAAACTGGAGAAAATATACAACCTGAAGTAAGGCCTTCCGAAGTACACTGTAGATCTAGAGAGGATGACGAGAGAAATACCAACGAAGTACACGAACAGCGTGATTTGTCGAATATAGACAGCATGGCATGTGAAAACTTTGAAGTAAAGGAAGTTTTTTCGCATCCAAAGGAAGGATTATGCATCTTTCTTGTTGGAGGAAAATATTGTGGTAATCATGAGTTCTTTACGAAAGCAGTTGATATTTGGAGGTGTGACGTAACAAAACGTAAGTGGTGTTTTTGTGTACAATTTACAAGGCATGTTCATACATGGAGGTTTTTTGGTGACCAAATTGTTGTCTTCAACCGCAAATCAACCACAGAGTGCGCATGACCAGGACTAAATTAATCCCACAAGCGTTATGTCTTACCTTAATCTATAAGTTCAAACAATCTCAAGTCCTAACCTAACCCCCCGCCTAGAGTTCAATCCTAATCCTAACCACCCGCCTAGAATTGCTTAAACCTATAGATTAACCTAAAACATAACGCTTGTGGGATTAATTTAGTCCTGGTCATGCGCACTCTGTGGTTGATTTGCGTAGTTGAAGACTATATTTCGGCCTCTATAATACCTCATACAGGAGACCGGGCCAGTAAGGACTGGAACGATAACTGATCGGGATTGAATATTGAAGCCAGATATGAGGTATGCCCCAGTACTTTTTAGTTGACCGTGTGACCGTGTAAATTTGATGGAATATATCAAAAAAAATTAAAAAATACCAATTCAAGTTTAGGTTTATTGCTTGACAGTATGTAATTACAATGCTGAAATAGTAAAAGCAAAGATTAACCCACAAATGAATGTAGATAATGCAAGGTCACAACTTTTTTTTGATTAGCAATAATTTGGGTAAAAAACATCGAGTTTCACATTGACACATTCTCACACTGAAAGACATTTTAGAGGAACAATAAGAGGTACTGGGTTATTTTTCGTATCGTATCATATTGGATTTAGCAGTAACGCACACAAAAAGTAACCTTAAATCGTGTTTTGATGTCTATCTTAATAAATATTGTCATAAAAGTGCAAAAGATATTAAAGGAAATCAAACGAAACCTGTATTTTTTTAAATTTCGGCCTATATTTTCCTTTTGTTGGACGGATATTTTATTTGTTAAGCCACATTCATCGCTAGAAATTCTTGAAAAGAAAGCTCTACCAACGTATTGCATTTTGTCTTTTTAAAAACTAACTGGAAAACAGCTTAGCCATCCTACGATTTTTCCTGACACTGCCGTTTCGTGCACTACACGCGAATCAACAATTTATACCTACATGTCAGCCAATGAGCGGGAATTTGGGCTTCACCCAATCATACGGCCGGATTAATGGAGTTATCGTTCCACTCCTTGTAGAGTTCACTGGCCAGTTCACGACTAGCCAGGATAACTCGCTTGATTAATTTTTGGCTGATTTCACATGAGAAACCAGGCTAAAAATGCGACATATATTTGCGAAATGTTTGCTTTCGGCTTTTAGACCCTTATGAAAATTTCCAAAATTTAAACATGATTTCACACGTTTGAAAATCACATGTGATATTGAAACATGTATTCGCATGTGAAATATTCACATATGAAATTTTCACGTTTCAAAATCACACGTGATCACATGTGAAATAATCACATATGTGAAATTGTGATATTCTTGCCATTTACTATACGGATTCAACTGGATTCTCGCAACAAATCAAATATGCATTTTATTGTAAACACGCCATTTGTACAGTCTCTTACATCGAACTACTTCATGTAAGTTCTATCCAATTGGACACTAGTAAGAAAACAAAATAAACTAAAATATACAGTAACTTATAAATAAGAACACTTAAAGTACTATAGTTGACTGTTTATGATCCATTGTCTAAATAAGAAACAACTACCGAATAACTGTTTCTCAGTAATTACTATATAACAGTACTGACTATGTTGTCCTGATGAATGTTCATCACAAAATCCTTGAACTTGGCAGGCAGTCTTGTCGCACGGAATGGTCTGCTTGCCGACTCTGTTATAGGTGTACTATCTTCAGCTGGAGGTGAGACTACCGCCTCTTCTGATCTTTGAATCTCTGTAGTGGTCTGTAGTTCTGCTGGTTGAACTGTTTCTTCGATACAGTACACCATCATCTGACTTTATTGTAATGTTTCTTGTCCTTCTTTTGTTTGGACTGTACATAGTTTGGGTTCAAACTTTGGACTTAACTTTCCTGACGACTTGGTATTCATCAGGAGAACCTTATCTCCCGGAACAACTGGGTTGCTGCTGGCATGGCGATGTTTGTCAGCATATTCTTTGCTTGTTAACTTATGGTTCCAGTCGCGGTCTCTAATGCTTTCATCCAAAATGCTTTTATTAGGGCGTAATTCTGGAAGTTTTGTCTTGAGTTCCTTTCCAAACATCAAGAATGCAGGAGATACTCCAGTACTGCTATGAGGAGTGGTTCTGTATGCCAACAGGAATTTATTCAATTCATCTTGCCACCTCTTCTTTTCCTTCAGTGATTTTAGTAGTGTCCTGTTCTGACGTTCTACTTCCCCGAGAGGTGGGGATTTCCGCTGCTGGATTCCATGTTTTGTCAGGAAATCTTCAAATTCCTCTGATACAAATTGAGCTCCATTGTCGTGTAAATATCGGTATCAACGCTTCAATCATCTTTTGGGTAGTGGTTGACTTTGTAATGACCACTTCAAAGAAACGACTATAATAATCGACTACCACTAGTAAATTTTCTCCAGAAGGAAGTGGGCCAAGTAGATCAATTGCTATGTCTTGCCATGGTCCAGATGGTGGTTCTGCTCTTTGCATTGGTTCAGGTACACAGAAGTCTCCTACAACTTGACATCCATGATATCTTTTGCAAACTCGTTCTGCGTCACCGTCCATTTTAGGCCACCAAACCTTGCTCGTTAACCGGTTCTTCATCTTCACTATACCTTGATGACCTTCGTGGGCTAAACACAGCACTTCATCTCTAAGAATTTTTGGTATCACCATTCTTGTTCCGCGCATGACCACCTGCCCAATAATACAGAGTTCATTATTTACACTTGAATAATATGGCATCTTGCACTGGGACCAATTTCCACTTTGTATGTAATGTCTAACACTGATATGTTCAGGGTCTTTCTCCGATTCTCTTTCAACTTGTTTTGCCGTTAATGCCATCGGTGTGCTCTCTTGTGCGATGATCCGTACAAAATCCTCTTTTTCCCCACTGTAATCTCTCGGATTCTTGGAGTTGAGTCTTGACAGAGCATCGGCTATGTTGGCCTTGCCAGGTCGATAAATTACCTTGAAATTATAACCTTGTAAGCGAAGCACCCATCTTTCCAGACGTGCATGAGAGGGTGTTGTAGATGTACTGCAGTGGTTTATGGTCAGTCTCCAGCTCGAACGGATGACCATAGACATTCAACTTGAATCTCTCGCATGCGCACACCAATGCTAGACCTTCTTTTTCTGTTTGAGAATATCTTCTCTCTACATCGGTGAGATTCCTTGACGCATACGATATTACTCTCCATGAATCACCTTGCAACTGTGTCAGGACTGCTCCAATACCTGTGGGAACAGCATCAGCAATAATATGTGTTTCGCAGTCATTTGCGAAATATGCTAGTGTTTCTGCTTGGGTTAAGAGATCTTTCAGTTTCTGGAAAGACTGCTGCTGGCTTTCGTCCATTCAAACTTCTGGTTCTTTCTTGTCAGTTTTCTGATTGGTTCCGCCACTTGTGCAAAATCGGGGAGGAACTTGGCACAGTACTGCACTAGGCCTAAGAAAGACCTAACTTCTGCAGCATTCTGCGGAGGTTTAGCATCTTTCACTGCTGCCACCTTCTCTTCACTAGGTGATACGGCACTCTTGCTGAGATCATATCCAAAGAATGTAAGCTTTGGAAGCCTAAACTGACACTTGCTTGCATTCAGGGTCAACCCGCAATCTCGGAGACGGTGAAGTGCGGCCAACAGATTCTTGTCATGCTCCTGAATTCCACGCCCATATGATCAAGTCATCTGCAATATTTGCAACTCCATTACAGCCAATCAATACATCCTTGACAATCTTCTGGTACTTCTCTGGGGCTGAGGTGATGCCAAACATTAACCTCTTGTACCTATATACACCTTGGTAAGTCACAAATGTGGTGATTCAACGTGATGTTTCCTCAAGCTCCACTTGGTGGAATCCTCATTTCAAGTATAATTTTCTGTAGACTGTGGATCAATATAACTCATGCAGAACTTCTTCTATAGTTGGAATACGGTGTCTCTCCCTCTCAATAGCCTCGTTTGCCCGCCTCGTGTCCACACAGAGGCGTACATCACCGTCAGATTTTGGTACAACCACAAGGGGTGATATCCAATCTGTAGGGCCACTTGGTACTTCTTCGATAATATCCTCTTCCAATAGCTCCGCAAGCTTCTTGTCAACTTTTTCCTCTGAGGCCAAAAGGTAATCGTCTTACTGGCTGAGCTACAGGCTTGACGCTTTCATTGATGTGTAATTTGAACTGATAATCGTTCAGTTTTCCTACTCCCGAGAATATATCTGCCTTCGCATTGCCTTCACTTGTAATTGAGTTGATATGTGGAGAAAATGGAGGTCCAACTCGTAGAACGTTCAGTTTCTCAGCTGTATCTTTTCCCAGCAGGACTTTCCCTGGACCTTCAACTACGGTGAACTCATCCACACAGCTTACTACCGAATCATCACAGAAAATGTCACATTCAAATGTTCCCAGTACTTCAATTGGTTCTGCTTGGCCATACGCAAACAATTTCTTTTCACATTTCTTGGATTTGCGTTTGACTCCTTTTTGTTTCATGTTCTGCACTCGATCCATTATATTGCATGATGCTCCCGAATCAATAAGGACTTTCTTTAATGTGACACCTCCCACTTCGAGATCTACGCCTCCACTTGAGTTGTTGCAACCACTTTCTACAACAAATGCATAGTTGTCTGTTCCTCTTTCCTTGGGCATGTCATCTACTTGATAAGTTCCATCTTGACGTTGTTTACCACTTGGGGTTTTCTTGGGTGTCTTGGTCTTACAACAAACAGCAAAGTGACCAGTAATTCCACACTTCCTGCATGTCTTTCCTCTGGCCGGACAACGTTTATCACGCCCAATATGACCTGTCATATTGCATCGATAACACTTCCTGGTCTCCCTCAGTTTTCCATGAGGTTTGTTGTCCTCTGATCTACTTCTTGGCTTTCCCTTTCCTTTTCGACCAGCTTGAAATATTCCATGCACTTGACTTCCATCCGATTTGTCCATGGATTGCATTTGTGTTTCAACAGCTTCGTGAATTCTTGCAATGTCTTGAAGCATGGTTAAAGTTGCAGCACCTGACTTTTCAAGGAACTTTCGACGGAGTTTATCACGAATGGATTCATCCACGTTGGCAACTCGCATGAGACAGCCTTCTGACGCAGTCGACAAACAAACTGATCAATGGTTTCGCTCTCCTTTTGTTGCATCTGTCGAAACATGTGCCGTTCAAAAGGGACATTTAACTTGGGTGTAAAATAATTATCCAGGACGATCAAGGAATTATCCAAGCTGTTCTCTTCACTATCAGGTGCGAGTGTATAATAAATCTCTTGTAATTCCATACCTCCTGTGTGCAATAACAAAGCGACTTTCTGTCCTTCATTTGTAACTCCTTTTGACACCATGTACAGGTTGAAAGCACGTTTCCATCGTCTCCACCGAATTGATAGTGTGTTTGGATCTCCCTTGGAGTCGAAGCAAGGAAGGCCACCGACTTGAAGTACTTTCGCATTCGTGTTCGAAGAAGTTGCCCCGTTCAAGTCACTTGCTTGTGATTCGGCATTCTCGTTCGTCGATATTGTACAAATTTATACGAATTCCTTCCGAAAATCAATCGTAGATATATGTCGAGTTTCATCCTCGTCGCCATCTGTGATATTCTTGCCATTTACTATACGGATTCAACAAATCAAATATACATTTTATTATAAACACGCCATTTGTTGTCTCTTACATCGAACTACTTCATGTAAGTTCTATCCAATTGGACACTACAGAAATATTTACATGTGATCACATGTGAACATATGTGAACGTTTTTCACATGTTAGACTTTCACATGTTAGACTTTCACATGGGATCACATTCGAGTCTGAGCCGTCGAGTAAACTCGAAAATGGCGGCGTCCAGAAACATAAAATACGACAATGAAAACATTATTTCTCGAGTACAAGAGCAGATACCGTAAAACTATTAACGTTTCTAAACATACTTAAAGGCATTTTATTTAAAAGTAATTTCTGGGGGGTACAGTTCCCATTTAAATACCTCGTGGTTCGTGGCCACGGTCGTGTATACGCTTCCTCTTGCATATACAAGTTGTGAGGAGGTGGTCGACTTATGGCAAGTCTAAGGCAGTCTCGGTAGCTCTATGAATAGAGTGTCTCATCGGTAATCGGAAGGTTACAGGTTCGGTCCCTGTCTGAGGACATGAGATTTACGAGCTTGCAGTAGACAGACGATAGATGGACGGTCCCACATTAACACATTGAGACTTGAGAGATAAATGGAACAGTTTTCGCATAATTTGTAATTCGTGCTTTTAGGTCAAAAACGCAGTAATAAAGTCACCAAGATCAACGTGAAAACTGTTGGTACTACAGTCACCGAGGCAACAAAAAATGAAGAATCCCCTTTGTTTACCAATACTTCTTTTGGTGAAACATCTGTGCAAATTAACACATCGAACTCACCCTATACTGGCTCTTCCAGGAACGTATTTGCTTCAACGTGTCGTCAGGAAGCATCGGAAGGTCGAAATCTTGCAGTAAATGATGACGTTACTACCAAGGCTGCTGATACGTACTATGGAGATCTTGTTATTACCGATTTAGGCTACTCAAGTGATCATCATCTTATCGAAGATGACCATAGCAAGTCGTGATTTTCAAAGTATTATAGGGGCCGATTTCATGAGGCGAATTGACGGTTTTCACTTGCACGTTTACATGGAAAATTCTATCCTGGGTCAGCATTTAATATTTCGGCACCATATATTTCAAATGGCTTCTGCCCGTGTTTCGAAGCTTCTTCGTCAATTTATAGCCTTCTAATAACCTTGATGATTCAACTTCATCAAATATCTAAAAAGGTTGGTGTACTGCCGAAATAGTCCTTCGACCTTCGCTCGAAACGTTAGACTACTTACACGCTATCTCGCCAGTACACCAACCACTGCCTACGCAGTACAACACGTTTTATGATTCAACTTCATGTTTGTGATACTTGTACCTAACCTACAGACAGCATGTAAACAAAATATTAATGATTTATGCCGCTTGAAAATGAGAAAGTTAGCTTCTTAGGAAAAATAGATAAAATGGGTAAATGATCGAAGAACGTACTCTTGGTTTAACAGTGTGTTTATAGGCTTCAGGATCTTGGGTAAAATATTCCATATCCCAGTTAACCGGCCAACTCGCCTCATGTATAATGGCCTCCTTAATCCTATCCAGACCGGTGTTTTTTTGGTCTTCCTAGATCGAGGGGGTGGGGGGAGGCAGAAAGTGCCTGCTGTCAATATCTCATATATTAACGATGTTGAAATTGTAGTTATTTATATATATATTATTGAAAATGTTAGTATGTAAACTATTGATATGGAGAATATATTTGTGGAATATATAATTGTAACTGATTGGATTTTTCGTGTTTCCCATTCGAAAATCGAGTGAGGTCCTAAGGGGGGGAATAGGTACGCAATGCGTACATGTGTGTAATGACGGTTATAATAATAAATACAAGATAATGCAAGTCAAAATAAGACAAATACAGGGGAAATCTACAAAGCTTATTATTGAGAAAACAGAAATTTTTTTACAGTGATTGAAATACATGAATACTAAACTACTGCAACAGTAATAATAACGATTATAACAAGTTGACAATTACTCATTTTACGGAATTAGCAAGAGATGAAAGAGAGCATCAATTTATACCTTTCACTTAAACAGTTTATAGATTGTTGAGTGTTCAAATTTTGTCCATTTACAATTACTTTCATTTATTATTTACAAAGATTTATGGGCTAGGGTTCTACTAGAAACCTTTACAGGCTTTTTATTAAGACCACTAGTTAAAATTAATTTTAATATTTAAATAAAAATAAGTTCAAAATATTAATTACATGTAATAACCCAAACAATGTAATACACGTGACAAGTTCTCAAGCAAATAATTTAATAATCACTTGTCAATTGAAACTACGGACCCCCGGGACTATGCGGGGATTTTAACATTTCACGAGTGTGTTAAAAACCCGGCTCAAAAATACCGTTCAGGGGCATAAAGTTTTAGTATTCTCTGACTTTCACAGTTTTCAACTAAGTTTTCAATAAGAAAATTATTCTTACAACAAACAGAACACGAACATTTTTTTTGCGCATATAGGCTTGCACTTCGGGCAGAACCACCAACCCTTTGGTGGATCTTTCAAACCGACACATCGAATGTGAAACCAACAATAATAGTCTAATTGTAAAAAGCATAAGAAAAGTTTGAATTTAATAGTAGGATTTCCTTTTTCGTCAGCTTTTTTGTCTGAAGCGTCTGACCATGCTAAATCGATTAGTTCCCAGACTCTACGAGTGTTCAATCCCGGCTACACCATCCCCGCTTTTTCATTCCCGGCTACCAAAAGATCGGTGTTTGTTAAAGAATTGACTAGTGAATAAACCAAACAGTCTGCTATACATTATGACATCTAAACCTAACAAAGAATTTAATAAGCCAAACAGTGTAACTATTAGAAGTGTAGCACCTCTCGTAATGAGGTTCATTTGCCTGTTTTCGATTTTTCCGTGTATCTAATGACTACGTCATTAACACACTTACTTGTCAATCAATTTTATTTAGCTACAAAAATAAGTTATCAAAATGTTCTGACTTTGCTTGTGACAGGTACGTAACCGGCGAACAACTTACGGAAGGTAACGAAATTTCGCCGAGAGGTTTAATGGTTGTTGTCAGCAAAAGATTCGAAGTTTTTGTGTGTTTTTAAAGTCCTGCGTTTAGTACCCATGCAGATGTGCATTCATATTTAACGTAGGATCCAAATAGAAACACGCGTGCACGTTTTTGAGAATTCGAAATCGCAATGGCAACACTCGCCGTTCGGACTCTGCAATTTCTCCTCCCAAACTTCCACTCGTGTATATTTACTTGCACGTCTCTGACTACCATTAACTAGCAGCCACCGTCATTGTCCACCATAGACCTCTTTCATGATGGCGGCCAGTTTAAATATTTTATATGCACGTAAATTAGCCTTTCTGTCCTCATTACAAAGCAAAAATTATTTTGAATTACAGACACACGGACGAGGTCAGAAAGTCGTAATTTAAATGCATATAAAAGAATATTTAATTATCCATTATCAAAGAGGTCTATTGTCCACCATTATCCACCATCATTGGGCATCATTCACCGTCACCACCATCATTGGACATTATTATGGTTGTAATTTTAAAGTATTATTGGTCACATTTAAGAGTTTACTAGCTGTCCCCACATCAAACTTACTAGCTTATGTGGATCGTGCGTTCTCCATCGCTGCGCCAAAGCTTTGGAACTCAATTCAAGTCAGAACTGCAGACTCTAAATGACGTTTTTGAAAACTTATTTGTCTAATGCTAGGTTTTCTTAAACTTTGTCAACAAGTAGAATCAATATAATTGTAAACGCATTGAGGTACCAAAATGCGTCATAAAAACTGTAATTATTATTATTAGTGTATCCCTTTTATTTTACCAACCATAACGTACTGTTCTACACCAGTCTTGAAAGTGTCACAGACGATGACGATTTGCAAACACGAGCAATTAAGATAATCTATGGATCTAATGTAAACGCTGGTGAATCTGGCCTTATGTCAATTTCCAATGTGAAAAAGTTTGTCGACTTTGATTTTTAAATGTTTTCATGGAATTTCCATCCCCGCTTTGATAATTATGTAAATAAGATCGATCAAAATCATGAGACCAGGAGTAGGAAAACATTGTTAAGATTACCCCTGGTTAAAACTGAAAAAAATATTTACCCCTGGTTAAAGCTTCGAAAAAATATTTTTACTTTCACCTCATTGTTTTAATGAAATTCCAGTTCAAATTCGTTTGAACTCTATATTACTTTTTAAAACTAAGTTAAAGGAACATTTTTTATCTTAAAATGCTTGATATAGTTTTGTTATTTATATATATATATATATATTATGAGTTATATTTTTAAAATTTAGGACCCTCATTGATAACAGCACCAATATAGGCGCTGACGAGTTTATCCTGTATAAATATGTATTTTATTATTATTTATCAATGGTAACATGTGTAAAATGTTTTCTACTTCTTTTACAAAATAACCTGCAGAAAATAAGTGAAACATTGAAGTAGTGTTCCTTTATTAACTCTTTCCCTACGGGCGCAGTTAAAATGGGTCGTTGATGACCCGCAAAGTCGTCAATCGAAAAACACGGCACACGGTAACGCAAGATTAAAAATTGAAATTCGACAAGCGCCAGGAACATGAAATCCACGCACACGCCAAGTTTGATTTGATTTCATAAACAACTGCGATTGGTGGCATTTTGAGTTTTCAAGATGCTACGCGGGCGTGCAAGATGGCCTTTTCTGGAAAAATGTAAATTTTTCAACCTGATTTATGATAATTAATGCTAATTTATATTAACATAATGTGTTTTGTTCGGGAAATTTAAAAGAACAAGTAAAAGCCGGTTTATTGGGCTTCCAGAAAATGTATAGCTTTCGCAACAGTTATGGTTATTTCAAGAGATATCAATAGAACAACGTGGTCGTTCAATTTTTGATGTTTTTCAGCCGTAGGGAAAGAGTTAATGTCATCAAAAGATAATTCTCCTTACTCTTAAATCTCACTTAATCTCACGTTTGAGGATTTTACATATCCGTAATATTTGGGTCTTCCTGAGCAAAATCATAATATATATTGTCAGCCGAAAATTTCATCTTCATGGAGTTTTTCGCTGTCAAAGTTAGCGGACCTGATGTCAAAAGAGGCATACATCTGTGCCACGATAATAATTACGCCCCAAACGTAAACGCGTGTACGCATTGCGTACCTATTTTTTTGTTACTTGCCACAAAAATGCCTCTTGTGACATCACATCCGATAACGTTAACAGCAAAAAAGTTGACAAGATATATGATTTTACTCAGGAAGACCCAAATATTACGAATATGTAAAATCCCCAACGTTAGATACATGTAGCACTTTAAAGATGGCATATGATAGTGCTCAGGAAAATACCGGTTTTTCCACTTGAAATGGTGTCATTATCATAGTACAGAAACACATAAGCCACCTATTTTTATAAAATAGCAAATATCTTACGACAGAGACAAAATGAAAATGTCGTTTTTTGTGTCTTACTCTGATAGGAAATTACTAAACAGAACAAGCATAAGATGCTTATTATTTTATAAACAGTTCTATTTTTTAGCGATTTTCAATTTAATTTTCTATTTTGTTGTGCAAGCTGTGTTAAGTTGTCAATACTCAGTTAATACAGCTTGCACAGCAAAACCTTTAATACAACTTTACTAACTTGAAGCTGTAACTACTGTACTTAACTAAGGCCACATAAAAAATTACTTGTTTAGCGTCCACCCATTCCAACTTTTCTAGGTCGGAAGGGAGGTTTTTATTTTTTTATATTTCAAATAAAGCTAAGCGGTGTCCTAGGAAATTCGTCCCGCCGGAATATCGCCCCACTGGGGGCGATATTCCTAGGAAATCCGCCCTCCTGGGGGACAAATTTCCTTGGCATATCGCCCCCCTTTAGGAATTTCGCCCTCCTCGTTGGTCGCAAGCCACTTGCCGTCAATGTTATTTTAAG
Source organism: Chrysogorgia sp. JL179-B06 (assembly GCA_035772405.1). NCBI lineage: Eukaryota > Metazoa > Cnidaria > Anthozoa > Scleralcyonacea > Chrysogorgiidae > Chrysogorgia > Chrysogorgia sp. JL179-B06. Next base: position 5,327,904 of record JAYKKM010000403.1, on the reverse strand, counting down.
AACTCTTCTCTGGTAATAATATAAACAGAGGAGAGGGTCAGCTACGTCATGAATAGGAAGCACAGCCCAGATAATTAAAAAGCGATTATAAGATAAAGTTAAAACATCACACACAATAGGAAGGTCCGATCCAGTCCTATTTTAGAGACCAATGTTCCGCAACCGACCCTATTCAAATTCTAGACCCTTTTGTTCATATTGTTGTTTTGCATGTGTGAGTCATCGTTGATTGTTAAAAAGTGGTCACCGCAAAGGCCATTGTTAACGATTTCTATTCTCGAAATTTGCAGCATTTTATCTGATAATTTCTATTTTTATTCATTTATTTCTAAACAAGTCCAGTAGCTATAAAGACTAAACTAATCACCTGAAACTGTGTCTGAACTGGTCAACTAATATATTAAAAAAATTTTTTTGTAAAATATTAAATTGAATAAACAATGTTCTTGAGAAATTTTGATTTTAAAACGAAACGAGAGGGGTCAAATTTCCTAGAGGGGTCAAATTTCCTAGAGGGGGCAAATTTCCTAGAGGAGGGCGAAATTCCTAGGAAATTCGTCCCGCCCAGGGGAGGGGGGCGAATTTCCTGTAACACCGGATTTAAAACTTCAATCAACCGTGGTTACACTTTTGTCTGATCATGGTTTCATCGAGGTGCCTGGTGACACAATGGAGATCGTAAATGCTCAAATGGACAGTAAAACATGAGTAGGGTCTTTATAAGGTGGAAAAACGATAGTTTTGATGGTTTAAATTATGTTTTGTGCAATAAGTTTTGATAGTTTAAATTATGGTTGGTGACATTTCCCAGGTCGGGCGGGGACGCTAAACAAGTAATTTGTTTTACGTCAGTCATCAACAATATAGTCATTCTCAAGACTAAAACAACCTGGACAATCAACTGCACATTTCTTAAATGGTACTCCTAGGTATTTGTTAATTGAAGCACAGCTTTTAGCCAACCACACCACACTTTCAAAAAGTTATTTTCTAAGCTAGATTAGGCATATGATAAATCTGACGTCTATATCGGCCTAAGAGTACATTCACATGCACAATATACCCAAAGCACCAAAGTTACACTAAACCATATACAGTACTGTATAGGTATAGAGCATGGCTAATGAAAATACATGACTGGTTGCTCTATAATAATCTTTTGAGCTGCTTTCTGTCAACCTGGGACATCACCTATAATAATGTGATTGTTCAGTTAAAATTTTGCCTTAAATAGAATGTTTAAATAATAAAAAAAGGAAGTGGATCTACAGGTCTGACAATTTTAGGGATATTTAGGGTTAGGAATAGGGATATTTAGGGTTAGGAATAGGGATATTTAGGGTTAGGAATAGGGATATTTAGGGTTATATGGTTAGGATTTAGGGTTTTTAAGGTTATTTTGTTGCAATTGCATTTATATGTTTATATAGCAATGTCTTACTGGGAATATTTAGCCTATGGGGTCTGGTGTCGGACCTGTATCAACAGTGTAAAAAAGATTGAGGTAATATAGGCACTTGTTAGCTCAAGGTACAACTTATATTTTTTCTATAAATTTGATAACTTGACCTTTGTAGGCATACTCCAATGCACCAGCTATGGTAGTCATTTCAGCTTCTATAACTTGAGACCAGTTTTCCACATCACCAAGTCCCTAAATTCAAAACATTCCAGTTGATACAATGAGTCATCGTTGTAGCAACTCCCCATAACATATTGTCATTATTAAAACCAACTAAAAACTTCATAACCAGCAATAAAAAATTTAATGCAGTTGCTATACCTTCAGTGCTTGATTAAACCCCTCTGCTAACTGAAGCCATTGAACAGTTTGTTTGGAGAATTGTGCTAAAAATCAGGTTTTATACAGTCATTTAAATGTTTTTATAATTAATTATTAGGAGTGACTACAGTCCATATCTAATTTCAATAAGAGCATTTTTAGCCAAGTCAAAGACATAAATAAGAGCATGGGGTGAGGGTATGCACACACATGTTCCTATTTATTTAGCTGGCTCGGCCAAAACATTATAAACTGAAAACGTTGCAGCTAGGAAGACACAGAGTTGCCTGTGAAGGAAGGTAGTATTAACAATTACCTGGGGTCCTGGACGATCCCCTTCACACTTTTATTATAAGTTTTTTTTTAATTGTATTGGAGACAATATTGTTTTGGAGATAATATTGTTTTGTAGCAAATTACAAAAAAAATATCAGACAAGTTCAGAGTACCCAATCCAAATCTACCTGTATGGCAATTATGTCTAAACAATTAAAAAAATTACCTGTATGAGATTGCAGTTGCTTCGACTCTGCTTCCAATTTCTTTTGATTTACATAAACCTCTTCAACACTAAAATTGTAGAATAAAATAATTTTTTACTCATTTCAATAAGAATGATATTTGTAAAACAGATAGAATGAGCAAAACACCTTCAGTATCCAACCTAAAAAAAAATACAGGGACTGGTTGTTGAATTGCTAGATAACTTATCTGAACAAGTCTTATCCAAGAGATAAATTTGCTGTCAAAACTATAGGATAATATGTGATTTACTGTATCCCATGGATATAGCATTGTTATCCACCAGATAGTGACTTTAATTCCAAAAACGTTTATACATCACAAGCGGAGAGGGAGGGTAAGCACGCCATTTATCCCGGTCAGCGGCAAGTAACCATCTTCTGGACGATCCTTTTATTAGTATTAAGGTTAGGATTAGGGTATAAGGTTTGGGGGTTAGAACTATATTTTGAATTTGGCCATGGGATACTCATATGAAACGTCAACCAATATATATCTATGAAAAAGAGTGCGTAAAAGATCTTATCTGCTGGGCCTGGTTGTACGAAGCCTGAATTAAAGGGAGAAACATTACATCACGGGCGGAGAGGGTGAGCACGCCATTTATCCTGATCAACGGCAAACAATCGTCTTCTGGACGATCTTTTTTAGTATCCGCGAGAGATGCCTATATTATATGATGGGTTTTCTAACCCTAACCCCCGTGATACAGGAAAGCTAAGTAAAAATCCTATTACTAACCCTAAACCTAATACTAACCCTCTGGGCCACTGAGAGCTAAGATACAGTAAGGCCCAGGGGATTTGGTGGGGTTATATGGTCTTTCATGGCCGGCCACTAAATGCCATGCATAGAAGCTTCATTCAGCTATGTGTAGGATTTGCATGATGGTTATCATTTCTGGCCCCTTATTTGGCCTGGACACTGGTGCTTCCCCAGCTACCCCCTCTCAACTCTTATGATAATGCTTTACTTTAGAAATAACAGCTGATTTGAATTTTTAATTTTACTACCGATAGTCTATGTGACATGATTTAGGAATTTATATACTGTATATTATGAAACTTCACCCTATACTGTATATTGAACCCACAGCTCTTCAAATCTATATTCCAACACTAGCTGCCAACAAAGTTGCAAATGCCATTATACTCATGGTTATATTAATTAATAATTTTATTACATAGTGTACTGTACTGTACTCTGCAATAATTATACATATAATATATTTAATTACCCATCATTGAGAATGCTAATCAACTTGTTAACCATAATATTAGCTGATGCAAATGCTTCTTTCTTCTTAACATCTACAGGTGAGAATACATTCAATGTTAGTTTTTCAATTTCCCTGATTTAATACATCTATGTACAGCACAGACAGTTTCACAGTAATACAACAAAAGTAAAGACTATTAACACTATTTGTGGTCTATGTAACGAATATTCTTAAGATTTAAAGATATAATTTATATGGTTGTTCAATACGAGTTTGATATATAAAATTTGTGACGTGAAACAGCAGTATATATAGTTGTATATCTTTTTCTTGAGTACAAACCTTGCAGCTCTCTTGCCTTTAATTTCTTTGCCTGATGTTCTTTCACTGCGCGAGAAAGCATTACAATTCCTGAATATTATAAGGTATATGGAACGAGATTGGTTTGTTTTTTTGTGACAACTAGTTCCCAGTCGACACAGCTGAACGGGTGCATTTACGTAACGATCATAACCCATAGACTATTGGTAGTAAAATTCGAAATTAAAATCAGCTGTTATTTCTAACAGAACGCATTATCATAAGAGTTAGCGTTATTTTGGTTAGGGTTAGTCGTCATTTATTGATTAAATGTTGATGACATTGATCAGTGCCCAAGTTAAACACAAGTCTCCTGAGAGATATTATATATATATATATATATATATACATATATATATATATAATTAACTATAATATACCCAGAATCTTATCCCGGCATTACCACCATATATACAGAACTCGTGACTAGGCTCTCGGCAACAGCTTCCGTAGCTCAGTGGTCAGAGCACTGCACTAGCATCGCAGGGTCTGGGTCGCGGGTTCAATTCCAGCCGGAAGGCCTTGAAGTTGCATTTTTCGCAACTCATGGTCCCGGTTTGGTCTTAAAATGTATGTATTCCAACACTCGAAATTTTCCTTCACCATAAATCCTTTCAACATGTAGTTTGAGTGAAATGCCAAATATTAACTATATATATATATATATAAATTCATATATAAATTCAAAGACTCAACAGTAATGTGACTAGACATTTTATTACTGGTTAGTTTCGTGCCACATGTAGCCTGCGGTTTTTTAGGGGTTGGGGTGTGTTGGGGTTGACCAAACGCCTGCAGCCCGCTTGCTCGACCCCAAACCACCCCAACCCACATGCAAATGCCAAAATGTTGTGGTACTTTTCAGATAAAATGGTCTAATGACTAACTAAGATGTAATTACACAGAGGATTATAGACGACTTTCATAATGGCTGCTAATTTAAATATTTTAAATATTCCTTTATGTGCATCTAAATTAGCCTTTATGGCCTCGTTTGCATGTCAGCAATTCAAAATAATTTTGCTTCGTAACGAGGTTGTAAAGACCACAGTTAGTAGAGTAAAGACTAATTTATATGCACATAAAAGAATATTTAAAATGGCAGCCATTATGAAAGTCGTCTATATATCTAGGTATCTAAATTAAGAAGTATGTTAATAACATATATGAATGTTCATTTGTTAGATTGAATTTTCAAAATTTTAACCGTTTGGCAAAGCTGGGCATAGCAACTGGTCATGCTATGCAAATTTTAAAAATGTTTTACATATTCAGACCTTTAGAAATGTATTGTTATTTGTTTTCAAAATATGTAGATGCTTATAAATTAGCATAGCATGACCAGTTGCTATGGCCAGCTTCGCCACTGTTTGTATGTAAGGTAACATAAATCTATCCACTTGAGATTTGAGTATAATAGATAAGTGGTTGAAAAAAAAAAAAAAAACCAGACCAAAAGGCTTAATATCATAGGATAGTTTCAAAACCGCATTAAATTATGAAATTATGTTACAAAGTTTCTAAATAGAAATTTATTGGCATGTCTACATCTTCTCCCACAAACATAAGCTGCATCTGTTTGAAGTGTTGCTGTAGGGTCTAGCTTTCTTGAGAACTTTCTTGACAACTCCACATGCTCCCCATTGATTATTATAGTTCCAATCCTAATGAGTTCATTTATTTCTTTGAATAAATTGGATAATGAACCTTTTGTTGCTCTTTGATGACATAACTTTTTCATTCCACTGTAGAAGAGCTAATTATCACTTATTTACTGAGACCGAGGGAAACAGTGTGTTTTGTGGCCCCTCAACCGCCGTTGTTGCCCTCGGCGAGGCGAAGCCGAGGGCAACAACGGCGGTCAAGGGGCCACAAAACACACTGCTTTCCCGAGGTCTCAGTAAATAAGTGTTTTGTTATATAGTATATTAGTGTCAAAGTATTTTACAAAACAGCAAAACTATAAAATGAACTTTGGAACTTCACGGTTGACGCGCATGCGCACTGCACCCATTCTATTGTGGACCGGTCAATAAATGTCTGTTATGGACCAAACACGACGTTTTGCGGACCAGCACGTGATACGCTTTTGTCCAATCGGAAAACAGAAAAATTGAACTTTGACACTAACTATATAACAATGCAGCTGATTCCTGTGATCTTTACAACTAAATGTACATGTATATAAAAACTTTTTTTAGTTTTTGTCAATTTTGTCCCCAGGGTGAGGGAAAGTGCAGTATAATTCTGATTTCCTCGCAACACTTCTTTACTTAATTTCAGATCTGTTATTTATAACCTCTCCCCTTCTGACACTCAATTTGTATACTTTGTCATTCAACAAAGCTCGCTTCCTTCCCTTTGTACTTCGGTAGGTTGATTTCGCGGTACCGGACATTCTACGAAGTAAGCCATCTATACGTTCGCAATCCCTGTTCACGATAAACCATCCATCAACTACAGTAGCATTTACAAAATCGATGAAATTCACACCGGAAGTACTTTCAAGAAGGTCTTTCCATATCAGCAGTAAGGGCCATGGAATCTCCACACAAAACAAGAATTCGTTTTGTAATGAAGCTTGCCTTCTCACATATTCAAGGGGATATTGGTTGCTTATTTTCAAACTCCAAGCTAGCTTTCGCTTTTTGTATTCATCAAGAATCTCCGAACCACTCGAACCCGCCGACATTTTCACTTTCCCGCCAATCGCGCGATATAGCCTGCGAGCAGGCTGATTCTGCGTTCCAATCTCGTTCCCTGGCCTCCCGGGAATCGAACCCGAGGTCTTCTAATCAGCGCATGAGTTCAAAACGAACAAGAAATTGACAAGAAACATCCTAGGCTAGGAGTAGCTGTAACCGAAGACAACGCAATTTCGGATACCCCTGTGTAGATCTCTCTAAAGACTGTAAAATGAAGAAAATTTAAATGCTGTGGGAATGTAATGAGTCGTAAGTTGTTAGTATGATCTTTATTGGCTATGAGTTGCTGACGACACGTGCCACAAGTCATGAGCCCGCGAATTCATGGCACAGTAACCTAAACCATGAGCATATAACACGCCTTCTCCTATAAAGAGAACAAAGCACCAAAAGGGTGTTGAGTAATAACATATGAAACAAATATAAATAGTAATTTCAGCTTATCATATATATGCATATGTATGTATGTCAATGTCTCGACCATGCTCATTTTCCCAAAGAAAAATGTTCAATGACAGGAAGGAGATGATGTCTACAACTTTGGGTAGTGGTCACCTGTTTACTGTGACGTCCGATTTGCCAAAAAGGAGTTGGTCGAATTTGTGAAAGGCATGAACGATGGCGAGAGTTTCCTTTTCGATATGGGCATAACGTTGCTCAGTGGAAAGAGAGCTAGAACTGTATAGTAAGCCACAGGTTGCCAGTGGACGTCAGCAGAGTCGGTGAGTTTGGTAGTGGGTTGAAGTAACGCAGCACCAAGGCCATATTCGGAGGCGTCAACCTGTAGTACTACAGGAGTACTTACGTCGAAATAGCTGAGACACGGAGCTTTAGACACCAGTTCTTTGGCTTGATTAAACGCTTCAGTGTGCTGTTTGGTCCAGAGGATTCAGGAAGTCCACCACCACACATGGTCTATCCGTAAGCACTATCACATCACACTCGGAAAGCATTCAGTCACCAAGTCCGAAGGTTTCTGCCCAACAAACTGTCTTCGAACCTCCATTTTGAAGATGAGCACCATCCTTTCGCGCTATCACAAGGTGTTTGAAGGACTGGGTCGAATCAAGGACGTGGTAGCAGAGATTCATATGAAGAACACCATTCCAGTCGTCCATATACTCCACCATCAAGGGTTCCAGTGCATCTCCAAGAGGCGCTGGGGATTATTGAACCGGCAGTGGGCCCAACACCTTGGGTTTCCCGTATGGTCGTTGTCCCTAAAACCACTCCAGGGCAAATACGAATCACACAAGATTGGAGGGATGTTAATGCTCACGTGGAGCGGGAGATCCATCCCATCCCCACCTTTGAAGAAGCAACTGATGACATGGACGGTGCGACGGTCTGGTCCAAACTGGACCTTTTTAAGAGTTTTCATCAGATTCCTCTTCATCCCAGCTCAAGACGATATGCAACATTCTCAACTCCCAGAGGCCTACGCAGATGCACGACACTTGTCATGGGTTTCACCAACGCATCGGAAATCCTCCAGCGCACGATGAACATGGTACTCTCGGGGCTACCTGGTGTTAAATGGATCCATAATGATATCACTGTCTACGGGAAGACCGTCCGTGAACACAACCAGCGACTTGCCGCATGTCTACAACGTCTACAACAATACAACGAAGTGCGTCTTCGGAGTGGACGCTGTCAACTTCTTGGCGATGCGTTTGTCCCAGAAAGGAATCCAGCCTTCGAGCCAGAGGGTGGAAGCCGTCAAAGCTTTCAAGACCCATGGGCCATGTCACCGAAGTGAAGAGTTTTCTTGGGCTCATTAATTTCTTGGCTCGCTTTGTGCCAAATATGGCGACACTGGCCGAACCGTTTCGCCTCCTAACCCGTGCTGGCAACCCGTGGACCTGGACATCTGCAGAACAACAGAACAAGAGGCCGCCTTTAACAGCCTCAAAGCAAGCATTTCCAGTGAGTCGTGCCTTGCCTTCTTCAGCCAACACCGGAAAACGGAGATGCGTGTCGATGGCTCACCCGTTGGGCTAGGCGCCATCTTATGCCAAATACAAGAGGATGGAACGTCAAGACCTGTCGCATATGCTATTGTGCTAGTCGTTCCTTGAGCGATGTCGAACGACGATATAGCCATGCATATTGGAGCGAGAAGCACTGAGTGTCAAATTTGACTGCCTAAAATTCAATCACTATCTGAGTGGTGACCCTGGATTCACAATCGTTACTGATCAAAAGCCACTTCTCGGCCTCTATAGACCTGGATCCCGTCCTCCTCCTCGCGTCGAACGTTGGGCTCTTCGCCTTCAACACCTCAAGCTTAATATGCGTTGTGAGCCCGGGCCACGAAATGCTGCAGATGTGTTATCACGGCAACCAGTTCCACCAAGAAGGGCCTTCAACCCAAGTGAACAACTAGACACTCGATTTATCAACGCCATCGTGTCATCTTCCTTATCTCGTGCATGCACAGTAGAAGAGGTCAAAGCAGCCACGGCGATTGATCCCATTCTTCAAACGCTTATCCAATGTTTATCGACAGGTGTATGGAACAATCCAAAAAGCCTTACTATCCGCACCGTAATGAGCTTTCCTGTAGCGATGGTGTTGTCCTACGAGGGGAACGAATCATAATACCGGTCTCATTGCAAGAAAGAATCCTTAGCCTAGCTCGCACACCAAGGACATCAGGGAATTACAAAGACCAAGTCACGCCTACGTTCTAAAGTGTGGTGGCCCGGAATGTCGAGTCAAACCGACAAGTTCGTCCGATCATGTCTTCTCGCTAGCTCCACCGCGACACAGACAACACCTCTCAAGCCGACTCCCCTCCCCGAGGCGGCGTGGCTCCTAGTGGGCGTTGACTTTGTTGGACCCTTTCCCACCGGAGAAAATCTGCTCGTGTGTATTGATTACTAGTCGATATCCGGACGTGGATATCATGAAAACAATCACGACAGCTGCCTTGGAGCCTCGTTTACGCCGCATCTTTGCGCGATATGGCATACCGAAGGAAATCGACACAGACAACGCCCAGACCTTCTGTTTCCGCCAGTTTTGCGCACCTCATGGATGAATTTGGGATCAAGCACCGGCGAATCACCCCCAACTATCCAAGAGCGAACGGTGAATCGCAACTGGCGAAGCGCCCTGGATGAATGGTTGCTGGCGTATCGTAACACGGCACATTCGATCACGGGGCAATCTCCAGCACTGATGATGTTCGTCCGCAACCTTAACGATAAGCTACCGGCAATAAATCCAACGACTCCCAAAGTGGTAGATTCGAAAACGCGACGCAAGAAAGAAGGAAATGTCCAAGCAATTTCACGACAAATTGACATAGGGCATCATCACATGGCCTAAACGCTGGCGACACCATAGTCATTCGTAACAAAAAAACAAGCAAGACAACTCTTCCATGGAACCCAAAACCTTTCAAGGTAACCGCGGTGAAGGAGACTCCCTCGTACGGGTGGAAGGAAACAATCAGCGCTTGATGCGACATGTGACAGCCGTTAAGCGACTCCCAGCAAGGCAGTCTTTTGTCCACCGACAATCTGACGAAGGTAATCCTAAACAGGCCAGAGGGCCACCTCCACGTAGAAGTTCCGTCAGGAAGTTTCGGCGACCACCAGACTATTACGGACACGCAGGTTCTATATAAGTCGGGCCAGTGGTTGTACCGCTGGACGATGTGTGTGCGCCCGCGGGACGAAAAGGGCGCGTATCTGTTTACTTAGCTATCGGTAACTATACTCTTGCAATTTGACAGTCGATGGTCGTAGTGAGTACGTCCCATTCCGCTTGAGGGAAAGCGCGCCGCTTTGGGCCGTTTGCCCGCTGACCAATAATCATTGCTGTCGACGGGCTTCGAGGGGTCAATTTAATGCATAGAGATCTTCCATAATACAATAATCTCTATGGTGGCCGAGAGCTGCCATTTACGTCTTTAGGACGACGGTAACTCGGGAGAGATGAGAAATGTTCCTTAAGACTGACTTAAACACAGACACTACTATCGTTTTAGAAATATTGAAGCGTTATAGAGATCATAAAACAGGCTTGTCAAATACGCTGGTCAATCGAATGGCTAATCATTCAAATGCTAAAATGTATATTGCTTTCACTTCCGTCGCCGTCCTTGCTGCCGTCATAGATCTTAAGGTCCCCAATGTACATCGGTACAGACTTATACGTCATAGTCGCATCAACATTGTTTTCTTGGGATTCAGAAGATTTACAGGAACAAAAATCCTAACCTGCATAACCGAAATATAAAATCTAGACCTAACCCTGAAATAAAGAAATACTACCTACTTCCAAACCCAATATTTTAATGATGTAAGATTCTGTGTCCGGTACACCAAGCTCAACAACCTAGACGATGAACTTCAAATTTCTAAAAATAACAGTGACGATTTTTGACAATATTAATGAACATTTATTTCAATACTAAAAAGATACAGAAGGTTGCAGTATAGTGACTATTTATTTTGCATTCACATAGTCAAGGCTTATTTGAGAAACCCGAAGCGATATAGCATAGAATGGTAATATACTAACCGTGTTAAGCAGCGTTGTACCAACGCCATGAATAGTATGAATATCGATTTAAAGAGGAACTGCAGTAAAAAATAAATAACTTTAAATAAAAGGCATTTAACTATAATGTTTGGAAATATTAACCGTTTTTCGTTATCTGCTCTTGTAATCGAGAATGATGTTTTCATTCTTGTATTTTATGCTTCTGGACGCCGCCATTTTAGAGTTTACTCGACGGCTCAAAGTTGATGTACTGCGGTGGTTTTCTTTTCACATCTTGAGTTTTCTTTTCATATTTTGACATCTTGAGCAGCCGTGTGGTGGGGAGTTAGCATTGGTGTTGGGATCTACAATTCTACAATTTATAAGTATTGTAAATTCTAGATACTAGGAGAATTTGAGTATATACTAATAGGCAGTAAGTATAAATATATGCAGATATAGTGGGAGACTATATGGCTGTTAACATGAAGTATATACCATGATTTTCGAACCTTTCCAAACAACGTGACGTCACGTTGTTTGCAAATGTAAAGCTGATCAATTGTAAATGAACTTGCTAAGTGGTCGACTATAAAATTTACAAGGAGTAAATTATACAGACAACATATAAAATATTTGGTTTTATGTGCACCGTTAAGCTCGACGAGTCCCTAATTGGATCTTACTACCTTTGAGCAAATAAATGGTCGTATATATCTATAATAGATTCTGTAACACACAGTTTCAAACCGAGATATATCAAAGTCATTATTGCACTAGTTCTTAATTATGGAATAACTCGAATGTTTATATTTGAACAAGTCAAAGAGACAGTTGTCCCTCGGTCTTTGCCATTCCACTAACTGTAATAATTAGCACTAACTGTAATAAAACAGTGAAATATCCGTTATAATAAGCGGAATACTAATCTTAACACACCTATACTAACCATGAGGTATAAGGGCTAGTATTCGGCTTATTAGTATAACAATTATATTTCACTGCTTTATTACAGTTAGTGCCTCTGAGTTAGTGCTATACTAAAATAGACTTTCGACAGAAATTCGGTCCCAGATTCTTCGCGGTTAAGGATGACAAAGACTGTTTACAAAACGCAATTGAGTCAGAGATACTGCATTGACACCTTGTGCATTAGCGTTACAATTATCATTATCTTCAGTACTGGTTCATGGCCAAATAACAAGAGAACGTGTGCGAAATAGAAAGGAAAGGGAATCGACGGAAACTTATAAGGATGGCCGGACTTATAATTATTTGCAGTTGTTACGAGGGCCCTTAAATAAGTGATGACGACCTATTAGAAATACGCACACTTCGACTGAGGTCTTTCAACTAGACTGAAGGCCAGACCTTACCAGTAACATAAAGTGAATGAGACATTTCCGATCCTCTCAAAATTTCTCGAAGAGCCTACTTGATCATATTGGCCCCATACACCCTTTTATTATAATTATAAAAAAACAATATAATATCACATTTATCTAAAACAAACAAGCGAAATGAAAAATATATTGAAGTTCGTTCCTGCCAAATGCTTTCCTTGCCAATTGAATCAAGAAGATGCCGTTTATGGTTAAATGTATCAGCGCTCGACCAATAGCATACACAGAGTAAAGGAGGGCTATGAGAATGATTTATGGATACACGCCTAGATCCTCGATGGCGCGCCCTTTTTGAGTGTTTTCAAGAGTGTGCTTTTGTGTTTGCTCCTGTGTACTTTATCAATAATATTGTTGAACAACACTCATTTTTATTACTTTTATTCCATGACGTGCAGTTGACATGCAGTTATAAATAACTACCTCTTATCTTCTCATTTCTTAAGGTGTGGGCCGACGAGAATCATCATCATCGAGAATCATCATCATCATATCAAGTCTCCTCGTACCATAACACGCCAAACTCTTTTATCCTGCATGCAACTTTTGATCTCGTTTGCATCTTCGAGACCGGTATCCCTCTTTAACATTTCCACATATGTAAGCCGTTGACCACCACGCGTCGCCTCACCATGTGCCGGTTCCCAAAGAATAAGGTCACTCACAGCGAGATTGTTGTTCCTCACACAGTGGCCAGCTAGCTTAAGCCTGCGGGTCCTGATCTTCTGTGTAACACTGGGTAGATCTCCATATAACACCTTGTTCGTAATATATGGTCTCGCCAACTGAGATTCAACACCATTCTCAACATGCGAGTATAGCAACCACTCATAGAGTCTCTTCTCCTGTTCCACTGTGAGAGTTCATGTTTCAGATCCATCAAGAAGAATAACCTCAACTGTTGCAACAAACAGGCCTCTCTTGATGTGATCTGGCAGATTTGATCGCCATATTTTCTTCAAATTATGAAATGCTCTCCATGCCTGTGCCTAATTGCGTGTCCGGATATCCTTCTCAGATGAGCTTATCCAGGAGCCAAGGTATTTGAAGTCCTCTACTACTGTTAAAACAGAACCATCTAGGGTAGTGATTTTGACCTCCTCTCCAGTATTGTACGCCATCACTTTGGTCTTCTTTGCGTTCAACCGAAGGCCCACTTTCCTGCGCCTGTTCGACCTGGTTGGAGACAAGACCGCGATATCATCGGCAAAGTTGAAGTCAGTATTTGTAACAGGACCGACTCGTCTGCTCCTTCTGGTGTGACTGTGAAACCATACTGCTCCTATTGCTTGCCGTACGGCATAATCAAGGATAATTACAAATAGATGTGGTGCTAGGGTATCACCCAGTAGAACTCCTGCCAGGATGGGAAAATAGTTATTCTGTCATACCATCAGAGCACAGAATCTTACAGCGTACACATCACTGATAGATCGTACTATGCGCTCAGGTACAGCCATAAGCTCTCAGGATGATCACAAGTTTTCCACGATGGATAGAGTCGAATGCCTTTTTAAAGTCGATGAACGCAAAAACATCAGCGAGATGTTTTCTTTCTACGCCCTCGATGATACGTCTATAAGCGCGAGCACCTGCGAAGTGGTAGACCTCTTTTCTCTGAATCCATTCTGATTAATACGGAGGAGGGGATCGAGGGTAGGACGAATCCTATTCAGAATCATCCTGTTGTATACCTTCCCAACGACAGAGCTGAGGCAGATTCCTCTATAGTTGTCAATGGGTTTCCTAGCTTGGGAATAGGGATGATGTTCAGTATAGTCCACTGTTCAGGTAGCTCACGGTTCATGTAGGCTTTGTTGATAATGTAGAGAACCAGATCATCGATAGGTACCCACTTCAAAACTTCTGGTACAATACCATGCTCTTCACAGCTCTTCCCAGCTTTCAGTGACCTCTTTGCAATCTGGTACTCTTTGTACGTGAATGAGCTATCAGGGATTGGTAGATCGCTGAAGACTGGTTTTATTTCCTCGTCTTCATTCTCAACTTCATGTGGATTACCAAGAACTTCAAGAAGGTTTTTGAAGTGTTTGAACCAGGCCTCCAGTCTGAGTTCAGCAGTTTCTCCTTTGACCTGGCTCGATTGAGATGATTTTCTTCTAGATATTTCATTTATGAGCTTCTAGCTTAAAGTATGTTGTTGGCTAATGTGGCAGTTCTCAATTTGCTTGATTTTCTCTTCCAGTTCTTCGGCCATGATATCATCGTAGACTTTATAAAGCTGCTCTTTCTTGTTTATAAAGACCTCCTCGCTATCAACATTCCGGCCGGTCATGTATATACTATAAGCGTCTTATTATTCCGGCCGGTCATGTATATACTGTCTTGCTTTCATAACCCGAGAATCTTCAGAATGTAGTTGTTTCTTCGTAGCTTCCTCATGAGCCACAATAAATCTTTGGTATCGAGATGTTGCTGATTCTTCTTCTTCCTCCGCCAAAACATGGAATCTGTTCCTGATTTCTGCATTGTACTGGTTCTGGAGTGCGGTATTTCCCTCAAGTTTCTTCCAAGTATACTTCACTTTCCTCACTACATTCTGCTTCGAAATCCGTAGGCTGAGTCTTACCCGCATTGATACCACTCGGTGATCAGAACCAATGCTCGTGAATGAGTTGAATGCATGGGTATATCCATGATGCCATTCCGCCACTTCTTCCTCACAAGGATGAAGTCAATTTGATACTTGTGCGTGACCTGGTTTGCGTCAGGAGGGGAGAGCCAAGTCCATAACTTCTTCTGGGGCTTTTGAAACTGTGTATTTGCTGCCAGTAATGCCAGTAATCTTCAATCAAGTCCCTTAGATACTCGCCATTTCGGTTTGTCTCTTGATGTAATGAGTATAACACATCATCCTTGCCCAGACGTGCGTTGAAATCGCCAAGTACAGCAAGGAAGTTGTGAGCTGGGACTGATTCAATAGCTGCCCTCATGCTACTATAAAAACTATTGATCTCCTCTTCTGATGACGAACTGGGGGAGTAGTTTAGTTTAGTTTAGTTTATTAGATTTATCACTCTTAGGTGAACGGAATAACCCAACAAGCTAAAAGCCCAATTATAAGGGTTCCGAGGGCCTACGATTTTAGGTCGTTATCCGAGAAGACCTGAAAAGTCTTACCATTTGCTGATATTATTGCAAAGGCAGCACTCTCTCCTCAATTATTTTTAAGACCTTGAGTGGTGGTCCGACCCAGGATTTGAACCTGTGTCTCCCAGCTCATAGACATGTGTGGTAACAACTAGACCACAACAGCTGGTTGCAGTATGCAGATATGATTGAAGTACTCGCTCTGAAAATGACTTCACATATGTCAATGCCTTCCTAGCCTATACTACTCATCGCTATCCCAACTCCTCCCGTCGCTGCCTGACCAGTGTTGCGCCATGCTGAAGATGTCACAAGATACTGATCACCTATCTTATGATACATCGTTGTGTTCTCATGTAAGTATGATTCGATGTTCTTGAATTCCACAAACTGATATTCTTTGAACCTTCATATTCTGTGCTAATTCTTGCTGTCTTGGCAGTGTCCTGATGGTACGGACATTGATAGTTGAAAATAAAACGTTCCTCTTGCATTTCAACAGAGTTACCTTGGGTTAGGTAGTGTTCAGCCACACCCCTCTCAGATGAGTTTAAGGGTGTAGCGTCGTTCTGCCCGAAAGGACATGTACCGTCTCCCGCAGCTATGCTCCCGGAGCTGGCAGCCGTATAGGATTTGTTGAATTTGTATGTGCCATTTGGTCTTTCAATAGCTACTATAGACGGAGGTCGCCACTCCTTTCCGTCCGTCCGCTGGTCGTTGGGCGATATAACCCTCATATATGCCGTTGGAGTCCTCTGTGACTCTCATCCGCCAGATGTGCAGAACCATATACTAGTTTAACGCATAGTTGCGTAGGAGATTAGTTATTACCGGCATCGCTATACAAGTGGAACCGCTTTTAAGGGATCTCCCAAACCGCGGGCCGTACAGGGCCGGCGGAAGAGGGGGGCTGGGGGGGGGGGGGCTTTAGCCCCCACAATAATAATGCTGCCAAAAATTTACGTGTTTCAAAAAATTAAGTTGCATCATTCATTGTTCTATCTAGGGGTTTGAGGGGTGGAAGTTAAGTGATCATTCACAACTGAAATGTTATTATTGGACGTAAGGTGGTGTATCGCGTGCATGTAACTTAATACAACTTCACTGATTCAATATGAAATATATTATAAATTTTAATAAACAATAAAAAATGTACTTAAAATCCTGGAAAGTCTTGTTTTTTAGTGTTTTATGACTTTTCCAAACCTTCAGTATTGTGTAAAATCTTCCCCCAAAATGCAGGAAATGGCATTTCAGAGACTCTAGATTTCAAAATTTCCCGGGGGCATGCCCCGGACCCTCCTAGATGCTCGCGCCTTTGACGCTTGTTCACCCTGTTTCAGAATCCTGGCTACGTTTTTGCTTCTCCGCTAAATGAAAAATCCTAGATAGAACCCTGTCATTTAGATCAGGAAAATACCAGAACTTTTCGTCCTTCCGAATTGTTCGCATATTCATCAAATGGAGAAGCTACGTAACCAGGCAATTTTAGGATTAGTACCCAGCCCCCCCCCCCCCCCCCCCCCATACAGATTTGCTTCCGCCGTGCCTGCCGTAACCCTGACAAGGGAGGCTTGCAGGTGCTACACCCTGCCTACAGGTGACCTGGGATTATGCAAGGCAGGGACATCCATCGCCCGGCCAGAGATATCGCAAGATGCATATAGCAATACCCGCAATACCCGCATACCTAATAATAGAGAAAATGGTTGGGTAACTGAAAATTCTAAGACTAAATGGTTGGGTAAAATCATTTACAATTGGAATCTCATCATCAGTTCTCCTTATAGTCATCATTGTACTTCAGCTTTTGTTCTTGTATTCCTGATCTCCTTGTTTTCCTTGGATTCCTGCTCTTCATGTATATAGGGAGATAATAATCTAAAAGTTACAGTAGGATCTGACTCATGTATACCTATTTGGGTTTAAGATTTTAAGATTGTTTGATATGTAATTCTGTTTACCAACTTTATAGTTCTAACTTACTAAGCCGTAAAACCTTTCTATATATTTCTATACGATGTCTGAACAGAAAACTTCAAACATCTTGGATTACACTAATCTCCTTTCAACAACCGGGCCCTGGTGATGCAACCCTGACAAGTAAAGTTAATATGAAAAATGACGGTGATTTGCTTGGTATGCCGGAAACAGGTCATATAGTCACAAAACCGCATGGCGACAAGAGAGGATCGAAAAACCGCTCCCCTACCAAATATGGACCATTCCGGTATTCCTGACTTTAGAAACTTTAAGTAAGTAGTTTTTGTGACAAGTATACTGAGCTTGTTTTGTAACTCTTGGGATCACTCCAAGTCGCAATTAAAGCCAGAGACTCTTTGTTTGACCATGCGTTTCTCCTCGAAACTGCCTGTCCTTCGAATGAAAACAAAATGGCCGTCCTAAAGTCCTGATACCGTTGGCGTTCACACCTGAATGTGTTTGAGACTTATATAGTTTATATCGATTCGAGACTAGTAGTTAATTACAAGTACTATTTGGCATTTCACTCGATTAAACTACATGTTCTAAGGATTTACGGTGAAGGAAAATTTCGCTTGTTGGAATATATACATTTTAAGACAAAACCAGGACCAGTTGCGAAAAATGCAACTTCAAGGCCTTCCGGTTGGAATTGAACCCGCGACCCTGCGATGCTAGTGCAGCACTGCACTTGTTTTTCTCTAGTGCTATCAACCTTGTTCCCAGGGTCTTGTACTGCTATAGGATATATTAATCTAGTCAGTAGAGGAGCCAATCGAATTACCAGGGAGATAGCTCATATCCAACTAGTATATCTATATAATTAATATATATATATATATATTTATTATATAGCTACTAGTAGGATATGAGCTATCTCGCAATTTGATTGGCTCCTCCACTACTAGCTAGGCTATATCACCTCATATCCTAGCAGTAGAGAAAATACAAGATGGCGACATGTTTTTTTAGGCCGAAAAAAGCTGAAATCAATGGGGTTTTATAACGAAACTGACCAAGTAATAATAATAATCTTTGGCTCAATAATAAATTAATGGCTCAATTTATTTTGGCTATATAATTTTGACTATATAATAAAATTTGGCTATATAAATTTTTTTTCAATTTTGGCTATATATAATAAAACAATTATACCATTCGCTAACTAATAGCTCATATACGACTCGAGCCCATGGTATAATTGTTAAATATAATAATATACACATGAGTACACTGTCTAATTAAACGTTGAGTAATAAACACGCAGTCTTATAATCTCGTCGACATCGCAGTAAGAGGTTTCTGGCAGAGATGTGAAAAGGCATTTTTTGATGTCCGGGTATTCAACCCTTACGCCTCACTAGCGTGTTCAACGCCAACGAAAGGGAAAAGAAGCGGCAATACAACCAACGCATCGTCCAGATTGAACATGGATCGTTTACGCCGCTTGTTTTCAGTGCATATGCAGGATGTGGCAGGGAAACACTGCATTTCCTATCTTCGCTAGCAGATCAGATCGCTGTGAAAAAGAACTTCGAGCCCTCCATGGTCATTATATGAGCTGGTTGCGGAAGAAGATCGCCTTCGCCCTCCTCCGTCGGTGCTCAAGTCCTCTGCGTGCGAGGCAGCCGATCGTGGAAGAAAGCCCCCACTCTAATCGTGTCGGACATAGAACTGTCCGAAAAAAATTCTAAAGTTTAGTTGAAAATTTGGTAAATCTATGTTGTTTTTATTTATATGATCCCAATAATTTTATACACTGTTTGTATACTGCACTTTGTAAACCTCCCGTTTTTTGTTTTTTTGTGGTACGAATGTTATTTAAAAATTTATTAAAATTTATTTATAATAATATAAATATATAATATTTATAATCTCGCTTACAAAAATTTCAAGTATAACTACGAATTTATATGTCAACGAAAATAACTTATATAAAGCTAGAGTTGTAATATAACAGAACTGAACCACTATCTATATGACAGAGTTTCTTCTAGAAATATCATCAGTATTTTTAATTCATTTGTTTATACATGTTTCGCTCTCTGATCTCCTTCTCTCGAAATGTTAGACCACGGTTTAAACTCCTACACACTATTTCGGCAATACACCAACCTTTTAAAGTATTTTGTATTTATAAATTCAATTCCGGACAAACCATCTTGTTTACTTTCGCGGTAATGATTTAAGGTCAATATTTGTTACCTCGCGTTACGTATTGTACATGCATGCGGTTCCGGCGAAAAACAACAGAATTCATCTAGAAACATCTACATTATAGCTCCTATTAAAGTTTATTGTTTTAGAAACAAAATCTTGAATATTCAATTTAATTGCAAATAACATGCAAACAATTATTATCGCCTCGTCCCCACAAAACGGTGAGAACAATCTCTGACATCTCTGTTTACAAGGCATGATAACTTAACTTAATGCGAATAGAATACTCTAGAAGGTTGGTGTACTACCGAAATAGTGTGTAGGAGGTCTAACGTGTCGAGCGAAGGTCTTTCATCAGCGAGTGAACGTAAAGCGTTTCACTCTGTGCAGACGAAGTGCCTTCGCTCGAAACGTTATAAGACCTCCCACATCGTCAGTACCAAAATTCTATATTCGATTTGCATTTCTACACTGCCAACGCATGCAGCAGTTTATATAACTAAACTTAATACTAATGCCTACCCCGCCATGCAAAACATATGTAGTATGTACAGGGTAACACGCCTGTATTAAAATAACAAGATAAAAAACTTAATAGTTCAGTTTTTAGTGAAAGGATTATATTGTGATAATTTTAAACGGGAGTGTCACCTTATAACTGTCAGTGCATGTATATATAGATACTAGTTCGTACTGGATTTTGGATTTCTTGATGTTGTTTACAAGGGGGCCCAAAATGAGCTGTAATTGTTTTGACCAATTTACAAAATTTGCTAGAAGAATAATATACATTTAATTTACCACAGCATGCTCCAGCCGCATGGCAACACTGTATACTCATAGATACTTACCATGTACAAAATATCTTTAACTAGGCGGCGCAGTATCTAATATCACAGGAAAGTACAATAATAAAATTAATATACTTTATATCGTTGTCCTATAGTGCAAAGTACTTGACAAATGAAAACATGAATAACAAGTTTTCTCTGGCTATAATATAACAGTTTTTATTTCTATGTGTTAAAAGAATATAGAGGAAACTCATATAACGGTGGAAGGTTTGGTATCGACTTCATAATTAGCCAGGCTGTATTCAAAATATTGCGGTTACAAAATGCTTCGACAATCAATATTTTAATTCATTCACCACCAAATGAAAATGCAATTTAAAAGTAATCTTATCGGCTTACAAAAGAGAGTTTGGATTCAGTTTCTGCATATATATAAATGTGATGGATCCATTTTACGAAGGGTATTCACGTTCTCGTAATATAATAGACACGTATGTTATGTATTTAGACTGGGTAATTCCAAAACTGTTTCCAGATTTGAAATCGAGCAAATATTGGCCGAGATAACGTTCAAAATCTACGTGGTTTTGTTGCTACGGGATTTGTTAACTACAGCGGCCCTGGATTTGTAAAGGAAGCTCTAGGGTGGGGTGGTAGTGGTAGAAAGGCGAGCGAGGGGATTATTGCGGATTCGTATTTCTAGTTATTAAGGAAAACTACAACAACTGCATGATGCCAAAATTCAAAAGGTATACTAGTCTCCATTTTCCGTATTGATAATGAATTATAATATAACCTAGCTTGTTAATATTAGATGTATTTTACCCTATTTATATTATCATGGACGTTTTAAATAAATTTTGTTAGGAAGTCGTAAATGAAGGTTTGCCAATGATAATAACAATAATAATAATAATAATAATAATAATAATGATAATAATAATAATAATAATAATAATAATAATAATAATTTCTTTCTTTTAATAATAATAATAATAATTAATATTTAATTTCCTTTATAACAATATCAAAATATTTTACATTCAAGGTACTGATGATAAAATTTGTTCAATATAGAATAGTTATTATTTCTTAAAATTTGCTGTCCATATATTCAAACTATATTATAATAATTATTTACAATAAATTAATATAAAAATAATAATAATTTAAAACTAAAGTCCAATATATATAAGATTATCTAACTAACTAATAATAATAAAAATTTACAAAACTAATGAATTCTTGCCATCACGGTCTCTATATCTAAGTCTATGTCTTTAATGTTGGATTGTACTCTTCTAATTGTTCTCGAGCCTCTTAAACATAACAAGGCAGATTTAACGATGGAGAATGATATGTTTGCTCTTATCCACGAAATTGTGTGTGAGTATAGCTCTCCCTTCTTGTCTGCTATCAATTCAGCAAGTCTGCTGTGGTATCGTAAGCATTCATCTCCCATTCCTCCTGTTGTAGTGAAAACGAGTGGTGTGAACGTTCCTTGTTCGATTTCTGTCACTCTTTTGCCATAGTTTCTTCTCGTTTTCGTGCTTTCTGTAAATTTGTTTGGGACTTAGATCTTGATAAGATTCTGCGTTTGGGTGACAAACCCGGACATCAAAAAAGGCAGATCTTTGTCTTTCCCAAAAGCCCCTTGCATGAACATCTAGCCGCGCTCCAGCAGATATATTTGCTCCCGGGTTTAGGGTCTCTCCATTGATATTTTGTAGAGTGGGTTCAATCTCAACGTCGTTGCATACCATGTTCAAGAGTTCAGCTTCCAGATCTCTTAGTTCATTGTGGCGTTGAATTATGAAGCCTCCGCGTTTACATATCATTGCGTGATCTATAGTAAACGTCTCCCCACATACACACATCGAAGGGCTGTCGCTGATACTCCAATCATATCTTAAGTTTAAGGCATCACG
Organism: Chrysogorgia sp. JL179-B06; assembly: GCA_035772405.1. Taxonomy (NCBI): domain Eukaryota; kingdom Metazoa; phylum Cnidaria; class Anthozoa; order Scleralcyonacea; family Chrysogorgiidae; genus Chrysogorgia; species Chrysogorgia sp. JL179-B06. The sequence continues at coordinate 5,305,442 of JAYKKM010000403.1, read as the reverse complement.
GAATTCCCTCTTATTTAAGTTGAAATTCATCTCTGAAATTGGAATTACTGTTAGCCAAGTAGAAGCTCCTTTTTCGGCTGCAAATTCCAATGATCTTTTTGTCTTTTCAGATACTGCATTCTTCAAGATTTTAACTTTTTCATTTAAAGCATAGTTTTTCCCCTTTCTCGCGATTTTCTTCAATTCTTGTATACGTGAGTCATCCGGCAATTCTTGTGTCTGTGATGTAATTCTTTCCACCAGAGGTGCTGTTATCTGTATCGATGCTGCGTACTCTGTGGCTGCTTCTTCGCAAGGATTTATGAGTCCTAGACCGCCCATTCGTACCGGTAATGCTAAGACTTCACTGCAGTGTTATGGCTGGTATAAGAACCTTGACAAGTGCAGTCTCCAATGGTTCTAACAGATCTTGGATATCTGGCAAAGTACGGAGAAAGTACGTCCAACGATGTTTCAAACCATAGGTAAAAACGGCGTAACATGCTTGAGGTTGTGATACTGCAAATTCCGCTAATTTTGTTATCTCCTTTACCCATTCTTCTACTTTACCATCAACATATTCAGATAGATATGATCTTGATCCTACTACCGCTCCCAAGTGATTTTGCCCTTGTGTGGTGATGTTAATGGCTGTATCTTGAAAGGCTTCTTTTGCTAATTCTTCTTTCTCTGGTTTGACAATCAGCCAGCATTTCTTGTCATTTGGATAATAACCATAGTCAGGACCAATATCCGATAAGATATTCCACCACTGCTTTATTTCTGTTATAGTTCCTGCACCACTCGCGTCATCGGCGTACCAGCATTGCTTTGTGTGACTTGTACCTTGCAAATATGAAATTAGTGGTTGAAGACTGATAGCGTATAAGGCCATGGATAATGGGTCTCCTTGCGTCATGCCTTCTGACGATTTTAGCTCTTTGCCACCAACGATAAACAATCGCGATGGCAGTCGGTATGTATTCGTCGCGTATGTTGCAACAGTGGGGCAGAGCACTCTTGTATTATGCAAAGCAGCAGCTCTATTCAGGGTATTAAAGGCGTTGGAAGCATCGATAAGCAAGACTGCATCTGTGTCATCTGCCTCGAATATATTGCGCATTGCGTGGATTGCTGCCTCGCTACCCGATGCTTGACCGGCGCAAACCTGGAGTGAACCACTGGCTTCGATCACATCTTGCTTAACCACTTTCCATGACACACTTGCTTATTACTCTTCTGATAACCTCTCCCACACCAATCGGTCTAACTGCACCTGCTCCTTTGTCTAGCGGAATTAAACGACTTGCTAATATTGATTCAATAGAAGTTGGATCAACATGTTTTGTACACAAAGCCCTTGAAAGGGTGGCTAGTGCCTCACAGAGCCTTGTAGAGGATTGCTTGAACGATTTACAGGCAAGTATTATTTTAAAACCATTTGCATCAATACCTGACGGACCACCAGACCCTTTCGTTCTCAGGGCAGTTTCTCGTATCATTTCTGCATTTATTCCGATGTATATGCTTTCCGGTATTTCTTCTACAGGACCATGAAGTATTACTTCAGGCTTTGCTTCTTGTGCTTCAGGATGTTTCTGTTTAAGCTGCAACATAACATCGTCTGTTAAGGGCAGTGCACTTCCACAATCCCCATCATTTAGAAAACGCATGGCTGAATTTATTTGGCCCTCCATTACGAGTTTAGCAAAAATCTTTGCTCTGTTTGGAAGGTCAGATTTCTTTATTTTTCCAAGACGCTTTTGAATCATTCGTCCTTCGCTTATTAGCTTGTCAATTTGACCTTCTTTCCATAGAGCCAGTCGTTTCTCCAAACAAACTTTGCGGTCTTTAGCTTTGGACTTCTGACCAGGCTTTTGGAGTCCGACCGCTAGGAGAACAAAGAACGCTATTAGAGCTATATGCTGCTTGTTAGATTCAATGTTCCAGTCGTCAATATGCGCCAATATGCGCCATCAATGAACTCTCTTCCTATTTTCCCATATGGGACAAGGAAAGCATTTTTTCTCCATGATATGATTTCATTATATGCCTGTATAATACATGATGTTTGGATTATTATCGGGCCACCGTCGCTATCTTTTCAATAATAATATAATAATATAATTTATAATAATAATAATAATAATAATAATAATAATAATAATAATAATAATAATAATAATAAAGAAGAATAAGTGTGTGATAGTTGATGTGGCAATCCCTGAGGACGGTAAAGTAGCAACAAGACGAGAAGGTTGAGAGGTATGAGGAGTCGAGGATTGAAATTGGAAAGTTGTGTAAAATAAAGAAGGTGGATGTTGTGCCGGTGCTGATAGGAGCACTTGGATCTGTCAGCAAGAGACTCGGAAATTGGATAAAGAAACTAGACCTACGATTAAAGATACCACAGCTACAAAAGACATCCTTACTCGGTACATCGCACATTCTAAGAAAGGTATTGCAATAATGCAGTAAGGACGGGACTTAGACAGTCCGATCCCGCTCCGAGGTATCCAGCGATAACATCTACGCTGTGCGAACTTCTCATAATAATAATAATAATAATAATAATAATAATAATAATAATAATAATAATAATAATAATAATAATAATAATAATAATAATAATAATAATAATAATAATAATAATAAACTTTATTGCGTGTTTCCCTAAAGGATTTTCAACACTCGATTACAAAAGTTAAAATTTTAATTCAAATAACCTAAAACTATTTCTATAATATATACATCAAATATATTTAAAATGTTATATTCATGATACCCTAAAAAGGTAATGTACCATAAAATGATTCTAGTGAGCTATAGATCTTTCCTAACATGTGTTCTCTGAGTTTTTTCTAAAATTTACTAAACGATGTAATCTGTTTGACTAGATCATCGCCCAAATCGTCCATATTTTGTCTGCTCTGTAATGGATTGTTCTTTGCCCTGAAGAAGTTCTGAAAAGTGGAATGTGTCTAGTAATTATGTATGGCCGAGCGCTTGGTAAACTTATTTGCTAATTAAATAACTGCGTTCCAGATCATTGAAACATGCACTTAAGTTCTCGTAAAGCTGGCGTGTGACATGATCCAAATTTTGTTTTTTGTGATGATCCTGCAAGCAAAGCTGTTCTGTACAGTTTCAAGTTGCTTTATATTCTTAGATGATGTGTTGGACCAGATCGTGGAGGAACAATATAAATGTTTATTGATTACAAGTACTACAATGACTAATTATGATAAATTTCGCTATCTAAGCCATCCTTAACGCTGCTAATCTGACATAGTTTAGCCATACACGACGAGACCAGTTTAGTGTGATAGTACTCATACGATACTGAAGTATGAATCAAAATTGATTCTCGGATCTTTAGCTGACAAAACAGGCCTTACGATCGGCTTTCCCCAAAAAATTAGAGTCATGTCTATTTTAGAGTGAGTGAATTTTGTAGCATGGGCCGCGGACAATAATCAAATAAATGTATAAACTATAATGTGCTAAACTATATTCTAAACATTCTTTTTTCTGTGTCACATTGTATTTCGGTTGCTCATTGCGCGAGGCTCATTCGATCCTGGATGATTTGAGTAAATTTTCATTTTCGCTAGATTATAGCTCTAGGGTATAGCAATGCCAATAAATCACCATACGTCCTCATTACTTGGATAATATCCACATTGGACTTAGAGGACATCCGTCAGGGATATAAGCAATGACAATAAATCACTCATACGTCGTCATCACTCGGATATAATGAACAACTGGACTTTATATAGTTGTCATGAATATCAACGTTGGCTTATAAGGAACATCCGTCAAGTCAAGTCGAGAACAAAGACTGTTTTTATTGCAGACTCTATAATGATTAGGATCTCAGCAAGGATCTTTAACAACGACGTTTCTTAAATAATAGAATTCTTCATGTAAACAAAAAAATGAATAATCTTTAGTTCCAATGGTATAATGCCAACTTCATCTTCGTTCTGTATATATACAACTGAATGCCACTCAGAGAATTTTCACGTGGCTTCAGAATGACGTCAACCTATAGCTACAGAACAGTCTATTGACAATTCGCAGTTTACAAAATTGAACCTTTTTGGAAGTCATAAAAAGGTGTATAAAAGTCATAAAAGTGCACCAAGCCAGCAATACACAGTCAGTTGATCGTGTTTTTTTAAATACGAAAAGTTAGATTGTTTATTTACCGCTGTCATCGTAGCATACAGTAAACTGCACCCGCGTATAGAACCCAGTGATTAAGAACTGTATGCTAAAATTTTGGTATTAAAGTACCATTATATATACGAACCTGTTGAGCCTAAATATTGTAACAAGTTCTTATTTGGAAAATCAGAAAAAGTTAGGGTACTGTTATTTGATTAACAGTGTTAGTATAGACTTAAAGAAATCACTTCTGTGGTGAATTTATAAAAATTTGAATTTTCACTGAACCTGTGTGGCACAGCATGATTGTATACTGCAACCTGACCAATTGGTGTTTAATATGATTGTATACTGCAACCTGACCAGGCACGAATTGGTGTTTAAAAGCAGTTTAGTTGTGTTGCAGTGTATAGGGCAAAAACAACCTAAAATAAATCAGAGGACCTAGAGCAGGGTGCATGCACAGTATTTGCTTAGAATGTACAGTATCTACTTTTTAGACATAATTAATATATGTTTCTTTACTTTCGTATACACAAAGAAGGAACCACGCCCATACAGACTACAGTTGTTTGACCAGCAGCAAGTACCTTTTCCTTTTATATTGGTACTTCCTTAAAGAGATCAGTTGTATTGAAGTACTTGGGTGTCTATATTGACCAGAGCTTGTCTTTCATTGATCACATCAATCATATTTTAAAAAAGGCCCCAAGAGATTAGGCTTAATTGGCAGTTTTCGTAAATCGATTTTGATCAATGTAGCTAAGCAACTCTTTAATACTATGATCTTACCTTTATTCGACTATTGCGATGTTGTTTGGCAAGGATGTGGAAAAGTAAAGGCGGATTCTCTGGAACGTATATTCAAAGTAGAGCTGTACTGTAAGGTTAATTCTCCCCATTTTTGGGTTTGAGACAGATAATTTAATGGAGAGTTTACATACTTACAGTTTAGTGCCTTTGTCAACAAGGAGAAATGTACACTCTGCAATGTTTGAAAATGTTTAAAAGGTTTAGTTCCTCCTTATTTAGTAGATTATTTTAAATTAAAGAAATCGGATCATTCATATGCTACTATAGGAATGCTGATACCAATATTCATCCTCCTAAAGTGAAACTTGAAATAGCCAGAAGATCATTTTATTATTCTGGAGCTATAGCGTATAATAGTCTTCCTAATGAGTTAAAAAGTAAATAGTGGTATTTGAACATTATATTAGAGTTTTTGTTAGTATCGATTTTGTAATATTATTTTGTAAAATTTTGTCTTATAATCATTATAGAATTAGCAATAATGTTACTTCATACTATTGTTGTAATTTTTGTAAATTGTTAGTTGTAATTTTATTTTATACAGGGCCCCCATTGATAACAGCGTATTTACACTGAAGGGGTTATACTCTGTTTAAATAAATTGTTCATGTTCATGTTATAAGAAAATAAGAACCTATTTAAAACCTAAATAGCCTAAATTCTCAGCGGACACCAAAAAAACACTTTTTAGGCCAACTTGGAAAAATCTAGGTTCTTATACATGGGTGTTTACTGTAGTTTGCTTATAACGATCATATTATTGTGATCGCGGATATAATTATTAATATCCTTAAGTCCTTAACGGTATTTTCTTCCCGGTGTTGTGAACGTCAATACGTTATAAGTGCACATGATCTGAGATGACAAAGGTTGAAATTTTGCATGATGAATTCCATTGCTAAAATCTGCCTCCCGCACAACCTGTAAGAATATGGCATTACCGATTTGTTTTTATAATATGCCTATTAATATAGCGGGAAAATGGGGTTGTCACCGTGCTTATTTTGGCTAAATACGTGAAGCAAAAGGCCATTTTAAAGGGAATTTGTTAGTAGTAATGTTACGTGTGTGTCGTCATCGCAACGGATTCAATGTTACTAAAATTAACGAAATTCAAAAGTAGAAATATATATTAATCTATCTATACAACCCAGTGTCTGTTGAATGAAGCTTAAACATACAACATATGAGAGTATCAAAGTGCCATATACACCTAAATTTTAAATAACTGTTTTGAGCCACCTTAACTTTAAATAGGTAAAAGCTTGATGCGACTATGACGTAGTAGTCTTTGTCCATTGTCTGTCTAGTATACAAAAAACATACCCTATTTTGATATTACAAGATGTTTTCTTCACACTATATAACCTCATTCATTAACCTCAATAGATCAATATACGGACGCGGCAAAAATCGAAGAGCAGATATAGAACTATATACCTATGCGTGCATCTAATTGTCATCATTAACTTCATACTGAGTCATCTAAAAAACATAACGATCACTTAAGATAAAGTTACCATGCATTAAAACAAAAGACTAACGTTATATTCTCGCACTCATGACCGTCAAACCCTATACAGTTAACAAAATCAATTCAAGTAGATATAAAGCCAGTATTTGCATCAAGGCATGATATATATATATATATATATATATATATACTCGTGAAATTGTTCCAATACCAATGGAAATGAGTCTAATGAAGAATTAAATTACGAGTTTCAGTACGCGGTGTCGATATAGTTGACGTTCTAGTTCACTTCCTTCGTGGAAATTGAGAGCGAATAAACTAACTTATGTTAAACTAATTTTTGTTTGTTATTTCTTCAAACCTATTTTGAAAAACGAGACATAAGCATTGTTTTTCTTTGCGAAAACCTCGATATCTATATAAGTTAATTATATACGATGTCATAGTCAATGGAGGTATGGTCTGAGAACTCGACGAAAGTCTTTGTTCTATGTTTCTGTTCCCGTTTATGCAAATTGTGCAGCACGGTGGCGGTTGACTTTACTGAACACATTGTTTTTTTGGTATAATGAAGCAATCATATACAGTTCAATCGACCAACCGTAGATAGATATATAATTTCACGTCGGTTTTGTGAAGCTGCATTATTAGGCCTCTAGCAATAATGTGCCGACAAAGAAAAAAATTACATATATATATTATATATATATATATATATAAAATAAAATATATAACTCAATATATTAAAATTAGTTTACAAGAAAAAGTATGAATACATTTTAAAACAGTGTTAGATTTTTCACAGCAACCTTAAAGCTCTTCCGTGCAGTAATACACGAATTTTATCTGGTAGATCATTCCATTGGCTTAATTGCTGTATAAATCATAGACTTCTGACCATATTGTGTGCCGGGTGTTAATATACGAGGTAATACAAGCTTCGTTTGTTCGTGCCTCTTAGGGAAATTCGTTGTTCAATACTTTAAATATAATACATAACATATCCTGATTACGTTGATCCGCTAACGTGCCCGGCCAGCACGACTAGCTAATTATTTGTTATATAGTTATGTGCATCAGAGTCGGTGTAAAATATTAATAAACCTAACACAAAGGATTTGTTCACGGTGAAGTACTCTTAGCTCATTCGTTAACCGCTTTGAATTTTGCCGAGTTTCCAGACCATATCTCGATTGACTATATATATTTGTACTAATTGCCAAATAAACACGAGTTGACTGAGAATGACCTTTAGCTTCGCAATGAAGTCAAACGGCACTGTATGTACATGTACAAACTCATTGACATGAATTAATTAGAACGATTATGAATTAATAAGAAATTAGAACGATTAGAACGAATGCGACACGCCGACAGACTATATTGTTGCTACTAGCTATAACTATATATTTTTGAACTATGAATAGTACTAACTTTTTTAGTATTAACATTTTCAATACGAATAGCTGAATGATGGTAACTTCATTTGTAGATTCAAAGTCATTTTTGCTGTGAATAATATTTGGTATGATTAGTATTATTATTTCAAAAACTCATTAATATTCATTAACCAAATTGTCCAATCACATTTCCGTATTTAGTCACGCGGAAGGCTTTTATACCTGATAAAATGCCATGAATACTAATCAGCATGAAAATTATATAAAGTCTCTACGAACTTTATATAAATTCCTGCTAATTTGCAATTTCATACATCAACCCAATTTACCTCTAATAGAAAATAAAAACCAGTACACTCCGTAGTGATTACAATCAATTGTTTTTGAACTCGAACTCGCGTTTTATCATATCTAAAATGCTCGCGCTGCGCGCTCGCATTTTAAATATGATAAAACGCTCCTTCTCGTATTTTAAATACTATTTCAAAAACTCATTAATATTCATTAACCAAATTGTCCAATCATATTTCCGTATTTAGTCACGCGCAAGGCTTTTATACCTGATAAAAGCCATGAATACTAATCAGCATGACAATTATATAAAGTCTCTACGAACTTTATATAAAATTCCTGCTAATTTGCATTTCATACATCAACTTTCATACATCAAGACCATATTTGCATACCCAACCATGCGAATCGAAAACAAATCGATTTACATTGTTCTAAATCAACCCAATTTACCTCTAATAGAAACCAGTACACTCCCTAGTGATTACAATCAATTGTTTTTGAAGCTATTTAAAACACTCGAACTCGCGTTTTATCATATCTAAAATGCTCGCGCTGCGCGCTCGCATTTTAAATATGATAAAACGCTCCTTCTCGTGTTTTAAATACTACATATTATATATGAAAAAGAGAAATAAGAAAACTTCAATATGTTGAAAAATATTTATAAGTAAACTGAAGTACTTACGTACTTTCATAGACGAGATTTCGGACAATGTGCCCTTCTTCGGGTCATCTGACGCAGGAGGACGCATTGTCCAAAACATCTGAAGAAGTGTACATCGTCCGAAACGTTGTCTAATGAAAATATGCATAGGTACGTATAGGTCTTCGTAAGGTAGAACAAGTAAGTTTATCCGGTATTGCCTTGTAAAAAAGCTCGCACTGCATCCCTATTAATGCGATCACCACATATCATATGATTTAAAAGCTATAATTGATCTGATAGAGAATGGTTTTGAAATCTAATTTCACGAAAAACATTTTGGCCAACTCAGTCTCATATTTACTAAAAGAAAAATAACTGTGTTGGCTTGCGGAGTTTAAAGTCCTTTGTAATTCAGTTTGTGATTTTGAAGTTAATACTGTTGTTGTATTCTCTCATAAATTATCAACAAAAACGTGTCGGCAGTTCGGTTCAGTTTTTATTAAATGGTTTGCATCAAGTCGATAATTCAAAACGCAATACAATCGTAAATACGCAACATATCAAAAATCGCCGACACATTATGGTAGATAATTTATTTATTTAATTTATTCTCATACGTGCCTTGCATGGTGAATAACCAACTTCGTGCAGTCAGATTCGGTAACTGTAACCTATATTTAAAATTCATCGACTGTTGTTCTGTATATGACTGATTTGAAATTAAGAATTTTTTTTAATTTACATAAACGTACCGGCCACTAGCTCTCGGCCAATTTTGCGAGATTGAAATAATTAAGTGTTAGTCAAAGATCTCTCTTCATGACTGCCTTAATGGTTGAAACTTTCAATAGTAGCGGCCATGTTGAGGGTTAAAAAAGATGAATATATATATATATATATATAACTGTTGTGTTAATTTATTTATACTATAAATACGTACCACAAGCATTATGATATACATTGATCGGAACACCGTGCTTGCGTACAGGCATTTAGACGTCATGTATGGCGGTTATATGAGCGTGTTACCGCTGATCACAAGATTACAGCTTGGGCTCAGAAACATTTTCTGAGGGTTTGTGACGATCGTATTGTCTTTATTAGTTTGGAGAAATGGTTCAGGATCAATCCAGTGATATGTTAAATCAAGCAGTGCTGTAAGTAACTTCGTTACAAGTTACGAAATTACAAGTAATCGTTACTTTTTAAAGTAACTATATGGGTAACTAGTTACATTTGTGCTAAAAATGGAACTATAACGAGTTACATTTGTTACCAGCGTTAACGTTACTTTTTCGTTACATTCTCACGCTCACTTCTACCATGGTTTGCTTCTACAGTCACTTTGAAGCAGTGTTAGTATTTCCGTAATATTTCATGTAGGGCTACATAACGTCCTCGTCAAATTATCAACGCCGATCTGCTGACCACTGATCACGGGCGCGTATTAGTTTTGTGATTTCATATTTTTTCAAGACTCAATTTCACGAGGCTGGCATGATTTTCGTTGAATAAACAAAACAATTTTCATAATTTCATGCGCTATTGAGTCATGACTTCATGCGAGGCATCCTTTGCCGTATTTGGCGGACATGTTCGAATGCAAAATGTTTAATGTTTTTGAAATACTGATTCACTGCAGTACTGTTTTATTTGAGTATAGTTGTTGTGGGTTATCTCGTTCTTTAAAGAAGGTATAAGGTCACTAAAAGACAGTACTTTAACTTAACTGAACCCATTGCCATTGTAAATAGTAAAACCTGGGAATGTAACTTTTAACAAGTTACAAAAATGTCAAAGTAACTTTGTAACGGTAACTAGTTACATTTTTGAGCATGTAACTGTAACTGTATACTTGTTCCAAAAAAAAACTAACTTGTACAGCACTGAAATCAAGAATGTGACGTACCCTTCATCGCGGTATCACCTAATACTTAATTTGGCACAAGTTGTTTTATCTACTCGCGACCACAAAGCACGCTGGGCACAAGCGATGGAACTCGCGGTCAACGTCTTTACCTTTCGTAGTTTGTTCCTCTATTTACCATCGGAATGCGGTGTTTGAACTGAACCGGCCAGCTTAGGTGCGACCTGCGACAATGACAGCCCCCAGTTTCCTGCCAGTTTCAAATGAGTCATTTTGACGCCCACCGCAGCTAGGCTGGCATGGGAGTATACATTTGCATATTTTCATTATTATACTGAATGCCAATACATCACATTTTCTGATCAATAAAGTGCACCAATTTGGTTTCAATAACGTTAATCTGGGTTTTAACTTAACCACATGCTCGATAAGCTTATAAATCATATTTTATCACCTAAACTAAAGCAATTCAGAACCCAATGTTATTAGAATCGTGTCCAAAGATAGCAGATCTATGGGAACAATATTACGCTGCGTGCAATAGAACTCGGTGGCGGTATCATACGGAGATCGATGGATATCGTGCCGGTCAACATACTGTTCGTTTCGAATTATTTTCAGTGTCAGGAAAGCAAACAGATGATATAAAAATTATACGAAATCATATTGCTCACTTGAGAGTTAGAGGGTTTTGTTTGCGGGGAATGTGGATATTCGACCGCCAAATAAGGATAACATACACGAGTACCGGAATTGTCCATATTTTGGAAGGTGAGGCGTCCGAGTTGTTGGATCCTCTCTTGTCGCCAAGCGGTTTTGGTTTTATTTCCTGTTAATTTAGGCTTGATAGATGATAACAGCAGCAAAAAATCTCGTGCTTTCAGATCGAAGCGTCTTCGAAGTTGAAACGTTTCTAATAAGTAACGTCCGACATTTCCCTATCTTTTGTATCGCCCAAGTACGTGTGTTATTCAAATTGTTTAATGAGGTGTCACATAAATCATTGAACGTTTTTGGTAATAACGAAGTAAAAACGACAGGGAAGACAGTCTATTTCCACATCACCTTGTCCTTGTGACAGCAGCAGTGCAGTGGAGACGACCGTTGAGTATTTTCACACAACAGATAACTATAGGCCAATCATTTCTATTTTTAACGCTGACCCTTGCGGTGATGCCGGCGGGAGATCTTGTCAGGAATATTCTAATAGGAGCATTCAATATTAAATATATTATAAATTTTAATAAACAATAAAAAATGTACTTAAAATCCTGGAAAGTCTTGTTTTTTAGTGTTTTATGACTTTTCAAAACCTTCAGTATTGTGTAAAATCTTCCCCCAAAATGCAGGAAATGGCATTTCAGAGACTCTAGATTTCAAAATTTCCCGGGGGCATGCCCCGGGACCCCAAGATGCTCGCGCCTTTGACGCTTGTTCACCCTGTTTCAGAATCCTGGCTACGTCCTTGCTTCTCCGCTAAATGAAAAATCCTAGATAGAACCCTGTTATTTAGATCAGGAAAATACCAGAGCTTTTCGTCCTTCCGAATTGTTCGCATATTCATCAAATGGAGAAGCTACGTAACCAGGCAATTTTAGGATTGGTACCCAGCACCCCCCCCCCCCCCCCCCAATACAGATTTGCTTCCGCCGTGCCAGGCTTACAGGTGCTACAGGTGACCTGGGATTATGCAAGGCAGGGACATCCATCGCCCAGAGATATCGCAAGACATGCATATAGCAATACCCGCAATACCCGCATACCTAATAATAGAGAAAATGGTTGGGTAACTGAAAATTCTAAGACTAAATGGTTGGGTAAAATCATTTAAAATTGGAATCTCATCATCAGTTCTCCTTATAGTCATCATTGTGCTTTAGCTTTTGTTCTTGTATTCCTGATCTCCTTGTTTTCCTTGGATTCCTGCTCTTCATCATGTAAATAGGGAGATAATAATCTAAAAGTTACAGTAGGATCTGACTCATGTATACCTATTTGGGTTTAAGATTTTCTTAACCCATAAATGGTTGGGACCGTTAAATGACCGCGATCCCTAAGTTACAAGAAATTGAACCAACTAGTTAATTAAACGTATAAACATATAATGACTGTCAGATAATTTAATCGTCAAAAATAACAGTTAGTTTATATAAAAAATGCCCATGATATACGTTAAAAATCGTCTGAATTGACAACTTGCATAATACCCTTTTGTTTGACATGTAATTCTGTTTACCAACTTTATAGTTCTAACTTACTAAGCCGTAAAACCTTTCTATATATTTCTATACGATGTCTGAACAGAAAACTTCAAACATCTTGGATTACACTAATCTCCTTTCAACAACCGGGCCCTGGTGATGCAACCCTGACAAGTAAAGTTAATATGAAAAATGACGGTGGTATGCCGGAAACAGGTCATATATAGTCACAAAACCGCATGGCGACAAGAGAGGATCGAAAAACCGCTCCCCTACCAAATATGGACCATTCCGGTATTCCTGACTTTAGAAACTTTAAGTAAGTAGTTTTTGTGACAAGTATATACTGAGCTTGCTTTGTAACTCTTGGGATCACTCCAAGTCGCAATTAAAGCCAGAGACTCTTTGTTTGACCATGCGTTTCTCCTCGAAACTGCCTGTCCTTCGAATGAAAACAAAATGGCCGTCCTAAAGTCCTGGTACCGTTGGCGTTCACACCTGAATGTGTTTGAGACTTATATAGTTTATATCGATTCGAGACTAGTAGTTAATTACAAGTAATATTTGGCATTTCACTCGATTAAACTACATGTTCTAAGGATTTATGGTGAAGGAAAATTTCGAGTGTTGGAATATATACATTTTAAGACAAAACCAGGACCAGTTGCGAAAAATGCAACTTCAAGGCCTTCCGGCTGGAATTGAACCCGCGACCCTGCGATGCTAGTGCAGCACTGCACTTGTTTTTCTCTAGTGCTATCAACCTTGTTCCCAGGGCCTTGTACTGCTATAGGATATATTAATCTAGTCAGTAGAGGAGCCAATCGAATTACCAGGGAGATAGCTCATATCCAACTAGTATATCTATATAATTAATATATATATATATATATTTATTATATAGCTACTAGTAGGATATGAGCTATCTCGCAATTTGATTGGCTCCTCCACTACTAGCTAGGCTATATCACCTCATATCCTAGCAGTAGAGAAAATACAAGATGGCGACATGTTTTTTTAGGCCGAAAAAAGCTGAAATCAATGGGGTTTTATAACGAAACTGACCAAGTAATAATAATAATCTTTGGCTCAATAATAATGGCTCAATTTGTTTTGGCTATATAATTTTGACTATATAATAAAATGTGGCTATATAAATTTTTTTTCAATTTTGGCTATATATAATAAAACAATTATACCATTCGCTAACTAATAGCTCATATACGACTCGAGCCCATGGTATAATTGTTAAATATATACACATGAGTACACTGTCTAATTAAACGTTGAGTAATAAACACGTAGTCTTATAATCTCGTCGACATCGCAGTAAGAGGTTTCTGGCAGAGATGTGAAAAGGCATTTTTTTATGTCCGGGTATTCAACCCTTACGCCTCACTAGCGTGTTCAACGCCAACGAAAGGGAAAAGAAGCGGCAATACAACCAACGCATCGTCCAGATTGAACATGGATCGTTTACGCCGCTTGTTTTCAGTGCATATGGAGGATGTGGCAGGGAAACACAGCATTTCCTATCTTCGCTAGCAGATCAGATCGCTGTGAAAAAGAACTTCGAGCCCTCCATGGTCATTATATGAGCTGGTTGCGGAAGAAGATCGCCTTCGCCCTCCTCCGTGCTCAAGTCCTCTGCGTGCGAGGCAGCCGATCGTGGTGAGCTGGTTGCGGAAGAAGATCGCCTTCGCCCTCCTCCGTGCTCAAGTCCTCTGCGTGCGAGGCAGCCGATCGTGGAAGAAAGCCCCCACTCTAATCGTGTCGGACATAGAACTGTCCGAAAGAAATTCTAAAGTTTAGTTGAAAATTTGGTAAATCTATGTTGTTTTTTTATTTATATGATCCCTATAATTGTATACACTGTTTGTATACTGCACTTTGTAAACCTCCCGTTTTTTGTTTTTTTTGTGGTACGAATGTTATTTAAAAATTTATTAAAATTTATTTATAATAATATAAATATATAATATTTATAATCTCGCTTACAAAAATTTCAAGTATAACTACGAATTTATATGTCAACGAAAATAACTTATATAAAGCTAGAGTTGTAATATAACAGAACTGAACCACTATCTATGACAGAGTTTCTTCTAGAAAATGATATATCAGTATTTTTAATTCATTTGTTTATAATACATGTTTCGCTCTCTGATCTTCTTCTCTCGAAATGTTAGACCACGGTTTAAACTCCTACACACTATTTCGGCAATACACCAACCTTTTAGAGTATTTTGTATTTTCAATTCAATTCCGGACAAACCATCTTGTTTACTTTCGGTATAATGATTAATTAAGGTCAATATTTGTTACCTCGCTTACGTACGTGTACATTCACGCAGTTTCGGCGAAAAACAACATAATTCATCTAGAAACATCTACATTATAGTTCCTATTAAAGTTTATTGTTTCAGAAACAAAATCTTGAATATTCAATTTAATTGCAAATAACATGCAAACAATTATCGGCTCGCCGCCCACAAAACGGTGAGAAAAATCTCTGACATCTCTGTTTACAAGGCATGATAACTAAACTTAATGCGAATAGAATACTCTAGAAGGTTGGTGTACTACCGAAATAGTGTGTAGGAGGTCTAACGTGTCGAGCGAAGGTCTTTCATCAGAGAGTGAACGTAAAGCGTTTCACTCTGTGCAGACGAAGTGCCTTCGCTCGAAACGTTATAAGACCCAGCTCCTACATCGTCAGTACCAAAATTATATATTCGATTTGTATTTCTACACTGCCAACGCAGCAACGCAGCAGTTTATATATAACTAAACGACGGAAACGTAATACTAATGCCTACCCCGCTATGCAAAACATATGTAGTATATATGTACAGTGTGACACGTGTATTAAAATACCAAGATAAAAAACTTAATAGTTCAGTTTTTAGTTAAAGGATTATTGTGATAATTTTGAAGGAGTGTCACCTTATAACTGTCAGTGCATGTATAGATACTAGTTCGTACTGGATTTTGGATTTCTTGATGTTGTTTACAAGGGGGGCCAAAATGAGCTGTAATTGTTTTAACCAATTTACAAAATTTGCTAGAAGAATAATATACATTTAATTTACCACAGCATGCTCCACTAGCCGCATGGCAACACTGTATACTCATAGATACTTACCATGTACAAAATATCTTTAACTCGTATAGAAACCAAGCGGCGCAGTATCTAATATCACAGGAAAGTACAATAATAAAATTAATATACTTGTTATATCGTTGTCCTATAGTGCAAAGTACTTGACAAATGAAAACATGAATAACAAGTTTTCTCTGGCTATAATATAACAGTTTTTATTTCTATGTGTTAAAAGAATATAGAGGAAACTCATATAACGGTGGAAGGTTTGGTATCGACTTCATAATTAGCCAGGCCGCTGTATTCAAAATATTGCGGTTACAAAATGCTTCGACAACCAATATTTTAATTCTTCACCACCAAATGA
The DNA here is from genome assembly GCA_035772405.1 of Chrysogorgia sp. JL179-B06. NCBI lineage: Eukaryota > Metazoa > Cnidaria > Anthozoa > Scleralcyonacea > Chrysogorgiidae > Chrysogorgia > Chrysogorgia sp. JL179-B06. The sequence goes on along the minus strand of JAYKKM010000403.1, from coordinate 5,289,125 downwards.
AAATGCAATATTTAAAAGTAATCTTTTCAACTTACAAAAGAGAGTTTGGATTCAGTTTCTGCATATATATCAATGTGATGGATCCATTTCTCACCGAAAGATTACATATATATATATATATATATATGTAAAATGGTAGGTCATCTCCTTATAAGGAAGTAAAAAGTCGTCTTGAGTGATCCGTTTGAATCGGGCAATTTCGGCAAGACGACGCGAAGCGGCACGTTTTCATAATATAATACAACGTATCTTATATATTTAGACTAGCTAATTCCAAATCTGTTTTCAGAATAAAAAACGGTTAAATATTGATCGAGATAACGTTCAAAATAATATACGACAAATCGTGCCTGATCGCCGACTAATTTCTATGTACATAAACCATTTTTACAAAGGGTATACACTATACACGTTCTCGTAATATAATATACACGTATGTTATGTATTTAGACTGGGTAATTCCAAAACTGTTTTCAGAATTGAAATCGAGCAAATATTTGCCGAGATTATCAGATAACGTTCAAAATCTACGTAGTTTTGTTGCTATGCCATTATCATGGTTCGACATTTTAAATAAATTTTGTTAGGAAGTCGTAAATGAAGGTTTGGCAATGATAATAATAATAACAACAACAATAATAATAATAATAATAATAATAATAATAATAATAACAATACAAATTAGAAAAGTATCAAGATCTAAAAAGAGAAATTAAGAGGATATGGCAATGTAAAGAAGTAACAATTGTACTCATCATTATTGGAACACTCGGAACAGTAAGCAACCATTTCGATATGTGGCTAGGAGGGCTCGACATTAGAATTGACTTCCAGATACTTCAAAATTAAAAGCTGGTTTGTTGGGAACTGCAAGAATATTGAGACATGTGCTAGACACCTAAGGTTGCGGGATGTACCTTGATGTTTAGCAATGAAATCCAGCTATAAAATAATGAGCTGTGCGAAAACTGATAGTAATAATAATAATAATAATAATAATAATAATAATAATAATAATAATAATAATAATAATAATAATAATAATAATAATGGAAACTTTATTAAATGACTTTTTAGATAATGTACAACTGTAAATCTCGCTTATTTAAGGTAATTTACAATCGGCTACTTGAATCAACACTAACAATATATAACTAATAACTATACATAACAACATAAAACAAATATATAGCACAATAATTTTAAAAAGTTAGCAGTTTGGGATTTGTCCATTCCTTGTTTCGGCAACAGAATATGTAATAGGTAGTTCTAATTGCGATCGTCGTTATTCTCTTAATACAATATTTTTTGTGAGTCTTGTCAAGACTAAGATCATTCAGCATTTCTATGAATGTAGAACATTCTGCTGCAAAGACACCAAGGGAGTTGATCGATAGGTTTACAAATTGAACTGATCTGAATTGTTCACTTTGACTTTGTTCCCTAATCAATTCTGAATATTTGGATTTTTTACGATCGACGTTGTTTTGAAGATTTGACTCAAAACCAACAGTCAGTTCAACAATGTAGAGGCATCCACTTGCAGTTGATAGGAGCAAGTCTGGACGGTATGTGTCACCAGTTATTATGGATGGACTTTTATAACCAGGAAGATCAACATAAAG
>JAYKKM010000403.1:5122500-5285000 GCA_035772405.1 Chrysogorgia sp. JL179-B06 | reverse complement strand
TTTCTTTATATTCTTAGATGATGTGTTGGACCAGACCGTGGAGAAACAATATAAATGTGTATTGATTACAAGTACTACAATGACTAATTATGATAAATTTTCGCTATCTAAGCTATCCTTAACGCGGCTAATCTGACATAGTTTAGCCATACACAACGAGACCAGTTTAGTGTGATAGCACTCATACGATACTGAAGTATGAATCAAAATTGATTCTCGGATCTTTAGCTGACAAAACAGGCCTTACGATCGGCTTTCCCCTTAAAATTTGATTCGTGTCTATTTTAGAGTGAGTGAATTTTGTAGCATGGGCCGCGGGTACCTTTCCTTGGACAATAATCAAATAAATGTATAAACTATAATGTGCTAAACTATATTCTAAACATTCTTTTTTTCTGTGTCACATTGTATTTCGGTTGCTCATTGCGCGAGGCTCATTAATCGACGTGACAACATCCTGGATGATTTGAGTGAATTTTCATTTTCGCTAGATTATAGCTCTATAGGATATAGCAATGCCAATAAATCACCATACGTCCTCATTACTTGGATAATATCCACATTGGTCTTCGAGGACATCCGTCAGGGATATAAGCAATGACAATAAATCACTCATACGTCGTCATCACTCGGATATAATGAACAACTGGACTCTATATAGTTGTCATGAATATCAACATTGGGCTTATAAGGAACATCCGTCAAGTCGAGAACAAAGACTGTTTTTATTGCAGACTCCATAATGATTAGGATCTCAGCAAGCACAACTGGAACTTTAACAACGACGTTTCTTAAATAATAGAATTCTTCATGTAAACAAAGAAATGAATAATCTTTAGTTCCAATTAATGGTATAATGCCAACTTCATCTTCGTTCTGTGTATATACAACTGAACGCCACTCAGAGAATTTTCACGTGGCTTCAGAATGACGTCAACCTATAGCTACAGAACAGTCTATTGACAATTCGCAGTTTACAAAATTGAACCTTTTTGGAAGTCATAAAAAGGTGTATAAAAGTCATAAAAGTGCATCAAGTCATGAGCAATACACAGTCAGTTGATCGTTTTTTTTTAAATACGAAAAGTTAGATTGTTTATTTACCGCTGTCATCGTCCTATATATATATATATACAGTAAAACTGCACCCGCGTATAGAACCTAGTGATTAAGAAATATATGCTAAAATTTTGGTATTAAAGTACCATTATATATACGAACCTGTTGAGTCTAAATATTGTAACAAGTTCTTATTTGGAAAATCAGAAAAAGTTAGGGTACTGTTATTTGATTAACAGTGTTAGTATAGACTTAAAGAAATCACTTCTGTGTGGTACAGCATGATTGTATACTGCAACCTGACCCGAATTGGTGTTTAAAAGCAGATTTGTTGCAGTGTATAGGGCAAAAATAACCTAAAATAAATCAGAGGACCTAGAGCAGGGTGTATGTACAGTATTTGCTTAGAATGTACAGTATCTACTTTTTAGACATAATTAATATATGTTTCTTTACTTTCGTATACACAAAGAAGGAACCACGCCCATACAGACTACAGTTGTTTGACCAGCAGCAAGTACCTTTTCCTTTTATATTGGTACTCCCTTAAATATATCAGTTGTATTGAAGTACTTGGGCGTCTATATTGACCAGAGCTTGTCTTTCAATGATCACATCAATCATATTTAAAAAAAGGCCTCCAAGAGATTAGGCTTAATTGGCAGTTTTCGTAAATCGATTTTGATCAATGTAGCTAAGCAACTCTTTAATACTATGATCTTACCTTTATTCGACTATATTGCGATGTTGTTTGGCAAGGATGTGGAAAAGTAAACGCGGATTCTCTGGAACGTATATTCAAAGTAGAGCTGTACTGTAAGGTTAATTCTCCCCATTTTTGGGTTTGAGACAGATAATTTAATGGAGAGTTAACATACTTACAGTTTAGTGCCTTTGTAAACAAGGAGAAATGTACACTCTGCAATTTTTGTTTGAAAATGTTTAAAAGGTTTACTTCCTCCTTATTCAGTAGATTATTTTAAATTAAAGAAATCGGATCATTCATATGCTACTATAGGAATGCCGATACCAATATTCATCCTCCTAAAGTGAAACTTGAAATAGCCAGAAGATAATTTTATTATTCTGGAGCTATAGCGTATAATAGTCTTCCTAATGAGTTAAAAAGTAAATAGTCGTTTGTTGTATTTGAACATTATATTAGAGTTTTTGTTAGTATCGATTTTGTAATATTATTTTGTAAAATTTTGTCTTAATCATTATAGAATTAGCAATAATGTTACTTCATACTATTGTTGTAATTTTTGTAAATTGTTAGTTGTAATTTTATTTTATACAGGGCCCCATTGATAACAGCGTATTTACACTGAAGGGGTTATACTCTGTTTAAATAAATTGTTCATGTTCATGTTATAAGAAAATAAGAACCTATTTAAAACCTAAATAGCCTAAATTCTCAGCGGACACCAAAAAAACCTTTTTTGGCCAACTTGGAAAAATCTAGGTTCTTATACGTGGGTGTTTACTATAGTTTGCTTATAACGATCATATTATTGTGATCGCGGATATAATTATTAATATCCTTAAGTCCTTAACGGTATTTTCTTCCCGGTGTTGTGAACGTCAATACGTTATAAGTGCACATGATCTGAGATGACAAAGGCTGAAATTTTGCATGATGAATTCCATTGCTAAAATCTGCCTCCCGCACTACCAGTAAGAATATGGCATTACCGATTTGTTTTTATAATCTGCCTATTAATATAGCGAAAAAAATGGGGTTGTCACCGTGCTTATTTTGGCTAAATACGTGAAGCAAAAGGCCATTTTAAAGGGAATTTGTTACGTGTGTGTCGTCATCACAACGGATTCAATGTTACTGAAATTAACGAAATTCAAAAGTAGAAATATATATTAATCTATCTATACAACCCAGTGTTTGTTGAATGAAGCTTAAACATACCACATATGAGAGTATCAAAGTGCCATACACCTAAATTTTAAATAACTGTTTTGAGCCACCTTAACATTAATTAAATAGGTAAAAGCTTGATGCGACTATGACGTAGTAGTCTCTGTCCATTGTCTGTCTAGTATACAAAAACATACCCTATTTTGATATTACAAGACGTTTTCTTTAGACTATATAACCTCATTCATTAACCTCAATAGATCAATATACGGACGCGGCAAAAGTCGAAGAGCAGATATAGAACTATATACCTATGCGTGCATCTAATTGCCATCATTAACTTCATAAACAAAAGACTAACGTTATATTCTCGCACTCATGACCGTCATACCCTATACAGTTAACAAAATCAATTCAAGTAGATATAAAGCCAGTATTTGCATCAAGGCATGATATATATATATATATATACTCGTGAAATAGTTCCAATACCCAATACCAATGGAAATGAGTCTAATGAAGAATTAAATTACGAGTTTCAGTACGCGGTGTCGATAGTTGACGACGCCGAAGCCCGTTCTAGTTCACTTCCTTCGTGGAAATTGACAGCGAATAAACTAACTTATGTTAAACTAATTATGTTTGTTATTTCTTCAAACCTATTTTGAAAAACGAGACATAAGCATTGTTTTTCTTTGCGAAAACCTCGATATCTATATATAAGTTAATTATATACGAGGTCATAGTCAATGGAGGTATGGTCTGAGAACTCGACGAAAGTCTTTGTTGTTTCTGTAGTCTCGTTTATGCAAATTGTGCAGCACGGTGATGGTTGAAATGCCACTTGGACGATCGGAACGATTATATGGGAACCAGCCTTTACTGAACACATTGTTTTTTTGGTATAATGAAGCAATCATATACAGTTCAATCGACCAACCGTAGATAGATAGATAATTTCACGTCGGTTTTGTGAAGCTGCATGATTATAGGCCTCTAGCAATAATGTGCCGACGAAGAAAAAAATTACATATATATATATATATATATATATATATATATATATATATATATATATATATATATATATATATATATATATATAATAAAATATATAACTCAATATATTAAAATTAGTTTACAAGAAAAAGTATGAATATAATTTAAAACAGTGTTAAATTTTTCACAGCAACGTTAAAGCTCTTCCGTGCAGTATAAGACACGAATTTTATCTGGTAGATCATTCCATTGGCTTAATTGCTGTATAAATCATAGACTTCTGACCGTATTGTGTGCCGGGTGTTAATTAATATACGAGTAATACAAGCTTCGTTTGTTCGTGTCTCTTACGGAATTTCGTTGTTCAATACTTTAAATATAATACATAACATATCCATATTACGCTGATCCGCTAACGTGCCCGACCAGCACGACTAGCTAATTATTTGTTATAGTTATGAGTATCAGAGTCGGTGTAAAATATTAATAAACTTAACACAAAAGATTTGTGCACGGTGAAGTACTCTTAGCTCATTCGTTAACCGCTTTGAAGTTTGCCGAATTTCCAGACCATATCTCGATTGACTATTATATATTTCTACTAATTGCCAAATAAACACGAGTTGACCGAGAATGACCTTTAACTTCGCAATGAAGTCAAACGGCACTGTATGTACACATAATGTACAAACTCATTGACATGAATTAATTAGAACGATTATGAATTAATAAGAAATTAGAAGGATTAGAACGAATGCGACACACCGACAGACTATATTGTTGCTACTAGCTATAACTATATATTTTTGAACTATGAATATTACTAACTTTTTTAGTATTAACATTTTCAATACGAATAGCTGAATGATGGTAACTTCATTTGCAGATTCAAAGTAATTTTTGCTGTGAATAATATTTGGTATGATTAGTATTATTAAATATTATATATGAAAAAGAGAAATAAGAAAACTTCAATATGTTGAAAAAGTAAACTGAAGTACTTGCGTATTTTCATAGACGAGATTTCGGACAATGTGCCCTTCTTCGGGTCATCTGACGCAGGAGGACGCAGGAGGACGCAGGAGGACGCAGGAGGACGCAGGAGGACGCATTGTCCAAAACATCTGAAGAAGTGTACATCGTTCGAAACGTCGTCTGATGAAAATATGCATAGGTACGTATAGGTCTTTTCATTCATTATTCATTAAAACTTTATTTAGTGAAGGTATAAACATCTTTACATGAGTGTATTCCGCCAGATGGCCTTCAACTGTATAAATATAGATTAGTATCAATTAGTTAATGTGTAATACAATTGCAAGTTAGTCTATATTTACAGGATGTGCATGCAAATTCCTCTAAGTGGAGTACATCATTATTTTGTTTTAAAAGATATTTTTTTAATTCATTTTTAAATGTGGATATGGTGGTGTTTTCAGTGTTTTTTAAATAATCTGGCAGAGAGTTAAACAACATGGCTCCACTGTACGAAATTTTTGTTTTTCCATACTCAGTTGTGACTTAAGGAATTTTCAAATCTGTTAATGACAGTCTTGTGTTTACGCTATGTGTTTCTTTAACAAATTGAAATAGGTCGTACAAGTTCGATGGAGCTTTGTTTTTTAATACACTGAATACCAAGATTAATTTTCTTAATTTAATGAAGTTATGTATCGGAATCCAATTAAGTTTTTTGAAAAGTTCGACCGACGAATCATCAATTGTTGCTTCCAGTATAACACGTGCAGACCTTTTTTGTAATTTTAAGAGATCATGCAACTTTTCGTTTGAAGCACATCCCCAAACCGTACAGCAATATAGTAGGTGTGGGAAGATTAACGACTCATAGAACAAGATACGAGAGTAATGAGGTAATTTTTTCGTATCCGTTTAAGTAGAAAAAGTCGTTTATTTATAATTTGAGATATATTTGCTATCTGTTCGTCCCATTGCAGAACCGTATCAAAATGTACTCCAAGCAGTTTAAATGTTTTTACTTCATCAATTATTTCGTTGTTTATTGTAGTAATAAGTTTTTCAGAGGTAATAGATTTACATTTAGAATGGATTTTCATGCTTTTTCTTTTTTTGCAATTTAAGGACATGAGATTTGCATTTACCCAATTCGATACTTGGTTAAGATCATTTGTTAGTTTCAGGTTTAAATCTTCGTAAGGTAGCACAAGTAAGTTTATCCGGTATTGCCTTGTAAAAAAGCTCGCACTGCATCCCTATTAATGCGATCACCCACTGCAGGTTGTGACACTTAGGGGCATGCCTCCCCGGAAATTTTTTGAAATCTGGAATCTCTGAAATGCCATGTTGTGCATTTTGTATATGAAACACTGATTTTAAATTGTGGGTTCTGGTACATTTTGATAATAAAAGTAATGTGTAGTGTGAACTGATGTTCCTATGGATCTTTCATTCAATAAAAGTAATTATGTTATGTAAACTGACTTTTTCTTGACAAAGTAAAATAATGCCACGGCCCTGACCACATAATATCATATCCCAATTTAAAAGCTATAATTGATCTGATAGAGGATGGTTTTGAAATCTAATTTCACGAAAAACATTTTGGCCAACTCAGTCTCATATTTACTAAAAGAAAAATAACTGTGTTGGCTTGCGGAGTTTAAAGTCTTTGTAATTCAGTTTGTGATTTTGAAGTTAATACTGTTGTTGTATTCTCTCATAAATTATCAACAAAAACGTGTCGGCAGTTCGGTTCAGTTTTTGTTAAATGGTTTGCATCAAGTCGATAATTCAAAACGCAATACAATCGTAAATACGCAACATATCAAAAATCGCCGACACGTTATGGTAGATAATTTATTCATTTAATTTATTCTCATATGTGCCTCGGTGAATAACCAACTTCGTGCGCTCAGATTCGGTAACTGTAACCTATATTTAAAATTCATCGACTGTTGTTCTGTATATGACTGATTTGAAATTAAGAATTTTTTTTAATTTACATAAACGGTACGTTTATGGTACGCGACCGCTCTCGGCCAATTTTGCGAGATTGAAATAATTAAGTGTTAGTCAAAGATCTCTCTTCATGACTGCCAATTAATGGTTGAAACTTTCAATCGTAGCGGCCATGTTGAGGGTTAAAAAAGATGAATATATATATATATATATATATATATATATATATATATATATATATATATATATATATATATATATATATATATATATATATATATATATATATATATATATATATATATATATATATATATATATATATATATATATATATATATATATATTTATATATATATATAACTGTTGTGTTAATTTATTTATACTATGAAAACGTACCACAAGCATTATGATATACATTGATCGGAACACCGTGCTTGCGTACAGGCATTTAGACATTTTCTGAGGGTTTGGCGATGTCATGAAAACGAGGCTTTTCGGTGGTTACCGTTGCTAGGGCCCGAATCATGTTAGTTGATTGGATCACAATTGTTGGACCAAAAACAACAGCCAATCAATCAACGTGATTCGGGTCCTAGCAACGGTAACCACCGAAAAGCCTCGTTTTCATGACATCGCCGCCATATTTGCAATCGGTCTATAGTTTGGAGAAATGGTTCAGGATCAATCCAGTGATATGTTAAATCAAGCAGTGCTGTAAGTAACTTCGTTACAAGTTACGAAATTACGAGTAATCGTTACTTTTTAAAGTAACTATATGGGTAACTAGTTACATTTTGCAAGGAGGTAACTGTAACTGTAACCAGTTACATTTTGCAAGGAGGTAACTGTAACTAGTTACATTTGTGCTAAAAATGGAACTATAACGAGTTACATTTGTTACCAGCGTTAACGTTACTTTTCCGTTACATTCTCACGCTCACTTCTACCATGGTTTGCTTGTACAGTCAATTGAAGCAGTGTTAGTATTTCCGTAATATTTCATGTAGGGCTACATAACGTCCTCGTCAAATTATCAACGCCAATCTGCTGACCACTGATCACGGGCGCGTATTAGTTTTGTGATTTCATATTTTTTCAAGACTCAATTTCACGAGGCTGGCATGATTTTCGTTGAATAAACAAAATAATTTTCATAATTTCATGCGCTATTGAGTCATGACTTCATGCGAGGCATCCTTTGCCGTATTTGGCGGACATGTTCGAATGCAAAATGTTTAATGTTTTTGAAATACTGATTCACTGCAGTACTGTTTTATTTGAGTAGTTGTTGTGGGTTATCTCGTTCTTTAAAGAAGGTATAAGGTCACTAAAAGACAGTACTTTAACTTAACTGAACCCATTGCCATTGTAAATAGTAAAACCTGGGAATGTAACTTTTAACAAGTTACAAAAATGTCAAAGTAACTTTGTAACGGTAACTAGTTACATTTTTGAGCATGTCACTGTAACTGTATACTTGTTCCAAAAAAAACTAACTTGTACAGCACTGAAATCAAGAATGTGACGTACCCTTCATCGCGGTATCCCCTAATACTTAATTTGGCATAAGTTGTTTTATCTACTCGCGACCACAAAGCACGCTGGGCACAAGCGATGGAACTTTTTCGTAGTTTGTTCCTCTATTTACCATCGGAATGCGGTGTTTGAACTGAACACCAGCATAGGTGCGACAATGACAGCCCCCAGTTTCCTGCCAGTTTCAAATGAGTCATTTTGACGCCCACCGCAGCTAGGCTGGCATGGGAGTATACATTTGCATATTTTCATTATTATACTGAATGCCAATACATCACATTTTCTGATGAATAAAGTGCACCAATTTGGTTTCAATAACGTTAATCTGGGGTTTTAACTTAACCACATGCTCGATAAGCTTATAAATCATATTTTATCACCTAAACTAAAGCAATTCAGAACCCAAGGTTATTAGAATCGTGTCCAAAGATAGCAGATCTATGGGAACAATATTACGCTGCGTGCAATAGAACTCGGTGGCGGTATCATACGGAGATCGATGGATATCGTGTCGGTCAACATACTGTTCGTTTCGAATTATTTTCAGTGTCAGGAAAGCAAACATATGATATAAAAATTATACGAAATCATATTGCTCACTTGAGAGTTAGAGGGTTTTGTTTGCGGGGAATGTGGATATTCGACCGCCAAATAAGGATAACATACACGAGTACCGGAATTGTCCATATTTTGGAAGGTGAGGCGTCCGAGTTGTTGGATCCTCTCTTGTCGCCAAGCGGTTTTGGTTTTATTTCCTGTTAATTTAGGCTTGATAGATGATAACAGCAGCAAAAAATCTCGTGCTTTCAGATCGAAGCGTCTTCGAAGTTGAAACAAATCTAATAGTAACGTCCGACATTTCCCTATCTTTTGTATCGCCCAAGTACGTGTGTTATTCAAATTGGTTTAATGAGGTGTCACATAAATCATTGAACGTTTTTGGTAATAACGAAGTAAAAACGACAGGGAAGACAGTCTATTTCCACATCACCTTGTCCTTGTGACAGCAGCAGTGCAGTGGAGACGACCGTTGAGTATTTTCACACAACAGATAACTATAGGCCAATCAGTTCTATTTTTAACGCTGACCCTTGCGGTGATGCCGGCGGGAGATCTTGTCAGGAATATTCTAATAGGAGCGCATTTTAACATTTTGGGACTAGATAAAAACAATAGTAACAGCTGTGTAGATCGGCTCTTAAAAAGCATTCTCTCTGCAGAGGTATATAATTTTTAAAGGGTAAAATGTTTGTGAATTTCTGTCTTCAAAGGAACACAAAGAGCGCAAGCAGTTGAAGGTAATCTTGGTGATCGTTTTTGGCAGAGGCACGAGCACCGCGTGCTTTTAATAGTTATTTATTTACACATGTGCCAAAACCGAAAAAGAATATTAGCAGAGTGGCTTAAATATTTAAACTTTATTATATCTTAATTAGCCAGCTGTCGGAATACTGCACCATATTACACAAGAAGACAAATATTCGTTTTCACTGAACAGTTTAATTTGAAAGTGAAATTTTATACTGGTATCACGTCCCAGTTTACAATTGCGTGCGTCCAACTCGTATAGCTCTTAATTTAATCCGTTAGTCCTAATAAAAAATATACATATAAATATATACAAATCTCATGAACGTAACTACCTCAAATTATATATAATTTACACGCAAGAAGCGTGTTCGTTTTATTCTACAATTCACCAATTCATTTTGATCTCGATTTTGGCCGGCAGCGCTGTCGTTTTTGCTTTTTCTCGGGCGAGAAAAATCATAATCTCTTGTTGAAACCATTACTCGAAGACTCATAACAGAATAATTCAGAGTTATAGTTCGGCTTCGTTGACTGGATATCGGCCTTGTGTGGGAGATGCACACCGGAGTACCGTCGTCTGGCGACTCCGATTACTGTCTACGGGGTAGACCTGACTCATCAAAACATTACAGGCTACAGCAGATCCCTGTATGTTTTCATGATGTTTTCTTCAACCTCTCTTATGTGATCGTTGTAACAGGCAACCGTACGATGCCAACTCGGTTTGGATTTCTTCATAAAATTCTCTGTCCTTATTTATTTTCAGCATTTCGCTACTCAAATTGTTCGTGATGTACACGCAGCGGTTCCAAAAATCCGCGCGATTCTTCTCCATCAGGAACGGTTTTAGCGGATAGCTAATCTCTGAACCACTGTAGGTGTACGCCATGTAGAGGATGGTAAGGAGTTCCGCCTTGAGCTGGTTCATGGAGTGAACGGTCTCCGGTAAGGCGTCTCTCGCTATCAGGTAGATGAAAGTAATGTTTGGTGTGATGAGAAACGTGTGATCTTGCCACCCTGATAACAAGAGGGCGCGATCGACATTTTTCATCCACATTATCACCTCATTGACAGACAAATGAGGAAGGTTTCGTAGGTAACGAGAACACACAAAGGTTCCCAAGCATTTCATTCCAAAATGCGAAGACGTTAGTACCACGTTTTTGTTCAACAGTTGCTGACACTTCGGCTTCGCGACGGCGGAGTTCGCTGCAGCGGGTAGACTCGCGGAGTTTACAACTGTCTTCGTTTGGGCGCGTTTTCGTTCTACATTCTCAGTCTTGGTATTCGCGTTCTTCGATGCCGTTGGCTTGAAAAGTGTTTTCATTCTTCTTCTACTGACATTTGCATACTTATTGAGGTATGCGGTCGCTAGATGCATATCGTCGTTCGATGGAATCATATTCTCTTTTCCAAAGGATGCCATCATGTCGGGGACGGCGTTGTTATTGTTCAACTTGTTCATTATATTCTCGTTTACACTCGGCGGATTCGTTACACCATATTCTTCTAAAATTCTTTTTCGATTTATTGAGTGATTTGAACCCATGGTTATAAAATCTTTCTTACAAAATATGACAATCTGATCTGTTCGTTATCTGCGACTCGTCTGTGTTTACTGCTGGTGTTCTTGTTTTCCACCGGCTTATATATGCCTCATTAAGTCCATGATGACATCACTACCCACGCGCCTTTGTTTAGCACCGTCTTGAACTTCGACAGTAAACGTTTTATCGCCATGGCGATATAGCAGAATAATCCAAATTATTATCATGACAATAGCGTTGTCATTAAATTCAACTGACTGGTGTTTTCGGACAGAAGAATCGCAAACGGTCACGAAAAGGTCGTGGAAACTTTTATCTTGGGTCGGAGTAAACGGAAACGTATATATATAGGAACTCTTCTCGAACGGGAAACGTGTGGTAAGATGAAAGCCGTAGTGACGTCGCACACCCTTAACCTCTGTCAAGGATCTGTGTTTACTTTTTTCACAATAGACGACGACAGCCTGTGCTCGTCTGGAAGTTCGCGTACCTTCTAAAAGTTTTCGTTTGTAGATTCGTGGCCATTTTAATTTCCGTCCATTTCTCCTATTAACGCTATACCTACAGTGACAGTGTTATGACAACAGATATGGGTTTCTTGAGAGCTTTGGGGATGAAACTCGGTGATTGTCGAACATTCCGGATACCGCGAGTTGATAATTATCAACTCAAGAGTTGCTTTCCTCGCGTCATATAAGTAAACATATTCCCTTAAAAACATATCGTTAGGAATATCGCGAGTGTTTATGATTGTAGCTTTATTATAAGCTTTATGTAACCATTCGTTAATGGAACTGTGTTGTTCACAGGTTGTTTTGCACTCGGATGAACGTCATAGAATGTATTTGCATTAGTTCCAATGAACAACACCAAGTAACTAACCAAATAATATATATTTTGAGCGCGGTTTACCAACGACAAACCACAAACCTCAAACACAACGTCGTACTTTACACCGCCCGAATATATAGTCATTGATATTATTAGGCCGAATCAAGATATGAATGCCTGTCGATTTTGGAATCAGTTTGTTATTCTTGCGATTCTTTGTCATTCTAACATGTACAGACCCTATAATCGTGATCACGCACTAGCTAGAAGCCTTTATTCTGTGTGGAATACCGGGGATTGTTTTGTATTGTTCTGTACAGTTTAAATTAATAAGAACGACGTCGAATGTCCCATGATATACGTGTGAATTACATGCATGATAAACCCATTGTATATTTTCTTTGTATAATTTTTCTCACGATATACGGTTGAAACTTCTGGCAGAAATTATAGCATACTTTCACTACTAAAAAATAAATTCTTCATTGAAATGTGTAAGTCATATGGGCGTTTTTACAACCTGCATATTGCCGTAGTGACGACCTGCTATAGATGGTAAACGAACTTAATTAGTAAAAAACCCTTTTTTCATGAATGATATAGAAGTGTTGTGATGCGTAGGGAGTGTAGAAATACAAATCGAATACTCTAAAAGGTTGGTGTACTGTCGAAATAATATGGAGGAGGTCTAACGTTTTGAGCGAATTAGGCCCTTCGTTAGAGCATAGAGAGTCAGTGAAACGTGACACCTTAATGCCCGCTGAGTAGTAGTGACAGTGGGCTATAGTCCATGTAGACGTCTGTACCGTTTGTTTCAAAATAACGTCAATAGATGTTGTGAAGATTATTAAACTATACATTGATGGGTTAATTACTATAACTTTCGTCATGAAGGTATAGCAATACGAAGATACTATCTGCGCATCGTTTAGGTCTGACGTAGTTTCCCTGACCCCTGGCTTATAATCTGACTAATTGCTCATAGCATGGGGCATATTTACTTCAGGATGTCGTTCAAAGAGGCGCGACAACTGTTTCCCATCCTTTTGGAGGCCATCGCGATGACTAACAGGTGTTAAATGGATTTACACATCTCAATAATCAGCGTGAATAAAACACGAGATACGCCTTGTGCAAGATTACGCCCATGAGAACGCGACGTACGCCGTTAAGTGTTGATGCCGAAGTTGTCGGTGTTTAACAGGTACACTGTTTCAAGGGAGGAGTTCTAGCTACAATTACAGTAGAAAACTGCGTATATAAGAATCAGCATGTTTCAAAGTTTGTCTAAAAGGGTTCTTATATAATTTAATATAAAAATGTTGTGCTGCGAAGTTATAATGTAGGTCAGAAAACATATAATTCAATATATGGGTGTGGTCCCCTTCCTTTTGTGTCATCATACTACATCTTTTGTGTCCCTTGCTTTTGTGTCCCTTGCTTTTGTGTCATCACTACATCTTAAACAACTACAGACACTGCTCTAGCCGTCCTCTGATTTATTTAAGCCCGCAACTGAACAGTTCCTTAATTTACATTGAAATTATAAGACACTGCACTCAGACACATTTTGGTTATCAGATTAATATATATATATATAATATATATATATATATATATATATATATATATATATATATATATATATATATATATATATATATATATATATATATATATATATATATATATATATATATATATATATATATATATATATATATATATATATATATATATATATGTTTTTTTAAAGCATTTTAACTTATTATTCCAAATAAGAATTTATTTCAATTTTTAGTTTAAACAGATTTCTATGTGTTGGTGGTCTCGTAAATGAAAGAATTTAGCCTACAGGTTCTTAATCCACTTCATTAGGTTTTCATACACAGATTTTTACTGTACCGCCTTTAATTTATAAAGATTCCTGAACTGAGTTGGGCCTAAGGAGTAAAATACTCAAGTAATTAGATTGTCGTTACAAATTTAGCACCTAGTAACAAAGGACCAATTACTACAAGATATTGCTACTGACTACGGTTCAAATACAACCAATTTTGGCGACAAAAACCAATATACACGTTAGAATAGTCACGACAAGGTACCAGTAGTTCAGCAAAACATCCATGCCGTATAATGTAAACAATAGGATGAGATTCGAGCGGAGCCCTTCATGGGATAGGCGGGTACCTTGCAGGCGAGAACTCAGCACTAGATGTCTGCGATAGAAAACTGCCTCTCGCCCCCACACTCCCTACCGGCATCTCGGAAAGGCGGGATTAAAATGTTCCCCATATAAACACCTCTCCCCGACATATCGGGGTGAAGTTTTATATTTATAGCAAAGATAACTTCATGTAACTTTCGTTTTTTGATAGTCACCTCCGATATTGCCTTGTCGGATATTAAACTCGGTTTCATATAAACAGACCGTAAACATCATATCCCGGAAAACCGAGTAAATTATCGGTGAGCTAGGGTAACTCGCCTCCATATAAGGCCAGGTCCTTACAAAACCTCACAGCCTTTGTACCATATGGGATCTTAAAAGTTCACGCAAAAGTTAATTCAAATTAAGAAAAGGTCTCCAGCCAAAGTTTATATAATTTTTATATATGCATAACGCGTGCGGTGGTCAGGCTACGGAACATTCCCGCTGTTCGGGTTTTTCGATGTCATGGGAGCAAAAGGCATCCTTAGCTGACATGGACAAGTGCTAGTGCTACCAATTTCTCCTTCAAAGTCCCGGGTTTTCATTAAACCGGTCGCAAAGTAAACGGCTAACTTAAAATAAAGTTCCTTTTTCAGGTGCCCAGGATAGTTTAATATATTGACATAATTAGTGATTTGGTTAGCGTGACTTTTCATCTTATTGCAGTGTATTTCTTTGACATTTGAATCAATATATAGAGGATATTACATGATATGATTGTACGGAGATACGACTAATTTTATCTTCAAGTGTTGGTAATATTATCATTCAAGACAAGAAGATAAAATTCGTATCGGCAATGTGAGCAGTGAAGTGATATAATTTTTATCTTACATATAAGATATCACTTTTTCTGAATGAGAGAAAACCTGGTATTTCATCGGTATCTATATAATAATAATACTAAACTATCTGTCCCTTGAATTCACAAGTGAAGTAATGGCGGAAATGCTCTCGAAACGAAAAGAAAGGAGAAGTGTTATAACCGAAGAACTGAATGTCAGTGATAATTAAAATCGAATAAATTTCAAATTCGTATCTTCTCCAAGCGCCCATATGTAATCAGTTTTGTTTATTATCGATGAAATACCCATGATGATATTTTCACAGTGAAGATAAAAATGATATCTTCACTGTGAGCAGTGTTGATATAATTTTTATCTTACATATCATGAAGATATATCACTTTTGGGAGAATACTAAATATTTTCCCCTTGAATTCATAAGTAGAAGTAATGGCGGAAATGCTCTCGAAACGAAAGGAGAAGTGATAAAATCGAAGTAGTTTCAATTAAGTGATTGACTTGGTGAAAGAACTGAAATCAATCGATTCCCTAATTCTTAGCAATATGACATTAAACGAAACAAAGTCAAGAGCGGAAACCATTATCTCTGGCCCCATGCGAGGCCCCATGAGTTCGTAAAGTTGCTTTTCCATGTGTAATGCACGCAACCAAAACGAAAGCTTTGAAATACAGTTTTAGACTGTCGTGTTCAAGGAGATGAGAAAAATTATGAAAGCTGCTAAGTTCTCAAAAGAACTGGATATAACATGAAAAGGAGAAATAAGAGAACTTCAATGTGTCGAAAAATACTTAAGTAATAATAATAATCGTTAATAATAATCGTTTTTTATAAGAAAATTACATTGCAGATTATTATAAAATATTTCTGAATTGCGTAATTCTTACAAATTCATACTTATATAGTTATGTCTATAAATATTTAACTTTAATTAGTTTACAATTTGACTATAAAAAATTATTAAAAAATGGTATATAACTATTTGTTAAAATGTACTATTTGCAGTTCAATGAACGAGTTGGCGAAACGGTTTGTTCTTGTTACCTTAACGTCAAGGGACCTTTGTTTCCTTAGTCCGTAACGCGGATTAACAATAAGTTTTGGAATTAGAGGGTGTATTTTACTGTTCTCGTTTTCAACAATCGATTTAAAGAGATCCCGAGTTAGCGATTCTTGAAGGTCGTTTATAGAATCAAGATCTGCCAAGGCAAGCGCCTCTTGATAGGGGCGATTTGGAAAAACACAGGCTAAAGCTCTTTTCTGGACCTTCTCCAGTTCTGCCCTCAGGTAAGTAGGGAGCACGTAGTGGAAAACAGGGCAGGCGTAGTCTAATGAGGATCGAATACACGCGCAGTAGTATGCGATAATTAGATGCTTTGGTGGAACTTTCGCTCTTTTTAATTGCACAAGAAAGTACACTTTACCAAAGGCTTTCTTCACAAGATCTGCAATATGATCATTCCATGACAGGGTACTGTTGATGGTGAGCCCTAGCAACTTAACACTATTTTCACAATTTATTGGAGTTCCCTGTATGAAGATTGTTGGAGGTGACTGGTTCTTGGAACGACGGAAATTAACTATCATTTATTTGGTTTTGTCACAGTTCAGCTGGAGCAAGTTGTTCTCGGACCACTCTTGAACTTGGTCAGCGACTTCTTTAGCATTGCTTTGATTTCCTTTGGTAATTACCTCGGATATCGTAGTATCGTCGACATATTTCCATATGTTGAAAAGGTTTTCGTTAATTGCGAGGTCGTTGATCATTACCAAAAAAAGCCAGGGGCCAAGTTTGGTTCCCTGAGGAACACCTGAAGGGACGGAGCCCCATTCGGAACAACAATCCTGACCCAGCTTTACTCTCTGTGTTCTACAGGTAAGAAAACTGATAATCCAGTTGATGATGGTATGGGGGATTTCCAACTGCTTCAATTTGGCGACGAGAACAGCGTGATCTATAAGATCGAAAGCCTTGCGGTAGTCGAAAAGCAGTATACGTACTGTAGTTCCTGGTCTGTCCGTGGCACTCAACCACTCGTGTACCATATTGATTAACGCCAATACTGTAGAAGAGCCTGGGATAGTCCCATATTGATTAGGGTCTATTGATCTTATCACAGCTGGTTTAACGTGGTCGGTAACCACGAATTCTTCAGTCACCTTAGCGAGAGATGGAGTTAGTGAAATAGGACAGAGTTGTTTACTGGGATCTGTTATTTGTTTCTCTTTAGGAATAGGGATGATGTCCGCAAGTTTCCAATCGGGTGGCACTCTTTGCTCTCTTAAGGACGCGTTTAAAATATCAGCAACTGGTTCAGCAAGAAGCTCCGCATATTCCTTGACCTGAAGAAGGACACATCGTCCGAAACGTTGTCCATTGAAGTTCTCTTATTCCTCCTTTCATATTATATATATCATGTTCAACGAGATTAACGCGGTCACCTAGGCAACCTCGTATCCATGGCACTGAACCTGAATCCTTCGGTTTCAGTTCGATTTCAATCAGTTTCAGTTTTTATTTTATTTTTATTTTATTTTAATTTTATTTTCAGTCAGTTTCAGTTTTTTTTTGTTTTTTTAATATTTTGTGTACGTAGGGGCCTGAAACCAACGTGTTCTAATTGAAATTGTGTATTTAGCAGTGTGGTATATCCCATGCATGTGAAATCTATTTTTTGGATGTGCTGGAAGACGCATTAGGCGAGGGTTTAGGGTTAGGGTGACATTAGACGGGGGTTTAGAGTTATGGTGACATTAGACCTACAGTTATTAGCCGCTGCTATGCGTTAATTCCGTGTCAATTCGAAATGTTATCCAAGTAATAACATTATAGTCCGAGCGGAAACAATTTTGCTGGAAATTTCTACACTTTATTGTGTATTTCGTGATAAGAATGCATTTTTCAACTATTTCACAGCATGTCATAGCATCTTCTACGTGCATGTAGCGGAGTAAACATGGACAAACTATGAGAGATTATAATGGCTCATTGTTCTTTTGAATTTATCTCTGCATGCAGGTTCTAGATTTAAACAGGGCATTCTTTTAATTCGTATGTTTGCATCCAACGCTGCAGCTGGAGTTCAGTGAAATTAGCATAGCGATTTCCATTGGCACAGATTCAGACATTGAAGACAGGGGTCCAAAGTTCAGTATGTATAGAGTATCTACCATCACAATGCTAAAATATTTTGGAAGTACAGCAGATTGTATTTTATAAGGAGAGGACGATAGCAAACCCCTCTCTTAAAACACTTCAGTTTTCCCGAGAACAGCACTATGCGTACGGCTGCGACCATTGTGATTGGTCAGTTGGAATTCACTGTCAGATCATTTAATTGCTTTAGATAAACCAATCTCGATTGTTCCAAGATCTGCGTGACATCTATAGTAAGATGGAAATCTTTGTAGTTGTTTAAACATGTTAGTGTAAACAAGCAACTTGATTTCATATTGATCTTGTGGGAATATGGATGTATAGACGAAGCGAAAGGACGAGAACTATATAGATTATTAAATTCCGTTTTAGATCGGTTTGCAGAAGGCGGGCGATTGCAATTGATCTGGAATCATCTGAAACACTGAATTCCGGTGTGCACTGAAGGCAGCAAAATATGGTATATCACGAGAGGAAAAGTATATTCGTATTCGCAGTGAATCCTCATAGTTTTGTAGCGGCCGATAGTCGATACAGTTTTGCGACGAATCTTATCTGGACACTTTTGAAGTCCGGAATCTATGTATTTGAGCTGTATAGTAAGTCAGTAGCAATATGTTGTTGTAATTGGTTCTTTATTACTGGGTGCTTTATAATGACAATCTAATTAATTGAGTATTTTACTCCTTATAGGACCCAACTTTTCAGGGATGGTTTATAAAGGCGGTACAGTAAAAACCTGTGTATGAAAACCTAATGAAGTGGATTAATAACTTATTTTTAATCTTTAATTATCTTTTAATTAATCTTTAATTCAGAAGACCACCAACACATAGAAATCTGTTTAGCCAAAAAATTGAAACAAGTTCTTATTTGGAAAATAAATTAAAATGCTTTAAAAAACCCAAAATGTTTCTGAGTGTCTTATAATTTTAATGCAAATTAATGGCTTAAATAAATCAGAGAATCTAGAGCAGTGTCTGTATTTGTTTAGAATGTAGTATGACACAGAAGCAAGGGACAACACCCATATACTCACTTTTTCCTTTAAAAATAAGAACCTATTTAAGAAATTAAACAGTCTAATTTCTAGACTGACTAGTTAGACCTAGTTCACCAACCTTTTAGAGTATTCGATTTGTATTTCTACATTAACTTCGCAGCACAACACTTTTATATCAAAATATATAAGAACCCTGTTAGAGAAACTTGGAAATATTCTGATTCTTATACTCTGTTTTCTACTGTATACTTGTAGCTAGAACTCCTCCCTTGTGAAACAGGGTACCTGTTAAACACCGACAACTTCGGCGTCAACACATAAACGGCGTCGCGTTCTGGGCGTAATCCTGCACAACGCGTATCCCTATCCCTCGTGTTTTATTCACACTGCATGACTATTGGAATGTATAAGTGCATTTAACACCTTTTCATCATCGAGATGGCCTCCAAAAGGATGAGAAATAGTTGTCGCGTTTTCGAACGACATCCGAAATATAGTGCATGTATGTGTGACGTTTCGAGCGAAGACCTGTCGTCAGAACGTTAAGAAGGGCCTTATTCACTCGAAACGTAGACCTCCTACACACTATTTCGGCAGTATACCACCTTCTAGAGTATTCAATTTGTATTTCTACACAGCCTACGCAGCATGTGACATGATAGTATGCACAACAACTCAAATAAAAGACAACAAAAACGGGCACGTTACACCTGCAAGATTTCTTGCCCTAAGTCTAATTTTCAGCTTTGTTTCCCTGCTGCATCATGTCATTATGAACACATGTATGCATTGCATGCACATATTCAACAACATTTTTAGAGCATATAATCGAACAAAAATAAAGGATGACAAAGTTTAAATGGTTTAGCACACAATTGTTGATAATGATGCATGTTTAGAAAAATCAAATAATGTTTGAAAAACTATCAAGTATTAACATAGTTAGTTTGGAACTGTTGAATTCATTACAAACATTTATTAGATTGTGAACTGTATACACGATGTAGCTGTTGTTCCAGGCGTGTTAAAATTACTGAAAAACACCATTGTGTATGGACACGTATATGACGTATGGATGTTGATCAATTCGTGTTCTTTGCCAAATGGGCGTTAATATATTTTCCGCCTCAGCTCATCCCAAGTAAAACAAGAGACTGCCGTGGTGTCATTAGATATACGAGTAGACATATACAGGTACTTTGAGAAACCTCAAACTCCGTAAACACTGAAACACATACTTTATAAAAAACGAGATCCCTATAGCTCAGCTCATATATCTATATGGAGGAGTGAGGATCGGACCATAGATTTACATACGTATAAATATTCGATAGCAAGCCATCCTAGATTCGACGTTTAAAACTGGACATAAAAGGTTTTATTATTGAAATGCGCACTGTAAAAACATTGTTGGTTGAAACAACCGGTATAGGTTGTCTCAGATTCATACAAATCAAGAATAATACAAAAATATTTGGTTATTTTAACCATTCAGATTCTGAATGGTTAAAATAACCAAATATTTTGTATTATTCTTGTAGCTAACCCTGAACCCGCTTGATCCTAACCTTTTAAACCTAATGTTACGCGTATAGCTAGCCCTAACCTAACGAAAAATAAAGACCAGACAAAAACAGAAAGATCCTTTTGAGTCATCCCTTTCCCGGCTACGAAAGTACCAGGATTCATTGTGAATCCAGACACTTGCTCTCGTGACTATGAATTTAAATTAAATTTACCATCAGACTAAGAAAGGTTATAGTCACGGGTATATACAATATAACATAGGAAATTTGTTCAGTGATTATGTGAAAGGTTACCGCCACGGGAATATATATGACAGGAAATGTGTTTACAGAGGTGGCCAAAATTATTATTCAGGAGATTTTGCTGCCTACAGTGCACACCGGAATGCAGTGTTCCAGAAGATTCTCCAGATCAATTACAATCGGCCGCCTTCTGCAAACATCTTTATACAAGAACGCAACTGATTTAATACTCTTTATAGTTCTCGTCCTTTCGTTTTGTCAACATCCATATTCCCACAAGATCGAAATAAAATGAAGTCACTGGTATACAGTAACATGTTTAAATAATCACAAAGATTTCTATATCGATCCACAACGGATCATAGTGTTACTCTATATTACTATCGATGTAGAATTCAACACATTGCGCAGATCTTGGAACAATCTAGCTTGGTTTGTTTAAAGCAATTATTTTTTTTGTTTATCAGATTAACCTAGGTTTTTTAAAACATTTTAACTTAATTTTCCAAATAAGAACTTTCGATTTTTTCGATTTGTTTCGATTTTCAGGTTAAACAGATTTCTATATCTTGGGGTCTTCTAAATGAAAGAATTTAGCCTACAGGTAATTCTTAATCGACTCTACTAAGTTTACATAACCAGGTTTTTACTGTAGTACTGTACCGCGTAGTTATAAACGATCCCTGAAGAGTTGGGCCTAAGAAGTAAAATACTCAAGTAATTAAGTTGTCGTTATACATTTAGCTACTACAAGATATATTCCTACTCACTACGGTTCAAATACAACCAATTTTGGCGACAAAAACCAATATTCACGTTAGAATAGTCACGACAAGGTACCAGTAATTCAGTAAAACATCATGAATACAATATTATTGATGTATATACACAGGGACGTGGCGAAGGAATCACGATTGGGGGGGTGTCATATGATAGTGACCAACTTTTTGCGAAATCGCCAATATGCGATATGCGGCGGTTCGCGTAAAAGTATCCAAAATGTCTCCAAAATATAAAATAAGTTCAAAAACGAATTACATGAAGTATCGCACTTCCAAATTATTCAAAATGGCTGCCGAACTGGCAACAGAGTAAGTCAGTGAGAATTTAGAAAGGATAAAAATATGACCATTTTTAAGAAGTTTTTAGTTGGGTTTGGCAAGGGTTTATGTTCAAACGAGTTTAATAAATGCGTTGACAAGCGTATATGTCAGTATGTGAATAATTTGAGCTGGCCGCTGGGCTGCAACGTTTTTGTATGAGCTTTTCTAAAATGATGAAATTAGACTAATATTAACATGCATCACAACATTAAATTGCACAACTGACTTAAGGTTTGTAAATTAGCCAAATGACATGCGAGCTTGTGAGTGATACGGATCAATGGTTTCAAACAATTGAGCCTCGGATTTCAATGGTCTGCGGTCTCCCGTCTCCAGATCGGAAATACTTCACTACGGAATACATCAACTGTACTTACTTAAATACAATTTTTACTGGGATGTTTGAGCGCTATTGACCAACTGTTGACCGACAATTGATAAAAAAAACAAATTTTATTGACCAACTGTTGACCGACAATTGATAAAAAAAACAAATTTTAGCTTTTTTTTCTGTCTCACCATTTTTATTTTGGCCAGCAGCAATCCCTTGTGTGACCAACTTTTTGCTATTTAGAATTATTGGGGGGGTGTCGCACCCCCCCACACCCCCCCCCAGTCGCCACGCCCCTGTATATACATATAATGTAAACACAGATGCACTATAGGATGAGATTGTAAATTATACTGTCTAGTCGCTGACATTGGACATTATTCCAGAATTTAGGGCCTAAAATTAGTTGAGTCTCTCAACACAACACATGGCACCATGACGGTGTTTATGTGGGATATATAGCACGGTGAAAAGGCGGTGAACTGCCGATATTTTTAGTAAGGAAATACTGACGTTTCGAGCGGAGCCCTTCATGGGATAAGCGGGTATCTTGCAGGCGAGAACTCAGCACTGGATGCCGGCGTCTCGCCCGCAACCTCCCTACCGCATGCATCTCGGAAAGGCGTGATTAATTAAATCTTCCCCATGTAAACACTTCTCCCCGGTGACCGGGGTGAAGTTTTTATATTTATAGAAAAGATAACTTCATGTCATTTTCGTTGATGATAATCACCTCCGATGTTGCGTACCTTTCCGGATAACTCGGTTTTATATAAACAGACCGTAAACATTATCCCGACAAACCGAGTATCTGGCCTCCATATAAAGCTATGTCCTTACGAAACCTCACCGAGCCTTTGTATGATATGGGATCTCAAAAGTTTACGCAAAGAACAGATCCCACATCAAAGTTTATGCACGTGGACAGCCTACGGAACTTCCACGCTGTTCGGGTTTTTCGATGTCATGGGAGCAAAAGGCATCCTTATCTAATGTATATATGACATGGACAAGCGCTAGTGCAACCAATTTCTCCTTCAAAGTCCTATATTCGGTCTTATTTTGTATAGGTCCTAACTTGTGTATATATAGAATTAGAATATAACTGAAATTGCGAATTATATGATAATGAACGCATGTGATCCGCATGTGTTTAACGTAGTCTTTTAACGTATACATGCAGTATAGGTATATATATCGATCCACGTTGCGTATATATAGAATGATGAAATACGTGCTGCACTTGGTGACATTTATGGGCAGATGTTTGTGGGATAATGAATATAGTTCTACCACGCGTTGGAGTGCTCTTTGAGCTGATGACGTTTTGACCTCACGACCTTTATAGATTAAGTTGACTAAAGCGAGGCATCAACAAAAACACTATTAGTAACTATATTCAGAGATAAATTGTAATTATATATATATATATATAGATAAACAACAGTTATAGACCCATTTATTAAGCACAAGAATGCATCATTCTCCGCGATTGATGATGTCAAACGTAATCTTTTGGATTTATCTTACTTGATTGATAATTCAACTATATAGGCACGTATAGCTAGACTACGAAATTCAGCGGAGCAAGTTTTATTTATTTTTGGGGGCAAGTGGGGGGGTAACAAACGTGTATATAGATACTGTAAAAATAAAATATTTTGGAACCAGTGAAGTGATGGAAAAGCGAGATCCCTATGAGGTCATGAGGATCATGCCTAAAGAGTGAGGATCTTCCCATTTTCAAGAACTATTCTAATCCTAACCCTAACCCTAACCTTGATCCTAACCTTTTAAACCTTAATGCTACGCGTAGCTAGCCCTAACCTAACGAAAAATAAAGACCAGACAAAAACAGAAAGATCCTTTCCCGGCTACGAAAGTACCAGGATTCGTTGTCAATCCAGACACTTGCTCTCGTGACTATGAATTTAAATTAAATTTACCATCAGACTAAGAAAGTTTATAGCCACGGGAATATATAATATAACATAGGAAATTTGTTTAGTGATTATGTGAAAGGTTACCGCCACGGGAATATATATGACAGGAAATGTGTTTACAGAAGCGGCCAAAATTATTATTCAGGAGATTTTGCTGCCTACAGTGCACACCGGAATTCAGTGTTCCAGAAGATTCTCCAGATCGATTACAATCGGCCGCCTTCTGCAAACATCAATATACAAGAACGCAATTTAAAATACTCTTTATAGTTCTCGTCCTTTCGTTTTATCTACATCCATATTCCCACAAGATCGAAATAAAATGAAGTCACTGGTATACAGTAACATGTTTAAATAATCACAAAGATTTCCATATCGATCCATAACGGATCATAGTGTTACTCTATATTACTATCAATGTAGAATTCAACACATTGCGCAGATCTTGGAACAATCTAGCTGATTGGTTTGTTTAAAGCAATTATTTTTTTTGTTTATCATATTAACCTATAGGTTTCTAAAGCATTTTAACTTAATTTTCCAAATAAGAACTTGTTTCGATTTTTAGGTTAAACAGATTTCTATGTCTTGGGGTCTTCTAAATGAAAGAATTTAGCCTACAGGTTCTTAATCGACTCTACTAGGTTAACATAACCAGGTTTTTACTGTAGTACTAGTACTGTATCGCCTAGTTATAAACGATCCCTGAAGAGTTGGGCCTAAGACTAAAGTAAAATACTCAAGTAATTAAAGCCCGGTTTCCATATGATCGCAACGATCGCAGCGATCGCAACGATCGTGGACTCCTTAAGTTGCGATCCTTGCGATCGTTGCATTCATATAGAAATCGGGCTTCGATCGCAACGATTGCAGAGATAGAAATTTTAATTTTCTATCTCAATGATCGCCAGGTTTATGGTTTCCATATGATCGCAAGGATCGCAATGATCGCAGAACTCTTTATTTCTGCGATCATTGCGATCACCGCGATATGGAAACCAGTAACAAAGAACCAATTATTACAATATATTGCAACTGACTACGGTTCAAATACAACCAATTTTGGCGACAAAAACCAATATTCACGTTAGAGTAGTCACGACAAGGTACCAGTAATTCAGTAAAACATCATGAATACAATATTATTGATGTATATACATATAATGTAAACACAGATGCACTATAGGATGAGATTGTAAATTATACTGTCTAGTCGCTGACATTGGACACCATTCCAGAATAATTAGGGCCTAAAATTAGTCGAGTCTCTCGACAGAGCACATGGCACCATGACGGTGTTTATGTGGGATATATAGCAAAGTGAAAGGGCGGTGAACTGCCGATATTTTTAGTAAGGAAATACTGACGTTTCGAGCGGAGCCCTTCATGGGATAAGCGGGTACCTTGCAGGCGAGAACATTACCTTGATGCCGGAATATTAGTTAGTCTGCGACAGCAGACTGCGTCTCGCACGCAACCTCCCTACCGCATGCATCTCGGAAAGGCGGGATTAATTAAATCTTCCCCATGTAAACACTTCTCCCCGGTGACCGGGGTGAAGTTTTTATATTTATAGAAAAGATAACTTCATGTCACTTTGGCGTTGATGATAATCACCTCCGATATTGCGTACCTTTCCGGGTAACACGGTTTCATATAAACAGACCGTAAACATCATCCCGGCAAACCGAGTATCTGGCCTCCATATAAAGCTAGGTCCGTACGAAACCTCACCGAGCCTTTGTATGATATGGGATCTTAAAAGTTTACGCAAGAACAGATCCCACACCGAAGTTTATGCACGGGCGGTACTTCCCCGCTGTTCCGGTTTTTCGATGTCATCGGGGAGCAAAAGGCATCCTTAGCTGATGTATATATGACATGGACAGTACAAGCGCTAGTGCTACCAATTTCTCCTTCAAAGTCCTATAGGTTTTCATTAAAGCGGTCACAACGTAAACAGCTAACTTAAAATATTGTTTCTTTAAGGCCTTTAAGGTTGGGACACACGAGACGACAAATCTCGGAGACGTGGCGCGGAGACATGTTGTAGAGACAAATCACGTCGTATGCGCCATGCGAAATCTTGTCGCGGGACAAAATTTTGTCCCCGCAACATGTCCGACTCCCATCGTATAAACAGCAACTAGTCCCTGCGACAAAATTAAAATAAACCAATCAAAGAACGTTATTTTATTTTCATTTTCCTTCTCTGACATGTCCCCTCTAACATAATTAGTGATTTGGTTAGCGTGATTTGTCATCTTATTTCTGTGTGTATTTCTTTAACATTTGAATCGGCAATATATTATAGAGGAGATTACATGATTGTGCGGAGATACGAATTTTATCTTCGAGTGTTGGTAATATTATCAAGACAAGAAGATAAAATTCGTATCTCCAAGCACCATGTAATGTTTTGTTTATTATTTCTACAGTGTGAACAGT
Organism: Chrysogorgia sp. JL179-B06; assembly: GCA_035772405.1. NCBI lineage: Eukaryota > Metazoa > Cnidaria > Anthozoa > Scleralcyonacea > Chrysogorgiidae > Chrysogorgia > Chrysogorgia sp. JL179-B06. The sequence goes on along the minus strand of JAYKKM010000403.1, from coordinate 5,258,134 downwards.
GACTGATATATAATCAGTTTTATCTATATGAATATATCACTTTTTCTGAATGAGAGAAAACCTGGTATTAATTTCATTTCATATATAATAATACTAAATATCTGTCCCTTGAATTCACAAGTAGACTAGTAATGGCGGAAATGCTCTCGAAACGAAAGGAGAAGTGATATAATCGAAGAACTGAATTTCAGTGATAATTAAAATCGAAAAACGTCAAATTCGTATCTCCAAGCGTCATATGCATGTAATGTTTTGTTTATTATATTGAAATCGATGAAATAGCCATGATGATATTTTCACAGTGAAGATAAAAATGATATCTTCACTGTGAGCAGTGTTGATATAATTTTTATCTTACATATGAAGATATATCACTTTTGGGAGAATACTAAATATCTGTCGCTTGAATTCATAAATAGAAGTAATGGCGGAAATGCTATCGAAACGAAAGGAGAAGTGATAAAATCGAAGAAATTTAAAGGAAGAAGTGATTGACTTGGTGAAAGAACTGAAATCAATCGATTCCCTAATTCTTAGCAATATGACATTAAACGATTAAAGAGCGGAAACCATTATCGCTGGCCCCATGCGAGGCCCCATGAGTTCGTAAAGTTGCTTTTCCATGTGTAATTCACGCAACCAAAACGAAAGCTTTGAAATACAGTTTTAGACTGTCGTGTTCAAGGAGATGAGAAAAATTATGAAAACTGCTAAGTTCTCAAAAGAACTGGATATAACATGAAAAGGAGAAATAAGAGAACTTCAATGTGTCGAAAAATACCTAAGTAATAGTTCTTACTTGACCCGAAGAAGGACACATCGTCCGAAACGTCGTCCATTGAAGTTCTCTTATTCCTCCTTTCATATTATATTTATATCATGTTCAACGAGATTAACGCGGTCACCTAGGCAACCTGGTATCCATGGCACTGAACCTGAATCCTTCGCTTTCAGTTCGATTTCACTGAGTCAGTTTCAGTTTTTATTTTATTTTATTTTATTTTTGTTTTATTTTTATTTTATTTTCAGTCAGTTTCAGTTTTTTTTGTTTTTTTATATTTTGTGTACGTAGGGGCCTGAAACCGACGTCTAATGTCCGCCATTGTTTGTTTCACTTTTTGTTTGGTAGTCAGCGTTCGAATTGAAATTGTGTATTTAGTAGTGTCCCACATGTGAAATGTATTTTTTGGATGTGCTGGAAGACGCATTAGGCGGGTTTTAGGGTTAGGATGACACATTAGACGGAGGTTTAGGGTTATGGTGACATTAGACCTACAGTTATTAGCCGCTGCTATCCAAGTAATAACATTATAATCCGAGCGGAAACAATTTTGCTGGAAATTTCTACACTTTATTGTGTATTTGCATGGTGATAAGAATGCATTTTTCAACTATTTCACAGCATGTCATAGCATCTTCTTCGTATAGCGGAGTAAAAGAAACTATAGCTCATACTTTTGAATTTATCTCTGCATGCAGGTTACGTTCTAGATTTAAAAAGGGTTTTCTTTTAATTCGTATGTTTGCACCCAACGCTGCTGCTGGAGTTTGCAATTAGCATAGCGATTTCCATTGGCACAGATTCAGACATTGGAGACAGGGGTCCAAAGTTCAGTATGTATAGAGTATCTACCATCATGCAATGCTAAAATATTTTGGAAGTACAGCAGATTGTATTTTATAAGGAGAGGACGATAGCAAACCCCTCTCTTAAAAACACTTCAGTTTTCCCAAGAACAGCACTATGCGTACGGCTGCAACCATTGTGATTGGTCATTTGGAATTCACTGTCAGATCATTTAATTGCTTTAGATAAACCAATCTAGATTGTTCCATCACGTGACATCTATAGTAAGATGGCAATCTTTGTTTTTGTTTAAACATTTTAGTGTAAACAAACAACTTGATTTCATATTGATCTTGTGGGAATATGGATGTAGGCGAAAGGACGAGAACCGTCTATATAGATTATTAAATTCCGCTTTAGAGGTTTGTAGAAGGTGGGTGCAATTGATTTGGAGAATTATTCTGAAACACTGAATTCCGGTGTGCACTGTAGGGAGCAAAATCTCCTGAATGAATAATTTTGGCCGCGTCTGTAAACAAATTTCAGTGGGTAACCTTTCACATAGTCACGCTATCACGAGAGCAAAAGTATATTCGTATTCGCAGTGAATCCGGCCTCATAGTTTCGTAGCCCGATGCAGTTTTGCGACGATCGAATCTGGACATTTTTGAAGTCCGGAATCCATGTATTTGAGCCGTAGTCTATGCAGTAGCAATATCTTGGAGAAATTGGTTCTTTATTACTGGGTGCATGCTTTATAACGACAATCTAACTACTTGACTATTTTACTCCTTATAGGGCCCAACTTTTCAGGGATGGTTTATAAAGGCGGTACAGTAAAAACCTGCATGTGTATGAAAACCTAATGAGTGAATTAATATAACCTGTAGGCTAAATTCTTTTATTTAGAAGACCACCAACACATAGAAATCTGTTTAACCTAAAAATTAAAAATAAGTTAAATTGCTTTAAAAAAATAAGTGTCTTATAATTTTAATGCAAATTAAGGGCTTAAATAAATCAGAGAACCTATAGAGCAGTGTCTGTGTTTGTTGAGAATGTAGTATGACACAGAAACAAGGGAACCACCCATATTGAATTATAAATTTTCTGACCAGCAACAACTAACTTTTGCCTTTAAAAATAAGAACCTATTTAAGAAGCTAAACAGTCTCATTTCTCTAACTAATTTCTCAGCCTAATTTCTGAGTCACGTTTCACTCTCTGACGAAGGGCCTTCGCTCGAAACGTTAGACCTCCTACACACTATTTCGGCTGTACACCAACCTTTTAGAGTATTCGATTTGAATTTCTACATTATAACTTCGCAGCACAACACTTTTATATCAAAATATATAAGCCCTTTTAGACAAACGTGGAAATATGCTGATTCTTATACGCAGTTTTCTACTGTATACTTGTAGCTAGAACTCCTCCCTTGTAAAACAGGGTACCTGTTAAACACCGACTAGTTCGGCGTCAACACATAAACGGCGTCGCGTTCTGGGCGTAATCCTGCACAAGGCGTATCCCTCGGTATAAGTCCATTTAACACCTTTTCATCATCGAGATGGCCTCCAAAAGGATGAGAAATAGTTGTCGCGTTTTCGAACGACATCCGAAGTAAACACGCCCCATGCTAGCAATGAACAATGAATCAGATGATCCAGAGATCAGGGAAAGTACGTCAGGCCTAAACGATGCGCAGATAGCATCTTCGAGAATATTAAAAGAGTAGAGTGCTGCGTAGGCTGTGTTTTGGATATATAGCAAAGAGAAAAGGTGGTGAACTGCTGATATTTTAGGACGGAAATACTGACTTTCGAGCGGAGTCCTTCATCAGCTGAGCGGAGCCTTCATTCATTTATGACCATCTTCGTGTTGATACCTGCAAGACGAAAGTTATAGTAACAACCCATCGATGTATAGTTTAATAATCTTCACAACATGTATTGACGTTATTCTGAAATGGTAGAGGCTAATATAGACTACAGCCCACTGTCACTACTATTCAGCGGAATGGCATAAAGACAGACTGAGAAAACACTTCACGTTTCACGTACTGTCTCTCTGACGAAGGGCCTTCTCTCAAAACGTTAGACCTTCTACACACTATTCAGGCAGTACAACAACATTTTAGAGGATACGATTTGTAATTATTTATGTGCCTTTGCAAACTACCAACCATTGTTGAACAACATTTATACAACCTCATAACGTTTATCGCCCTATTTCGGTCCAACACTTGTTGGAATACTCCAACAAAATCTTTTAACCAAAATCGGGTGACAAACGGTCCCACAATGTTGCAAGCATGCAACAAAGTTGGATGTTGTTAAATAATCGATTCATGCTTGATATAGTTATGCAACTGAATATTCCATTCACGTTACCATAACAACATCTATACAACGATACGTAGACAAAAACAATACAAAAATAAAAAAATGTCTAAATACCTGAGCGGCGGTATGTTTAATTTTATGGAATCCAATTAACTTAGCTAGATATGGTGATTGTGAACATCAATTTAAGATAAAGTTCAATATTAGTTATGACTAACTTGAGGGTAATGTGTAGCAACGTTTTAACTGATCACAACAACCAAATTGCACGCATTGACATATTCGTAATAAGGAATCGTTTATTTTTTAAAATATATTTGTAATTTACTTCAAGTCATAGCTAATAATACTGAAAAGCCAACCAAAATGGAACCATGCAAAATCCATTTTGGCCATCTATATATCTGTATGATTCTGTAAGTCAGCATGCAGGGCCATTATATACTTCCGCAACCTACGCGCCTGCCCTCCCCCAGATATTGTAAGGCTTAGCCGCCTGTATTATTCTGCTAATAAGGACTTCGCTCGAAACCTTTGTCCTTCTAAAATACGTCTTGTTTCACTCTCTGGTGAAAGGCGTTCTCTGGAAACGTTAGACCGCCTACACACGTCAAGTTTTGCACTCTCTGACGAAGGAACGTTAAGGCCTCTTATAGATGCACTTAATTTCGGTAGCACACCATGCTTTTAACTTGAGAGTTTTTATTTGTATTTCTACACTGCCTACGCAACCGACAGCACTTTTACGTTATTATCCAGCTATTATTCTGAGTAAGAGTTCATTTATTAACATTGTTGAATACAAGTTATCACTATATACGCAACGTGGATATATAATATATATATAGCTACCTATGCTGACTATTACTGACTACGTTAAACACATTCGGTCACATGCGTGATAATGATCACATGCGTGATAATGGTATCATAATTCGCAATTTCAATTATATTCTACTCTACATCAACAGCAATCATCTGTTAACAATCATAACTGTTGGCCATAAAATACAATCTATATATAGGTAAAATCAAGTGATAAAGATTTGGTCTCGTGCAATATCAGTCTATAGTGTTTACATCCGTCTTCAAAAGTTCAAAAACATACGAAAATAAAATTCTCGTTATTTTTACTCATCTAAATTTCCTGTATATTGACTTCAGCGGTTCTCTTGTAATTTTCGGAATTCAATTCAACCTAAATCCGTGATACGGTGGATATTGATGAACAACTCAATATAACTGATCGAGTTCAACGCGACGTGTATTAACATATCGAGGTTTGTGTACCGCGTGCGGCGCATGCATTGTGTGACGTTTCAAACGAAGGCCTTTCGTCAGAAAATGAAGAAGGGCCTTACTTACTCGAAACGTTACACCTCCTACAGACTATTTCGGCAGTATTCCACATTCTAGAGTATTCAATTTGTATTTCTACACAGCATGTGACATGATAGTCACAACAACTAAAATTAAAGACAATAAATTAGACACGTTGCACCAATATTTTCTTAAAAAAAGCATAAGCTATAGCGGTGCAAAACTGTGGAATGAGTTACCAAATCGTCTTAAAGATAATATCTCTTTAAACAAGTTCAGGGCTCAAATCAGAGACGGAAACACGTAACATTTTTTATTTTTTATTTTTTTGTGTAAATAGTGTTAGTATATTTTCGTGTATTTTTTTAGTAGTACGGCTCCTTGGAAAACAGACTATTTAAGACTGAAGGACTACCGTATGTAAATAAGATTAAATAAATAATAAAATAATAATATTTCTAGCCCATGAAAGGCTAACTATTTTCAGCTTTGTTTCCCTGCTGCATCATGTTTGACAATCATAATTCAACATTTTACGTGCATATACTCGAGCAAAAATAAACGATGACAGAGTAAATGGTTTACCACACAAGCACAATGATGCATGTTTAGCTAAAGCAAATCATGTTTGGAAAACTATTAAGTAATTAACATAGTCAGTTTCGAACTGTTGAATTCGTTATAAACATTTCAGAAAAAGGCCATTAATTGTGAACTGCATATACATGCACGTAGCTGTTGTTCAAGGCGTGCCAAAATTACTGCATGGACATGAAAAACACCATTACGTATGGACATGCACGTATATAACGTATGGATGTTGATCAATTCGTGTTATTTGCCAAATGGGCGTTAATATATTTTCCGACTCAGCTCATCTCAAGAAAAACAAGAGACTGCCGTGGTGTCATTAGATAAGTTAACGAGTATACATATACAGGTACTTTACAAAAAACGAGATCCCTATAGCTCAGCTCATATATCTATAGAGGAGTGAGGATCGGACCATAGATTTATACGTCCTAGATTCGACGTTAACGGGCCATAAAAGGTTTTGGTAGACCATAGATTATTGGCCTTTCTGAACTTGTGGGTCGAACTAGTTTATAAAATTATGCAGTGATTTGGTTAGATTTCTGAAGATTGAGTAAAAGAGTTTGTAGGTTTCTTTCTATCTAATTAGTATTACCATGATTAGGTAATTTTCCTGCAAGTTTACAAAATTTTGAGTTGAGTCTTCAAGTATGTATAGCAGCATTTGGGGATAATGAATAGTATACGTTCTACCACGAGTTGGAGTGACTCTTTGAGCTGATGACGTTCATTTATCTCCGACGACCTTCATAGATTAAGTTGACGTATAGGCGAGGCTTCAATAAAAACACTAAGTATAGGCGCGGATCTCGCTTTTTTTCTTCATATTAATAAAAACAATTTCCAGGGAAGGTGCGATTATTCACCACCGTCTGGAATTTTCATGAGTAAAATTTAAAATTTATTAAATGACTGCATTAATAAAGCAATTTTGAATAAGCCTTCACTGTACGATCGCTATCAGATCGCTGCTATACATGTGAGAGCTCATCAACGTGCCTAGGAAACCATGAATATACAAATGGATGTTAAATTCAAAGAAGAGAAATACAAAAGAAGTTGGACAATCCAATCAATGCTCGTATAATAAAATGTATTTTACGAAAAATTACAAACACGGATATAAACGTTCAAATCAGTCGAGATAAAAAAACAGACCAAAGAAGCCACAGACGATATAAAACTGGATGCTTCCGAACCGAAAACGACTTACGCAATACACTAAACATACTACTTGTCTTGGTGATGGCAAAAATGAAAAATACATCAACATAATTTACTAACCTGGAGGATTTAATGCTAATTTTTTATCAATTTCGCTTAGTTACATGTTGACTAAGGAATCTCATGTTCCCATGGAGCCCTTTCCACAGCTTTTTTTGTGCTCTAGAACCCGAATTACACGGAGCCTAATTATCGGGAACGAGAGCTCACAGCCTCACGCAATCGCAATATTATCTTGATAATTTTCATCGTATAATTGGTTTAAACACTATAGATAGATTTTTTTCATAAATAAATAAATAAAAAGGTAAATAAATTGAGTGTTTTTACAACGGAAATTATCAGGGTTGCAAGCGCGATAGTTCTCGATCTAAATAATTTTCAAATACAAGTACAGGGCAATATCTAACAGATTTTTGCATCTTCAAAAGAATGTTGCAAAATCTTTTTAGCAAATTATTGGGGGACTGCAGCCTGAACAGCCAGCCCCCCCCCCCCCCCCCCCCCCCCCCCCCCCGCCTGGATTTCCGTCCGGTAAATCTCTGGGAACTTTTCTAGTTCATTGATTTTAAGTAATACAAAGTTCCGGAAATGCAGCTTTGGAGAAAATGGCAACCAAAGTTAGGCAACAGTATTTACACGCTTTTGTGATGTATATATAATTTCTGCATACCAAGTCAAAAACCAATATTAGATCACAGTACCAGTTATTAATTATGTTTTCTGTCCTTTGGCCAGCATTTAATTCACAACAAAGAAGTGGATCAACTTCATTGAAATCCCAGTAGCATAGCTTGGTTGCCCTTCTTTCTCCACCAATTTCGCTGCCAACTTTGCCTGCAGTATCTTCCTTCTTCTAACCTTCTCTTTCGACTGTGCCTTCCTGATAGAATGAGACATCCTCGTCTTGTCTTTTTGTAAGCTCCCTTCACATGTGTATTGTCCACTCGGAATGTTAGCTTCTTCAATCACTGGCTCCACTTTTGAAATATAACAGTGCTGCCATTACAGCTATCTCAACAGAATGTGATCCCTTGTATCTGTGCTTTGGGGCTCTGTTCCACACCAGGCTATTCACACTCTCATTTGCATTTTGTGAATATCCAGGAAGACAACAAGAGGGAAGTGCAACAAGAGGGAATACTCACTCAGGCATAGTGATCCTTGCTTGGGAGAGTTCTCTGTAGTTTTAAATGAGCAGTGAGCACCAACTATCATCTCCAACTGGGCAATACTTGAGGCTCTCCTCATCATCAGGAAGCTCGCAATACTGCCATGATGATGATGGCAGTTTGCATCACTGATATTTGTTCCTTTTGCTGTTGTGCTGTGACTGTGAGTCTACCAGGTTTGCAGACATTTGCTCTTATTGCGTTGCCATAATATGACTGTATCTTGTCAGTGGCTTTGTCTGTAGGTCTCTGCTTACTTCCCTTCACTGGATTTCCACCCTTGAGTTTTGCTTGATTCTTTCTCATGTCCTGTAAATGAGTACCCATCCTCTTCTGCACATGTGGCCAATACAATCCAACCTCATCACTCTGCAGCAATCAGCCTTACCACTGTCGTGATTTTCCCTCCATTCTTTGCAACCTGCAGATGTTGCTCATGCCTTATACTCTTTTGTGCTCTTCTTGGTATTCTCCCATTTTCCACACACCTTGCAGCTCCATAAGTATCTTAGATACTACTCTAAGCCTTACTGTCACCATCGCAGATCATGTATTTATACTACAGATTATAGTCCTTTGATCGTTCCCAGATCTTCTTCGGGGGGTGGCATATTCAAAATGTCACACATTACTGAAATACAAGGTGTTTTTGCAGGAATCCCTCCGATTTCTGATTGGCCGATAAATTTAGCACGACGTATATATGCGCTAGTAGAATAAATTATCGCTGGAAAAAATTATGAATTTTTTTAAAATAATTATCGGGAATCTGAAACATTTCAGAGGTTTAGCTGTTTTAGTAGACATAATATTTAGTAGTAATATTGTATTAAAACTCTCAAATCATGTATACTGTATGTTATTGGATTGTTGTGCAAACTGCAAAGAGTTTGCTGCACAAGTTTGATGCTATCATGAATCAAAGTGTGATTGTCTTCAGTTCTGTGTTTTATAAATATATGGCATTATACAAGATTATATTTCTTCCCGAAATCAGAAAGAGCATGTCAATATTGCCAAGCCTTATGCCAAACCTCGAATGATTCCGAATGAGCTCCGATAAATTGTGGGATGTGTCGTGTGCATATAACAACGTAGAACAAGTGGCTGATTCGAAAATAACTAAATACGACCGCGTGCATGATTGCGACTTGGCCAAGTTCTGTTTGACTGAACAAGCAACAGTGGCTTGGCGAATTTGCATGAGTCCTATAAATCAGTTGACTTGAACTTTTTTATAATTTTACAAGCGATAATTTATGCCACTGCAGAAGGTGCTAAATTTATCGGCCAATCAGAAGCCGGGGGGGATTCTAGCCTGTGTTCCAGTCCACTACGCTGCCGTGTGTTGTCCACACAACAGGCGTAGAGGGATTCCTGCTAATAAATGCCTTGTACTGAAATGGCTTGTCTTCCAACTCCCACATCTGAAGCTACATAGGTCATTCGAGTGTTGACGTCCATGGCATGATGTTGCTTTCTTTTGTTTGAAGTTCAACTTTTTAATCACACTGAGTGCACTCAATCTGTATAACAGAACTACACCCACTTCGAGCCTGGTCATCGTTGAATACCAACTCTCCTCCGGCTTCACACTGATGCAAGGACTGGAGTGATCTAATCAAACTAGACATTTCAATTAGCCTGTAACTGTAACTATCCTCTAGAGGTTTGTCGTGTTGATTTTGGCTTCCGATTTTCTGTGTTAAGGCTGTTTGATCGGCTGGAGTAGGCTGTTTGATCGGCTGGAGTAGACAAACTGCTCGGTGAACAATTAGGGCTTTGTTGACCAGTTGAAACATGTCCTGAGTAGGACTTTTCCTTCGCAACTTCCCAACGATTTCTACCACGAAATCGCTTCTTTTTGGAGACTTTTGGCATTGTAGTAAAACTCCAATTTGTTTCCAACCAAAAGTGAAGAACGAACGCAAAAATATATCAAACTTTTCAAGAAAGAGGTTGAGTAGATTATGGGCAGCCAACCTCTAACCATAGGTAGCCCAGACACAAATTTCGAGTATGATTAATAGATATTACGGTACATAATTATATTATTATGTTTTTTATAATTCATTTATTTACTGCATAAAAATGCATACTGTTGGCTGTAATTGTTCATATCTTCTTTCATAACATCAATATATTCTATATGACTTGTTTATAGATCATAAAGCTTAGCAGTGTTTCAAAATATTCATCAAATACACTGCTACTCTATATTACCCCCTGCGGTGTTCATCTCGCTTTACCGTCAGATAAACATTGTTATATTACTATTTTTACCGTAAAATATACAGGAAAATCAAATTTACTGGTAGGACTAACTGCCTACTTAATATACCATGTGAGAGGGAAAATTCACGCATATATTTACGATTACACGGCTTTAAATCACGGCTTTAAAGCCGTCTAATCGTAAGTATATGCGTGAATTTTCCCTCTTACATGGTATATTAAGTAGGCAGTTAGTCCTACCAGTAAATTTGATTTTCCTGTATATTTTACGGTAAAAATAGTAATATAACAATTGTCTGACGGAATAGTAATATAATAATTATATCAATTATCTGACGGTAAAGCGAGATGAACACCGCAGGGGGTAATATAAAGTAGCAGTGTATTTGATGAATATTTTGAAACACTGCTAAGCTTTATGATCTATAAACAAGTCATATAGAATATATATTGATGTTATGAAAGAAGATATGAACAATTACAGGCCAATAGTATGCATTTTTATGCAGTAAATAAATGAATTATAAAAAAAATAATAATATAACTATGTATATATCTATTCATACTCGAAATTTGTGTCTGGGCTACTATGCTCTAACTAGCATCCAGTCCCTCTATAGAGAGAAGATTCAAATTTATTATTTTGATAATTAGTTAATTTTTTTTTAATTAATTTTTTTTTCTAAGAAGAGAAGTGAGAATATGTGAGTATAGGCGAGAATTCTAGGCTCATAGTAGAGAAACCCGCTTTAAATTCTAGTTCTGTTGCTAATCAGGCTGGTTGCTAATATCATGGATAGTAAATAGACTGGATAGGAAACTGGATGGCGTCAGCGTGAAAACCAGTTGAAATTCGTGATGTCACGAAGATGTCACGAGTACACAGATTTTGCTGAGTTTCTCTTCGACTTCTCCATATTTTCGTATTCAAGTAGCTATATTGAGATTCCAAAATGTTTCATCGTCTTACAAACCTGCCTAAGCCACGACCAAATGATCGAGGTAAATGTTGTTCGTCTTTGTTTCAGCTGTTTTCGTTTTGTGGTGAAGAAACTGGCGTCGCAAAACTACCGTTGTTTTAGTTGAAATTTGCGACGCGTTTTTCACCGTCTAAAGTTGGATCTTTTCGCCTAAAATGAGTAATGGTAGTCGGATATTCCATCGTAAAGTGGCATTGTGATATTTTTTGGTAGTTTGACTATCATTTTTAGCTGTATTATTGCTAAACGTTGCGATTTATGGTGATTTTGTGACATCACGATTTGCAACTACCAACTGGTGCCTAAACCAATCAGCATGCTGGAAACGTCGCACGTGATCTTAGTTTCCTATCCAGTCTATTTACTATCCATGCAAATACACTCTCCTCCGCAGAGGCTTCTTGCGCTTTTTTTAGAGTTCGGGCAAATAGTTTGGGCAGCACGGACTGGCGGGCTTGGAGGGCGCGCGGGGAGTGCTGGGAAGATGAAAATTGGAGAAGCCTCTGCCATATAATGTTTCCAAAATGGTGTCGAATTTCCGAGAGGGACTGGTCATAATATATGGCTTATGGTGCAAATCAAGTTAAATATAGTTGGGAGACCTTTTCAACAAGCTAAAGTCAGCGACAAAGTGATATGTTCGAAGTGCTTTAGGAATAACGGGGACATTAAGTTCTTTTTGGAAGACGCGGCATTTATAGAATTATAGAATAGAATATAAAATGTCAACATGCGACTGAATTGCAAAATGCTTTTTCATGATCTTAACTAAACGGTCAGGAAACAGTGAAGATGTGGAACAACTATATGAACTACGACTTGAGACGGTAAGATTGTTCAATTGCTTTATTGTCAGACTTTTTAGTCACATAGTGTCGGATATCAAAGCGTGTTTATCTAGATAATTTTCCTTCGTCGCCGTCGGCTTCAATAACAATGCGCTCATTTTTTTGTTTTGTAGAATAGAAGACGTCTGAAGTCTCTTGGAAATAGGTTCATTGTGATGTCTAGACTCTGGAGTATAAGAGTATGCTTCCCAGAGATTAACTCCTTCTTTGGAGCGCTTGTCATGGGATAGCAGCCAAGTTCGTCGTCGCCATCATCTATAAACATGATTAACGGAAGTTTAAAATCAAACGATTTTTCCAATAGCGAAGCGCACAGTTACTTATAAACCAAAACTCAGACAAACAAACCAAATCTACCTCCCAAATGAACCTGATTTCGTGTATTTAATTATAGACTCAGACAAACATTGACAAAATACGCGATCATCTGTGCGCAACACTAAAACACGAGGACACAAAACCGTTAAATTGGCTATCAATTTACACCAAATTTTGTACACGTACCTTCGAGACTCATATTATGAAGGGAACGTTCAAGTTCTTCCACATCGCTGTCGTTTTCGGCCATAATCACAGAACCGCAGATCTCACCACAGAACCGCGCATTATATGGCAGAGGCTTCTTTTCTCTCTTTCCCTCTTCCCGTCTTCCCCCGCGCGCTCGCAATTCCGCGTCCCGATTCTCTCCACGCGTCCCCAAAACACCCTGTGAGCCCAATAATAGCCCACCTATAAGTATTACCCGAACTCTAAAAAAGCGCAAGAAGCCTCTGCGGAGGAGAGTGATGCAAATATATAGCTAATATATTTGGAACTATAACCGAGTAAAGACTGGGGTCGAAAACATGGCGGCCAAGACAAACAAAGGTTTAGATATAAATCAGAATTAATTTATAGCTTAATTTTGTGGCAGTTTACTTCGTTGGAAATGCATTTTCCTTCCAGAGGTGGTGTTCGAGGAGGAACGGATCAATTTGAGTGGGAAACTGTTAAAACAGACAAACATAGAGAGAATTACTTAGGTACGTTTTAAAATTATTTAATTACAGACAAATGTTTCGACTTTTTATTTTCTGAACTGATGATGAGTGAAACACAGCTCTGCAGTGCGAAGAATAAGATACATGATGATAGCGTTAGTACACTTTTCCCTTTCACCAAATTGTGTAGATTTACAGTGCTAATGTTAGTAAATTTTACTACACGTACTATAAATATATAGCAATTATTCACCGAAGTGGAGGTGAATAGTGTTGGATATTTACCGAGCCGCGAAGCGGCGAGGTAAATATCCACACTATTCACCGACACTGAGGTGAATAATTGTTTTAGCATATACCTGGGAGGTGAATAATTAATTACCAAAGCTTGATAAACCAAAAAACAAAATCGAGAAATACCAGGTTTTTATTACCTTCGATGGTTATCAGCACACATCCCTTCAGATGTTCCCTTCAGATGTCTTAAAAATTGCAACAGTGTTGCAATCAACAGTTAGCAAGCAATGTTGATAGTTTAACCGAGACTCCAAAAATAGAATATTGAGTGCATTTTCAAAAAAATAAGGTGGATTGTTAGTTGCCATAAACCAATCACCGGCAAATGGGTCACTATATTGCAAAGAATACATTTTATCAGAACAAAAAGGTTTTATTAACATTATTTCTTATACAAGTATAAAGGTTATTTCCAACACAATGTGACATTTAGGAATGATGAATCCCATGCATTAATGTTTGTTATTTGATAATGTATTATTGCTTATTTTGTTTAAATTGTTTTGTATTGCCTTGTCTAAAATCAGCACAAATCGTTTTACTTGGGTCAACAACATCCAACCTCGTACCCAGGGCATTTTGCTTCCACGGTGGAAAATGGCCCTGGGATCAGCTGGTCACATGACACCCAGAATTTCTGGGTGTTTAGATATGATAATTTTTGTGGTCTTTGTTCCATTGCCTTTGTCCACTTTATTGACCTGAACAATTGAAAAATAATCAGAGTTGTTCATGTCAGCATTTGTCGGCATAAAAGCAGCTAACAAGATTAATAATTTACCATACATCCATGGTTATCGCTTACAAAAGGTATGAAGAAGCATATATCCAATTTAGTGAAAGTTATCACTTCTAATTTGCTGTACAATTTAAAGACAGCATTCAGATTTAGATGAATAAATTATACTCGGCTGAATTAATTGGAGTTTTATGACAAGCCAATCGCATTATAGAATGGACCAGCCGATCTTAGGGACATTTTCGCCGACCTTCCACCGTGGAGGCAAAATGCCCTGGGACCAGGATTTTCTTCGACATCATTTGCCATTCTCAACAACAGAGCAACAATAACATACACATTGTAACATGATATTCACTATCACTTGCTGTTGGAAAATATAAATATACACAAAATATAAATATACACATCAATATTAGTAATACCATAGTTGTTACCAGTAGCGAAACTGGCCGTAGCAACTGGTCATGTTATGACTGAATATGTAAATCGTTTAAAAATTTGCATATGGTTGTTACAACCAACTGAATTAACATCAATATTCTTACGTTGTGTCCACCAATTCGGGCACGATATTGATCGATTGTCACTCCCATTTCAGGTAAAGTAATGACAAGGTTTTTCTCTGCACAGATGTAAGTTTGTTGAGCAACAGGCACAAACCTTCGTTTGTAAATATTGAGTATTGTCTTTGGCGAGAACTGTCAAATGTCACCGGCTTCGCTAGGTTTGATTTTAACGAGCACAATCACAATGACTTCGTTTGATTTGAGTTGCGTGTACACACGAGACAAACAAGAAAAACTAAGTACACAGAACTATCTTAGTCGTCTTACCTTGAAAACAGAATATCTCCTCACTGAAATGAATTGAAATTCCCAACAGCACCAAAGGCAGGACAGATCGTTCGAGAACTTCGTCTCTCTCCTCATGGCGTGCGTTGACAAGTTCCGAACATTAATTCCGTACAACTTCCGTGAAAACGAATAACCCTCTGGAGTTTGCTCTGGAGCAAACTAAACTACGTCACAAAACGTCATAAAACTGAACATCCACCGGCCTAGGAAATTTTCACATATATCGAGATCTCGTTGACTATACATAGTGTGGAAAGAGGTCTGGGCACGAGACATAGATAACCCATGTCAAGATTAGTGTGCTGCAGCAATAATATTTCGCGTGCGAGAACGCGCGAGAAACGTCACACGACAACATCATGTGATAAACTGACAGAAAACGTAACGAGTTCGTTTGATCAAACAATCATACGAATCGTGTCCGATGAAAGGCAAGGAAAATTTGGTTTTTTTTCCGATCGCTGCAAGTACATCTTCGCAAGTCTTAAAGCTCGTGCTGAATACGTGGCTGTAACATGGCTGCTTGGAAGTTTGCCACATTGAAGTTGAAATTGCAGTTATATGAAATGTACCAAAACGAAGCCATGAACGAGATTTTGGCTATTGGAATCCCCAAGACATTTATAGCTGGGGTTTGAAAGACCAGCAGTCATGAAAACCATGCCGTTTGCTGCAATTTGACAGGATTGAGAGTGTCAACTTCAACTAGCTCGCCTTCTTCGTACAGCTTCTCAACGACTTCTTTTGTCAATGGTTGTTTGTGGACAGTTCGTGCAATTTCGCCTTTTTATTAAGGGTTTTCAGAAAATTGCTCAGACTTTTATTTGCTTCTTAAAACTGGGCATCTCCAACTATCGAAAAATATTTGCTAAATGGTGGATTTCTCAAATGGCGATTCAACGTGGAGTTGCCTGTAAGTTGGGGGTTTACCCGTCGCTCGATTTTGCGGTAAGCGACTTATTTTGTCGTAGACTGTAAGTAGGTTCCGTCACGTTTTCTCGTTTAGAGATAAAACTTTTGAAGGCATTTGTTTAATTGTTGAGGAGACATTTCTTCCAAAGGAATTCTAAATTGTTGTTGTTGTTGAAACTATTCTGTAAAATATTATTCGTTCGTAAATAAGTATTTTACTTTTTAAATTAATTTTACGTAAGCTTGGCTCGCTCGATATTTGTGAACAAAACAGTAAGTTCGAGCAAATTTTTGTCCAATTATACAGCTGAATAAAGTAAAAAAACAAACTTTTTTGGTATTGTCCGACACAGCACCCTCGTTTATTAAAAAAATTTCTTCTTCCGTAACTGAAACAAAACGGGAAGCCATTTTGTTTTGCTCGGAGGTGAATAGTGCAGGATATTCAGAGATAGAAGAGCCAATCAAATTGCGTTAAAAGCACTATTCACCTCCCAGGTATATGCTAAAATCATATATTTAGGGCCGTCGACAATATAGATCTCGTGATCTCGTCCCTCAATAGACGACTTTCACGATCATGCGCAGTAGCAACAAATATTCAAATTTTCATCGTAGGTAAAAACAACTGTTTCAGCTGGAAAGAGCATATTGAAAATAGTAGAAGTGCAAAGTTTGAAAGGAAGTTATACAAGCAGAAAGTTGGTCAATTTAAAAGGGATTTATTAGTGATTTAATAAGGATTTTGGCTTGGCGGGCGGGCGTTGCACGCCAAGCCAAAATCCCTATTAAATCCATAGTGAAGAGCAAAACTTCCAAAGTGTGTAGCTTTCGCACTATTTGCCCAATTAGTTTCAAACTTTGCACTTTTACCATTATTTTTTAATATGATCTTTCTAGTCTAAAATAGTTGTTTTTACCTCATGAAAATTTGAAATAAAATTGCTACTGCGCATGACCCTGAAACTCGTCTATAGTGCTCCGTCAAGATGACGTCAGTACCGATGTTTGTCCGCTTTTACCCATAATTATTGCGGCCATAACAAAAGAAATAGCTCATTTGCAATAATTTGTGAGTTAAATTTGGTTTGTTTGTCCTCTTTTTGAGCTATTAATAGCAGTCAGACTCTACGCTATTGCGGATTTGTTCCGTGATGGGGGGAGGGGGTTAGCCTTAAATCCGCGATTAAAATGATAACCGGACGCAATCTGACTTTAGTGTTTGTGTAGTAGATATAACACAGTATTTACTTACCAAAACAAGGATTTTATTACTGAGTAAGTTACTACAAGGAAGCAAGAAGAACACAGCTGAGTGGCCAGACATCAACTGGTCCGCGATGGGTGGGGGGAGGGGGTCAACAACATCACAGAACAATTCCGTAATTGAGGGACGAAATCTATATGTCGACGGCCCCTTATATAGAGGGCAAAATTACTTGAATGTTTGGAATCGTCTCCCTGTGCTCCCTGACCATCTAACAAACTCATCCTCTTCTTTTCGATCTTCACGTGTCCGTACCACCTCAATCTGCTCCTTATCTTCTCTCCAAGTTCCATCACCTTCACTTCGATCATGCCTGTTATTTGCTTGTCTTGGTAACATCTACAGCGATTACCATCGCCATACTATTTTTATCACTGTTTGTCTGTTATCAATGCAATCTGTTCAGAGTGTTTGTGGAGGGGCCCATGGATATACCCTAAGAGGGGCCCTTGTGCCATGTCGACACTTGCTTTCACTCTGAAGTTCTGAACCTATTTTTCCTTGGATGTTTGAAAATTATTTTAAAGCAAAACAAAAGTTTCTGCCAGGAACAGTCAATTAATAGATGAAATATATAAATTAAACTTTTTTGCAGTTGATTTAGCCTGCCATATATAAACAATATACAATATAGTTAAGTTAGGTAGTTGACATTTGACTGGAAATTGACTGTTACAACACGACTTGTAGTCCAACAAGTATTTGTTATAATGGCAAGACTCGTCCCAGGTTTAAATACCGTAATTAACCTTGCTCTGCCATCTGAGTTCCAGTGGCTCAATGGTTAGAGCGTCTGTCTAGCGTTCAGAAGGTTACGGGTTCGAGTCCTGTCTGGTGCTCAGAGTTTTTCTGAGTATTGACAACTTAACACAGCTTGCACAGTAAAACCTTTACAACTTTAATATACATGTACAATATATAAACTGCTCATTAACCAATCAGAAAGTGTGACTTTCTAGGATATGGACAGAAAGAAAGGTATACTAACCATCTGGGATACTGTGCCCTGTAGCTACAGTACTCTACAGTACTCCATATTGGCATATTGTCTAATTTGTACAGTAATAAGAATGAACAACCTGTGAAAATTCAAAAAAAAACATTTTTTATGAAGGTCATTCCTTAATGGCTCCAGTGGGAAGATGGCAAAAAGGAAAGGACCTTACATGGTAAGCCAAATAATATGTATATAATGTATGTGTCTGTCAATAATTTCCAAATACTTTTATGAAAACAATTAGTTATTAAAATGTAGTAATTTACAGGGACGTAGGGGTGGGGGGGGGGGATGCTTTAGCCCCACTTTTTCTCTGGAATAACTTTAATAAATTGAAGTTATTGTGTATGGTGTATTCTTTAAAGCGATTCTCTGATGAAAAAATTGCTTGTAATTTTCTTACAGAATCTTAAAGATATTACGGTGATTTATAATCGTGCAAAGTTTCATTTCGAAATTCGTTGAAATAAAGGTTATACTTTACTTGTGAAGTTTGTATTTTGAACCGCCATTAAATTGACTGAGTTTGAGAAGAATGAGTCAAAGAGAGCTTTTAACGTCATAGCCACCAAAAGGACAATGAATCTTTTGTCTTTTTGGAGGCTTTGATGATGTCAAAAGATCTCCTCGACTCTTTTTCTCAAATTACTCGGCCAATTTAATGGCCGCGTTCAAAATACAAACTTCACACGTAAAGTATAACCTTTATTTCAACAAATTTTGAAGTGAAACTTTGCCCAATTATAAATCACCGTAATATCATAAAAGATTTTGTAAGAAAATGACAAGCAATTTTTTCCATCGGAGAACTACTTTAAAAATACTTGAATATATCACAAAGTAAATACACTAGCATTGTAAGGTTTGTGCTTCGCAGCTTTATTACAGGGTCTTTAAAAATAATGACATAAATAATTCAGGGTAATTAGCAGCACACATATTTCACTGAATACTTTTAACAACAACTAACGTGATGAGTCATACTGATAAAAACTCTAACTCTATGCTCGGTATTTTCAATGAAAATGCGTAGCTGAGCTCTATTTTATTTTCATTCAAATCAACTCAGAAATTCCCCTGCAAAAACTCACTGATTCGGAAAAAGCGTATAGCCATATAGTCTGGGTAGATTCCGGACCTCTCAGTAACCTTATTATAAATAAGAAAAATCAAGAGAAGGTTGATAAGATTGTATATATTGATTGTATATATCTGGCGCTTTTGGATGTCCATAAGATCCGTAGGGAATTACAGGTTTATACTAAGGTTATTCCTTTGTGAAGTTTTAGAAAACCAAGGAATTTGAAGTACACTTTGGTAAGGGCCAAATTACCATGATATTTTGAAGAAAGATTTAAGGGAATGTTTTCCTAAATTTGTTATAACGGGCTCCACTTTTACTGGTAATGTTGAATGGCGCGGTCGTTCTACATCAACCATTCCTTTAAAGTGAACTGTACCCAAAAACTAAATTACTTTTAAATAGAAGGCCTGCTTTTGTACTCGAGAAATAACGTTTTCATTCTCGTATTTTATGCTTCTGGACGCCGCTATTTTAGAGTTTCCTCGACAGCTCAAAGTTGATGTACAGCAGCGGTTTTCTTTTCAATTTTGGGTTAATCCTTCATGTTTCGCTGTCACCAATATACTAAGTTTAATCTCCATAAGTAATAATCTAGTATCTACTAATAGTATCTAGTAAGCCATCAGTAATCTAGTAAGCCATAGTAATCTAGTAAGCTAGATTACTATGGTTTACTAGATACTATTAGTAGAGCCGATTAAACTAAGTATATTGGTGACAGCGAAACATGAAGGATCAACCCAATTTTGACGTTATTGAGTGCTTGACTTTTGTTCCTTGCACTCAATGACGTCAAAATTGAAAATTGCAAGTTCCTTCTGTATATGTATATTATTATAGCAATTTTCTAACTAAATAATGCAATATTCTAACTCGATCCAGATGTTTGCCATAATAATTAATTTATATCTTGATAAATTTATATCTTGATTAATTTATTAATTTATATCTTATAGAATTACATGTACTGTACTTTTAATATTTAGAATGAATTCAGAATTTCTTTTTGATTACAGGTTTTCCAAAGGAGACAAAGAAACTAAAGCTAAACAACAACGTCAGGTAAACATACGCATTACATAACTGTATAAATTAAGGATTCTAAATTTTGTATCTGATGGGCGATGCGGGACAGTGCGTATTAGACAAACGATGTTTTGCAATCGTTGAGTCACAATTAACAATTAGACAACGAGTCCGAGTTATCTATGAGCGAATAGTCAACGAAGGCGAAGCCTGAGTTGACTATTCGCTCATAGACAACGAGGACGAGTTGTCCAATTGTTTTAGTAGAAACAAATTAGTGGACTATTACAAGTCGTGCATAATACTCCAAAAAATTATCCAAAAACTGATGTGAAACCTCCCCAAAACAAGAGTTTTCTGCCATTTTTTTGAACGCGTTTCTCAAACGTTGTCTATCACGAATAGACAACGGTTGAGTAGCCAATCAGAATGCAGCATTTGTAATAGACCATGGTCAGTTTCTACTAACTGATAATAGCGGAGCACGTTAATGCTATTTATAGCACCAAAACTCAGACGGACTCTCAAGGGATGATACTAATGACTCTTTTTCTATTGTTTGGAATGCAAGAATTTATAGCAAACTCAGACAAACATACTGACGTCATTACTGCGCTTTGCTATTGACTCGTTATCTGCCAATCTTTGGGCACATTTATATTCATAAACTAGAAGTTACTATCGCAAGGGGAATTGCTGCCTCAAAAGTCATAGGAAGCCTAATTTTTGATAAAATTTCCAAAATGAACCCACTGTAGTATGTCAGTACACATTTCTATCAATTATTTTAATTATATTAAATACAGCAGACTTAAATTACAAATGACTATCACTTATCTGAATATAATTGGCAAGGCTTTTGACTACAGTATACAGTCATAATGTATATGAAATGTGTTTACCAATCACCAACTACATACTGTAGTCATAATGACAACAGTATGTAGTTGGTGATTGGTAAACACATTTCTGATAAATCACTGCCACTATAAAAACTGTGGCAAAGCTGTCAGTTCATAAATAATACAACTTGAGGAATGTGCAGGTCGAGATTCCTTTGGAGTGGGCGGTATATATCCGTGTGTCACGGTGTATAAATAGATTTCCTAGGACCAAAAAAAATTTAAATTGATGTCAAAAACCCGACCTCGACTTATACTGTACGAAGGGTCATGAAATCATAGAACGGATAAACTAGTACCCAATCCTCTCGATGCGTCAGGAAATGGGCAAATCAGCTTATCGCTAGTCTTTGTGTCAATCGACACGTGTAAATAGCACGCATTTCATGCTAACTCCTTGTAACGAAGAGGTTCATGTTTTTTGTTAAATTTATGTTTATGACGTCATAGCGTAACGCGAATACGTATTGTAATTCGATACCTAATTGTCAGTTGTGAACTTGAACTCGAAGCGAAGAGGAAAAGCTAGTGCCGAACTTATCAAGTTTATTCTTTTATTTTGTATCATTATTTTATTTCTTTATTAAATTATGGTGTAAAATCGAACGTTGTTTACACTCCTCCTTGCCTAAATAGTAAATACAACATCAACATGCCGTTAAAACGAAGAAACTACGAAGCAAGTTTCAAATTAAAGGCTGTAGACTTTGCCAAAAACTCAAACAACTCTGCTGCTGGACGTCAGTATGGTGTTAACGAAAAGCTCGTTCGAGAATGGCGGAAACAACAAGAGAATATTCAGAAGTTACCGAGGACAACATGCGCTATTGCCACTGGCCAAAACTCGAAGAACAGATAGCCAAGTGGATAGATGATAAATGATTTCTTTATAATATTACTATACTATTATAGAGTAAGTTGTAAATACTGTAGGTTCGATTAAAAGCGTATTTATTTGTTTCCGTTTTCTTTTTTAAAGATTCGTTGTATTACGCTATTATTATTAAAATTTCTGTGAATATTCTGTGTCTGCAACCAGTAACTATTTAATTTGGGGACTCGACTTATACAGAGATCCTAAAAATCACAATTTTTTGCCCAAAAATTAGGGGGTCGACTTATGTGCCAGGTCGACTTGTACGCCGTGACGGTAGACCTTTGAGAAAAAAGACTCAATTTGCAAAAAAACTCTCCGTAATGATGTATTTTCTTTTCTTTGTAAATTCATCATAAATATTGCCTGTCTACAGTAGTTAAGATACATCGGGTATTTCCTTATAGGCTGATTTTAAGACGGTACGTTATCGTCACTCACTCCCTCACCGTCTGAGTGACTTCACAGGAAATCGTGTTCCTGACGTCGTTTATCCTTTGTATTGTAAAGCCAATCGTAACTCTCGTAATAAATGGACCGTGAACGACATGAAAACATAAACATGAACTTGTCAAATTTCTACTCACGTGTATTTACTCTGAGATGTGGTCGTCCCCTATAGATGAACAGATTTTGCGAAAACCCACTCTGTTGGTTGAACTTCGCAAGTTCAGCGTGGACGAACGGGGCCATTTGAAATATCAGAGATTTGCCAAATCCTGTATGCAAATTGACAAATACATCTTTTCGTGAAACAAAAGCTACTAAGGCCTTTTTCTGCTCAACAAAAAGGTTTGCGATACCATAAGTGTGGCACGCTTTCTTCAGAACTTCATCGAGCACACTTACATCTGCCATATTTCTTTTACATTGATTATAGACATTAATTACACTGATTGGTGGAACTGGAAACAATGTAGGAACACGATTTCCGGTCAAGTCAAACAGACGGGGAGGGAGTGAGCAACGACACCGTACCATCTGAAAATCAGGCTAGCGGCTTGTCCAATAATTCTGTACTTGGGTGACAGGTACATTTTCGTTTCTGGATATAATATGAAAAAGAGAAATAAGTCAACTTCAATATGTCGAAAAACACTTAAGTAAGAGTACTTATGTGTATTCAAGGATCCCTTATTTCTCTTTTTCTCATTATATCCAGTTCTTTTGAGAACGTAGCAGCTTTCATAGCACAGTTTCTTTTATGTGCGGCAAAAATTGATTGATGCTGGTCATTTTGACAGGAAGCACAAAAAAGTATTTCCAAGCCTGTAAGAAATGTTTGGAGATCATGAAGGATAATTTGTACATGTATGATAATACTGGGGCTTAAAGGATTTTATGTTAAATGGGTTCAACATTTTATTTTGAATGTTACAAGTGTTTTGAATTTATTACAAATGTTACAAGTATTTTGTATTTTAAATTTATTATAAATGTTATAAGTATTTTGTATTTTAAATTTATTATAAATGTTATAAGTATTTTGTATTTTTTACAAATGTTACAAGTGTTAGTGTTTTGTATTTTTTACAAATGTTACAAGTGTTTTTATTTTTTATTGCTTTAGGAACTGAGTGAAATTAAAAAAATAGAGGAAGAAGCAATGGCTGCTGCTCTGTATGTTCTGTAAACGTTTACTTTACGCTGTAGTTTTCTAGCATTTCTGCCAAGTAGTTTAGTAAAGTTAACAATTATACGTAGGGTTCAACTCTGTGACATTTAGGGTAACGTGACAACTGACTTTCGGGTAGTACTTATCCCGGTCGTTGAAGTTACCACCTCCAAGAAAACCTACAAACGACGAGAATTCCAAGAAGACAGGGCACGTTGCGACAATGGCCCCAACGGTCTTAATGTAAATGACCATGAAGTTGAGGAACTCTGTGGTGAGACAGGTACCACACAGGCCTATGGTACCTAGCAGAGACGCGGACGTGTGACAGCGTTGCAAGACGCCGCCTGACAGGAGTCTGCCAACTAGGACAGGGTGGTCCGAGAAATACAAATACCAATTTGCTCGAAGATGCTCCACAAAGTCTCTTCCGTCGATTTTCCGCTAGGTGAATTTGTTCGCGGGAAGTGACTTTTCTATTGTCTTATGAGTCGGATGGAATTAATTACCGATCTATTCAATTTGCACAATAGAAATGTCGGTTCGCGCGAACAAATTCACCTGATGGAAAACCGGCCTTACATACAATATTAGGTTTCTGGGCTTGACAGACGTGCATGGAGTAGCACAGCTTTTCAACTAGGCCTTAAGGAGATGTTTATAGGGGGAGGCGAGCCAGCCCTCTTGGTAGCGCTAGCCCTCTTTGCCGAGATCTCGCCTCTCAGTCAAATCCTTTGTAAAATTTATTGTCGTTTATACGAGAGTAGGGCCAGCCCTCCTTGGCAAGATCTCGCTATTGACTACCCAAGATCTCGCGTGGGAGCGTTGGAAAATTTCCATATAAACGCCATGTAAAACCATGTAAAAGAGGGTTGCCCCTCCTAGGAGGACTGGAAAAATCCTAGGTTTCGTTGAAGCAAATAAAACAACTTTAAATTAGAAACATCGATACTTGCAGAGAAATCATATAAGGAGCTTTTGCTTGAATACCAACCCTCTTCAAAAGGCTAGAAAATTCCTAATATGTAAATGCGATGTGAAATCCAGTTTGTATTTGAAATTACATGGTCAATAAGCCGTTTATTATATGGCCTCAATGACGGGAACTTTTCAGCGGTCATGTGTATATGGCTTGGCTAGTAAAGCAAAGATGATTAGATTTCATGTCACTTGTAGTTTACTTCACGGTGCTCGTACTATCTATATATATATCAAGCATGAAAAGGAGAAATAAGAGAACTTCAATGTGTCGAAAAATACTTAAATAAGAGTACTTACGATGCGTCCTTATGCCCATCTGACCTGAAGATGAACACATCGTCCGAAACGTCGTCCATGAAAATACGTATAAGTACTCTTACTTAAGTATTTTTCGACGTACTGAAGTTCTCTTATTTCTCCTTTTCATTCTGATATTTTGAAGAGTTTTGTCTCAGACTTTTTGTATACCTTTGAATTCCTAGGATATTAACAATGTTCGTAATGCCCTCGCAATTCCTGTGAAGGTCATCATGGCAAAATCACGACCTGACGATAGCCAATCATATTACGTAATTTTACCGGAAGTAGCACTGGCCATATAAAAACCCCAAACAGATAAGAACTTGAACTTGCTGACGCGGCTCTTTTATAAATTTTTATGTCCTCATGCTGAATTTCTGTTTGTTTGTTTGTTGCAGTGGTTTTGGTACTGTGAAAAAGAGAACGACGGGTTTGACAAAACAGGTACGAAATTATTGTACACGCCGTATACCATTTACGAAATTTGAAATAGAATTTCAGCTATACGCATTTAGCATTTGATATGAAAATGAAATTGGTCTTTTTAGCTTATGCTCTTCTCTTGTTATTGTTATCTTCAGTTCAGTGTTCATTTTGAATGTTTAACAGGAAGTGGCTGAAACATTGAAACGAGGTCAGACAGAACGTGACTCTGGAGATGTTGAGAGAGTCGAAGGCATGGGCTTTGGAAGGTAGAGTATATACAACACAGTCACACACAGAAGCATTACTGATATATAGTTATAGCTGCTTAGGCAGTACATATATCAATTAACGCACCCATGCTTTACTGATATATAGTGACTACTGTCGCATATACAGTACGTATATATCAATCGAACAATTGTACATCATTGTAACCTTCGCTCTTGATCTGTATCTTGATAGCTCAATGGCTAGAGCGTCTCTCCGGCAATCAGAATGTTATAGGTTTGATCCCTGTCCCGCGGCACTCATTTTCAACATGTCGATCATGCATGTATCGTCTAACGTTCTTAACCGACAGTTAAATTCTTCTTCTATTAACTTATTCATAGTTCAAGGGCTGCCATGATGGACACTACTCATTCGAATGAATGTTTCGTTAAGGAGCGAGAGTCCAAAAATCAGGTAGGCTAAGATTTGTAATTTTGCTCTCAAGATGCAGACATATATACTATAGTATATGGTAAAGAAGAAACGTAACCTAATCTGTAACCCTGTCTCAATTATACAATACAATATGAAAAGAAACTAAGAGAACTTCAATGTGTCGAAAAATACTTAAGTAAGAGTATACTTACGTATATTCATGGAATATCATTTTTCGACAAATTAAAGTTCCCTTATTTCTTCTTTTCATATTATTATACCCAGTACATTCTATAAGCAAATATTGTACACACCCCAGTTATTGCCCTATACACAGCAACAAAACTAAACTGCTTTTAAACACCAATTTATGCCTGGTCAGCTGGGTTGCACAATGTATCAAATCTTTATATTGCCATATAAAAAAGTTGGGTTTTTTTTTTCAAAATTTATTTCAAAATTTACCTGTTTGAAATTTTAGGCTCAACAGGTTCTTAGATAATTGTGGTTTAAATGCCAAAATGTTAGCTTACAGGTTCTTAATCACTAGGTTCTGGTACGCATGTGTTTACTGTATTCGATGTGACACTGGTTTCACTAAATTATGTTAATGTGATTGATTTATTTTCATTTTCAGGCTCCAGAAACGGACAAGAAAGAAAGTGATACCGAAGAGGAAAAGGAGGACCAAAAGAAGAGGTCTCAAAACATTTCCTTGTTGAACTTTTATAAATGAAAAAGTCCAGGAGTATTTCCGCGTTGGAATTACTAAAACTTAACAAAGGTTAAGCTAAGTTTAAAGGGGAATTGTAGTAAAAATGCTTTTAAATAAAAGGACTTTAAGTATAATATTTAGAAATATTAATATAGTTCTACGGTATCTGCTCTTGTACTCGAGAAATAACGTTTTCGTTTTTCTCCTATTTTATGCTTCTGGATGCCGTCATTTTAGGCGTTTGATTGATAGCTCAAACTCGATGTTCGAGTTTTTTCCACTTTTGATGTCACTTGAGTGCAAGGAACAAAAGACAAGCACTCAATAACGTCAAAATTGAAAAGAAAACCACCGCTGTATATCAACTTTGAGCTGTCGAGACAACTTACAAGTTAAAACTACGAGAATGAAAATGTTATTTCTCGAGTACATGAGTAGATATACCGTAAAACTAATAACATTTGTAAACATTATACTTAAGGCTATTTTATTACTATACTGACAGTTTATTTCCAAAGTTTCAGCATTCCTAATCAATATGGCCAGTTGAATTTGAAAATTTGAGCATTTTGACGCCATATTTGTTTTAAAAATATGACGTCATTGAGTACTTCTTTATCGGCAGTGGAGTTGTTTTGATGGCGATCACATAGTGATAGCTGTTGTGAGTGCTCTTTGGATTAAAATTTGTCGAAATAAACGACTATTTAGTTCGTCACGCCGGAATGTTGAGGTGCTTCTTAGGCATAATACGAGATAGATGCACTCAGTGACGTCATATTTGAGACACCATGGAGTCTTTGAAATTTTAAAAATCAATTCAAACAATGGAGTCTCGAAACAATGGAGATTTTGTTGTTTTGATTACTTCTCATTTCTCTTTGTTTCCAGACCAATCACAGTAATTGAACTAATTATGATTGGCACGGTGAGCATCTCACCGCCAATATATGCAAGTACTCCAGACGTCATATTTGAGACACAAACATGGCGTCGAAATTGGACAAACTCTTCAACTTGCAATATTTTAACTTAATTTACTTGAATACTGAAACTTAGTACTAAAGTCATAATGATCTTAGAGTGCAAATAGGGTTATATCGATTCAGTAAATCACTGATATATAAGCTTTACATGGCCAAGCAACAGTATCCTGAAGATAATCCTTGATCTTACTTGATCTTACTTGATCTTATGAAGATTACTAAGCACAAGGGAGATGCGACAGCTGTATCTTGAATTCCTGTAGCTTACTCAATTCAGATAGCGATCTCCTTCGTCGAACTTAATAACTTCATCTAAAAAATGTATAGCCAATGAGAACGCTGTACGACATTTTTGATGAGTGAGTCATGGAACCGTATGCCCAATATACTGTTCAAAAATGGCAGCTTAATTAATATTCTTTTATATGCGTATAAATTACCCCCTAACCTCGTTTTAATGTAAAATGTCTTCTGATATTTGATCTTTAGGAAAAAGAAACACAAGAAAAAATCAAGAAAGAAGAATAAAGAGAAGACGTCGTCAAACGAAGACGACAACCTTAGCGACTCGAAACGAAGGAGAGAGACTAAGTCAAACAAAAGCGAAGAAAGTGACAACGATTCACACGAGAACGATGACAAATCTAAGGGAAGAGATAAATATACAGGCAAACGTGGTGAGGAGACTAGCCGAAGGCGGCGGGAAAGGTTCGACACAGATTCATTAAACGATGGCGAACCTAAGAGAGGGAATAGGTATACTGAAGAACATAAGGAAACTTCAAGCAAAAACCGAGGACGACACGACAGTGATTTGGATAATGATGACAACTACAAGAGGAAAGAAACGTATAAAAAAGGAAGTAATGAGAAGGGTCGAAGCCAGCGGGAAAGGCTCGACAGCGATTCAATAAACGATAACGAACCTAAGAGAGGGAATAGACATATTGAAGAGCATAAGGAAACTATAAGCAATAGCCGAGGAGATTTTTTTGAAAATGATGATAACTACAAGAGGAAACAAACGTGTAAAGAAGAAAGCAATGAGAAGACATGCCAAAGGCGAGAAAGACACGATAGTGATTACAAGAGCGATGATAAATCGGAGAGAAAATACAAATACAGTAAAGAAATTGTTAAGGAAGACACCACCAGGCGAGAGAGACATGACAGTCACTCACCAAGTGAATCCAAAAGAAAGGACAAAAACAAAGAGGAAGGTGAAAGACGAAATAAAAGACGTGAAAGATACGACAGGGATTCAGATGACGAAAGACGTAGGAAAAGTAATTCAAAAAAACGCAGGGAAACCGACTCAGAATAGTTTCTCTTCTTAAAGGTGATGCACAGTCCTTGTTGCGCTTTTTCGAGGTTTTGTTTACAATTAGCGTAATATAAGTTACAACAATTAGTCTACGTGCTCAATTATATGGATACTCCAGCCAAAATACAAATGTAGTTCATATGAAAGATCATACTGACTTTAATGTATTTCCAAAGTTTCAGCATTCCTATCAATTTAGTTAACAGGGCACAGATCCTTATCTTCCCCAAATGCTGCATGAAAACTAGACTTTTTGGACGTTTTAGATACCCCAGGAAGTTGGAATGACACTCCTTCCGGATGGTATGTTCGAAACCTGAAGTCTCTTTTAACAAGATCCGAAGACCTATCTGGTGCTGTAAGACCAACTTAAGGGCCAAAACTTAAGAGTTAAATCCTCATTATTTCCCAAAGATTTAATATAACTCAAAACCTGAGAAACCTTCCAAGTATTGGGATACTAGTGGATGAGCCCCAACTTTGCAAGAGTCCATTTCTGGCAAAACTGCTGACAAAGCTGAACGATAAACGTTAATCGACCTATAAGCTTTCCCATCCTTAAACTGATCCTTGAGGAATTCTAATACAGTATTCAAGGATACTGAAACGCGATTGATTTTCCGTTGATCACACCAGTTTCTTCTCCATGCTGCCAACAAAATCTCTCGAGTTTCCCTGAAATGTTTGTTGTTTAAAAATATTGGCCGACAGCTTCCACCCAGCTAACTGAAGACTGGTTAGAGGATGGGACTGATTGTCCTTCATTAAGAGTTCTGCAGACACTGGGATCGCCGTACACAACTGAAGTATTAATGGGTACCAGGGTTGAGTTGGCCAAGCTGGGGCTACTAGGATTAATTGTTCGACTTTCTGAGAGTTCTTTAAGGTTCTGAAGTTTTCAAGAAGTTTTAATAAGAATTTAGAAAATTTTGTGTTTGTCCCGTGACCATGCAAAGCCGAGACGCGGGATCTCGGCAAAGAGGAGCCAGTCGTACCAAGGGGGCTGGCCCTCCTCCATATAAACACCCCCTTAGTGCGGGCCGGCTGGATGATTGCCAACTAATTTCTAAGTACATAAACCGTTTTTACGTTTTATGCACGTTTTCGTAGTATAATAGACACGCATGTTATGTATTTAGACTCGGAAATTCCAAATCTGTTTTCAGAATTGAAATCGAGTAAATAATGGCCAAGATAACGTTCAAAATCTACATACGACTTTTGACTGAGGACCATGGTTGGGGAAAAGAAGCTCTAGGGGTGGGGTGGGGGAGGGGGTGATGATAGAAAAGGCGAGCGAGGGGGGATTATTGCGGATTCGTATTTCTAGTTAGAAAAGACAAAAGGAAAAGTCGAGTATAGCATGAGCATAGAATATGAGTATGCGGGCACAGAAGGGTACCGACAGAAGCGTTCCTGAGCGCACGGCCCGAGCTTGCCAGTTGCTCCATATTGTAAACACCGTACTGCAATTCATTTATGAGGATGTCATGATATGCCAAATAAAAGCAAATATAACATATTCAAATCTTGTGAAATTGTTGTAAATCCATAAGCCATTGATCACAACAGTTAGTCCTTCAAATGCCAGGAACCGTGGATGATTTTAGAAATGTTGATCGAAATGCAAAGTTGTCAAGTCAAGCGACGATTTATATTTAGAAACGTAAACACTGAAGTACAACAGAATCAGGGAGCTTATGCCTGAAACTTATAAGAATAGAAACCCTTCTAAGACACACCAGTATGGAATGAAGAGAAAGGGAAGCCAGAAATTAAAAAGTGAGCTAGAAGTACTCGATAATATTAAGTCTTCTAGAATCAAGTAAGAGATAGATCTTACTTCGTGTACCGGACACAGAAATTTGCAGGAGTAAAATGTTAGTTAGCTCTGTATAGAACTGCCTCTTCTTTAAAAAATCCCGTTTATTTTATCTATAAATAAGTTTAATTCATGAATTGGACAACTCCAAGACAAAAATAAACGGTTTACTATTAAATGGTCATTAAACCGTGTCAAATTGTTGAAAATTGTCATAATAGAATTGCTTCGTTCTTTAAAATTACATTACTCTAGGTTTAACTAACAGTAATTAATAAATACGATTTCACATTCTTGATTTAAGTTAAAAAGTTGACGGATATTCTATAATCGCTCCTGGGTCTCTGTACCTCGCCATGTACTAACGTCTGCTTGCCCGAGAGCTACATCCCATTCCCTTTGTGTACATGTACCAATGAATTTACACCATTGTCATGCTAAATAAAGCCGTCCTGGCTGCATGGTGTTGCTAAATAAAGCTAATATTTTGAAAAGGGGCGGGAAATGGAAAAAAAATTGCGGTGGGATTTTTCCGATAGGGGAAATAGCTGACACGTTGAAACCTCGTACCAGCCTCCTAGTTAATTGGATTGTAACCGACCCCAAAACAACAAAGGTCCTAACCCTTTGGCAAGCGTTTTCTTGAGAAATAAACCACCCCCAAAGCTATAGAATATATCAAAGGAAAGTTAAATGATCTATTTACAACATACGTACAGCTTTATCCCGGTAGCTAACTTAGTTCTCTTTAAAAGCGCGGTTAATCGAACATGCCCAAAAATAAAATTTTCGTAATACAAACAAAAACACGAACTTTCGGCTGTCTTCGACGAACGTTTTCTTGAGAAATAATCAACTCCCAAAGCTACAATATATATTAAAATAAAGATAAATTATCTGTTTACAATATGCGTACAGCTTATCCGGCTAGCGAACGTAGTTTTCTCAAAAAGAGCGGATAATCGAACATATCGTAACGTTAACAATCCCACATCCAGTGGGCTGGTACGAGTGCCATGTATTTGCTCGTCGGCCACTTCCTTATATGGAATACGTACTAGAAGTACATATGATTTTTCCACGCGATTTTTTCTCGCCCCAATCCCCCGAGAGTTGCCTGCGGAGGAGGCTAATATTGATTCTATTTACGCAAAATTTTTACTGAACTAGTTTTCAAACGGTCAGCTCAAGGTCGAAGGTCAGGTTTCCAGATATTGGAAGTCTGACTCTGATAGGTCAACAACTGGAAAGGAATCTGCTGTTCGGGTAAGCAGCCGGCAGTTGAGGGAAGTGAGAACGAACACGAAGGAGACTAGGGTCTCTTAGCCTGCGTGCAGACTCCACCTGATAATGAAATTTAATATCAGGTAGGTAATACTTGATATTAAATTTCATTATCAGGTGGAGTCTGCACACAGGCTAAGGGCTCTGAGCTATCAGTTGGCGGCTGGCCATAGCATTTGGTCATGCTATGCTAAATTATAATCATCTGCATATTTTGAAAACAATATAGTCTGAATTTTGAATAATAATATGTAATTCATCTTAGAGTTTACATATCATGACCAGTTGCCATGCATGGCCTGCTTCGCCACTACAAAATAGTGAAAGCTAGGGCAAAAGCTTGTTATCGTGTGGGATATATACGTCTGGTTCAATGCTAAACACATTGAAAATTACCTGCTCATAGACAACTCGTTCTCATTGTCTAATTAATTATACAATAGTCTCAAGAAATTCTACAATAGTCTATGATCTACGAGTATGATGTTTGCTGGTCTTTTGTGAATTACCCAAACACATATTTGTTCTATCAACTGTTGTATTTTGAAGTTGAACTTTAAATTTACGCTCCCAAAAGGTAATTGCAACTAAATCTATTCAAATTCCATTTACGTGCATTCTCCGACGTTATGATGATTTGATTTCCCAATGTGGCTGGCCAATCAGAGTGTTTTCCCAATGTTTTAACCAATCATTTGCGTCCACGCATCATGCGCAAATACAATGTGTCAATCAAACTACACTGGGCAATTTGCCCATTTTGCTGCTGCGAGAAGGGCCTTTGGTAGTTTGCTTCGTTCTGGTCAGAGTAAATTGAACTCAATTAAACGATAGTTTTACAGAAGAGAACGACGACACCGTCGTTACGGTTCTTTTGCGAAGCAATTGCTTCGTTAGTTGAGGTAAGGTGAAGTATTTTGTTGAGGTTTTTGGCTGTGAAACAAGTCTTTGAACTACTCCAAGTCCTGCAACAACAGCGCACGTGTGCGTGTGTTTTAGATGACTTGAGCTTGCAAAACCTTCTCTAGTCTAAATAGAATACTGGTTGTTCTGGCTGTTTCGTAATTTATTTTGGCTCAGTTAAAGGCCTTTAATTTTGAAATAAAGACGGAAAACCTCAAACCGTACACCCGTACGTCACTTGAGCGCCCCTTGCGAAGTTTTATATCGTCTTCGGACAAGAAACGGTAACTCGGATACATAATTTTCAATACTATAATATTTCAGCGAATTTTTTTAGGTGTTTCACGTGCTGGTCATAGGTCAAGCGAAGAAAGAGGGAAGCAAAGTGATATAATGGACGTTAAACTTGGATGACTGAACACATTGGGCACGGCACTGATTCTTATTTTTAAGCTTTTCAAACTTTCTGGGATTCAATTTGACCTGTTCAAGCTATCTAGGACTCCGCCAACTTACAATTTCCAATGAACACGTGTCTTTGATCCTAGGACACTGAAATTATGAGGGTTAAAAGTAAGGATATAGGGTATAAGCTGCCAGAAGTGTGCCTGGTGGTTGCATAGCCTACCATACAATTCTAAGCCCCTTTTTGATTGGTTGGACAGAAAAATCACACCTTTTTAGGGGTAGAACAGAAATTAGTTTTAAAATAATTAAAATTATGGATGGCTAAATTTTTGTACAATTACTTTACATTAATGAAGACTTCCAACATTCACCACTACAACACACGTCGGCGAGACAATCTACCGCGACCACGTACCAACTGGGGTAAACAGCAAATGAAGTATTATTCTGTGTGCGATTGGAATTTATTGTCAACCGACCTAAGGGAATCCTCAAGTTTAGAATATTTTAAAACAAACTTAAAGAAACTATTCTGACCACACCAATTTTCAAATTACTTTATTTGTTTGAGCGTAACGTTTCTCTTATGGTTTTATAATCTATCATGTATTTACATTACTTATATATTTACGACAGGACCTCCCTGAAAACCACCATTGGTGAGCGGGGCATCCTGTATAAATATTAAATTAAATAAATAATGTATTTTTATCTAAACTAGGGACAGATGGAGCTTAAACCACATGTGATGTGGATACTGGGTGTGTGCAACTATGGAGAGAATTATCATTATCTACACAAGATCGACGAAAGACAAATTCATTAAGTTGGTCAGGTCAGATATTGTGGCAGTAATCAGATAGGGTCATAGGATATGGGTATATTGCTGTTGCTTCCTAAATCTCACTTTTGCCCATACAGGTTATAGGGAAAGGGTGGAACTAAACCAACAATATCACAACTCGAAAAGATCGGCAAAATGTTGCTGCTGTTTAGTTTCTTCCTGGGTGTCCTCATTGTGTATAAAATCAGAGGTCATCTTAGGCTCATAAATGTTACTCTAGCTAGGTAAGGCAAATTAAACACGACTGATAAATGATCACAACCATTTCAGTGTCCATTTACGATGGTGTTTGATTTTCCTTGGACATTCACATGTGTCCTAAGTTAAGTGAAGAAGATGCTCCCAGTGGAAGGTACGTACGATCACGATGGTGGTGGAATAGGCAAAACTGATGTAGATCGTCTCTTTTTCATAGTGCGGAACAACAGTTTAGGAATTGCGCATACCCATATAAGGCATATATGTATAAATATTAGTATTGTCTTGATTTAATATTTAGAGCATGTATTCAGTCTAGAAACAGTTTAGGTTGAGGAAAGCTGAACTTATTTGGGCTTGGTTAAGAAACTCTTATCCAAGCATTTTAGCATTTCTCATTCTTTATAATGCCACAATTGTATAATTAGTATTTACATGTAGCTAATAATAAATTGCCAGTTTTACTCTAACCATTAATTTGAGAAAAACTGGCTTAAATGATTTTGGAAATCCGATTTTTTAATTCGGACCTCCAGTTCTTTGGACCTCCGGGGCTTCGGAACTTCGGCTTCTCCAAGGCTTCGGAACTTCGGCTTCTAAGGCTTCGAAACTTCGGCTTCTAAGGCTTCGGAACTTCGGCTTCTAAGGCTTCGGAACTTCGGCTTCTAAGGCTTCGGAACTTCGGCTTCAATGTATGCTTTTAAGACACAATAAGTTACATCATTTATCATCACACATCTGCTTCGGGCTTCCACCCTGCATTTATTTGGGAATCACATAACCCTTACAACTACCTCATATTTCTCTTCCCATAAACAACACAAACATATATACAGTTTAATTGAGATAAACACAATTTTTGTATTATAATTTTGGTGGATGGTGAACAAAAGGATATAGCCCTGGAACACTGTTCTGGTGATGAAGCCTGGTGGAATTGGTTGAACATGACAAGAAGAGAAATCTTATTTTTTTTCAGAAATGATAAATATGGAAATATTTGTTTTCTTGTCAAATTAGTGTGTAGTTAAATAAAGCAACTGAGTGCCTAATAATACAAAATTAATTGACCATTAATGAACTACCGTATTTATTATTCAAAAACAAGAGCTTTTGATTACAAGGATTTAAATTAAATATTTTTGTTGTCAAAAAGTGGATGGATGGGCTTAAATTAAAGGATAAAGTTCTGGAAAACTGTTGAGAACAAAGTCTTGGACGGCTTAAAATAATAAGCGTACTGTACACAAATTGTAATATAATTATGATTTCTGGTCAAATGGGTGTGTGAGATTTAATAAAGCAACTGAGTGCCTAATAATCCAAAAATAATTGACCATTAATCAACCATTTCTACATGGATTTAAATTACACATTTTTGCAGTCAAAAAGTGGTGGATGGTTAAAAAGGATGGTTGGTAAAGTGGTGGATGGTTGGTAAAGTGGTGGATGGTTGAAAGGACAACAGTTATGGAAAACTGTCGAGAACTAAATCTTGGAGCAGATGGAAAAGAAGATAAAGAAAAAGAAATGGAAGGAATCTGTGTTTAGATATTAATAAGTGTACATAAATGATAATATAATTATGATTTCTGGTCAAATGGGGGTGTGATAGCAAATTAAAGCAACGGAGTGCCTAATAATGTGAATCGAAAACCTGAAATGATCATTAATCAACTTTCTTATTTTTAATATCTGATCTTAAGTGTACATAAATATAATATAATTATGATTTCTGGTCAAATGGGGGTGTGATATTAAATTAAAGCAACGGAGTGCCTAATAATGTGAATCGAAAACCTGAAATGACCATTAATCAACTTTCTTATTTTTAATATCTGATCTTAGGTGTACATAAATGATAATATAATTATGATTTCTGGTCAAATGTGGTGTGATATTAAATTAAAGCAACTGAGTGCCTAATAATGTGAATCGAAAACCTGAAATGACCATTAATCAACTTTCTTATTTTTAATATCTGATCTTAGGTGTACATAAATGATAATATAATTATGATTTCTGGTCAAATGTGGTGTGATATTAAATTAAAGCAACTGAGTGCCTACCAATGTGAATCGAAACCTTAAATGACAATTAATCAACTTTTCTTATTTTTTAAAACGAAAGTGTTTGATCAAAATTATTTAAATCAAATGCTTTTGCCATAATTTGTTTTCAAGTAGATGTATGCTTCACCACATTTTTGTTAATATAGAGTTGCGAGTAACGTGGTAAAAATTTCTCTTAAAAATTGTAAAAAGGCAAACCTTTTATTATTTGAGTGAGACTTTCCAGTGCAATGCCTGCAGGAAAGCTGATTCACCTATGTGAGACTTGCTACACTGATGCCAACTTAAAATGTTGTTCTGGCAAAAGACAATTTAATCTAACAAAATTCTCACCAGCTTTTATTAAAACACTAAGTCTATTTTCTGGTCATTGACAGATGGTGGTCCTGTTGACCAAAACAGAACTTCTTGTATTTTCTTTGAAATTATTTTGACCAAGCTTTGACTCAGAAACAACAATTGATGCCACAATTTCAAAATTCTGGCCAATGGCAAATGGTCTAAGTGGCCAGAACTTTTTGTGGTTACTTTGAATTTTAATTTCACCAAGCTTTATTGACTAAAATAATTGCTGATGCTACTATTAAATTTAATTTCTGGCCAATGGCAGATGGTCTTACGGTATTGATCAAAATAGAACTTCCTGTGGTTCCTTTGCATTTTCTTTTATGACCAAGCTCTGACTGAAACAACAAATTGATGCCACAATTTCATTTCTGCCTAATGGCAGACGGTCTTAAAAATTGACCAAAACAGAATTTTCTGTGGTTATGTACTTTGAATTTCATTTTGACCAAGCTTTATTGACTAAAACAAATAATTGACAATGCCACCATCAGATCACGGGGGGGGGAGGCTAGTGGAGGTAAGACCCTGGGTACGAGGCAGACAGACTAATTGACGACAACATAACTTCTTGTGATTTGTGTGAATATCACTTCGACCAAGATTTAATGAATAAAATGATTGTTGATGCCATTATTAAATTTCATTTCTGTCCAATGGCAGACAGACTAATTGACGACAACAACAGAACTTCTTGTGATTTGTTTGAATATCACTTCGACCAAGATTTAATGAATAAAATTATTGTTGATGCCACTATTAAATTTTATTTCTGGCCAATGGCAGACAGACTAATTGACGACAACAACAACAGAACTTCATGTGGTTTGTTTGAATATCAGTTCGACCAAGATTTAATGAATAAAATGATTGTTGATGCCACTATTAAATTTCATTTCTGCCTAATGGCAGATGGCCTTATTGACCAAAACAGAACTTCCTGTGGCCCTTTGAATTTCATTACAGCTGATGCTAGATAATTACCAAAACTATTTACCAAATTCCGTGTTCATTCTGGCCAATGACAAATGATCTTACTGGATGAAAACAGACTCGCTAGTACCACTTTGAATTTTATTTTAAAAAGTTCCCCCAAATTACTGACATTTAACTAATTTCCTTTCAGAGAAACCTCCTTCACTATCAACATAATTTCAATAAAGATGGTGACACTATCGAGCTTTCAGTTTACATGTTATAGTAGAATGGAAGGACACCACTACAACCTGTTTATTGTGATAACCTAGAAACACCTCCTCTCCAGATAGTATTCACTTTAACCTGAATTGTTTCGAGTTCCATCTAATCACTAAGAATTATTGGCTTTCTAAAGAATTGGCCAATGGCAGATGGTCTTAGTGGCCAGAAATTTCTGTGGTTACTTTGAAATTTTAATTTCACCAAGCTTTATTGACTAAAATAATTGCTGATGCTACTATTAAATTTAATTTCTGGCCAATGGCAGACAGACTAATTGACGACAACAACAGAACTTCTTGTGATTTGTTTGAATATCACTTCGACCAAGATTTAATGAATAAAATGATTGTTGATGCCACTATTAAATTTCATTTCTGGCCAATGGCAGACAGACTAATTGACGACAACAACAGAACTTCTTGTGGTTTGTTTGAATATCACTTCGACCAAGATTTAATGAATAAAATGATTGTTGATGCCACTATTAAATTTCATTTCTGCCTAATGGCAGATGGCCTTACTGACCAAAACAGAACTTCCTGTGGCCCTATGAATTTCATTCCAGCTGATGCTAGATAATTACCAAAACTATTTACCAAATTCCGTGTTCATTCTGGCCAATGACAAATTATCTTACTGGATGAAAACAGACTCGCTAGTGGGAAAGTTTTAAAATAAAATTCAAAGTGGCCCAAATTACTGACATTCAACTAATTTCGTTTCAGAGAAACCTCGTACACTATCAAAATAATAGCACTGTGTCTGGTTGCTATTAATAGCTCAAAATGCTGACAAACAAACCAAATTTGACTCACAAATGATTGCAAATGAGCTATTTCTTTTATTATCGCCGCAAGAATTATGGGTAAATGCGGACAAACATGGATAATGACGTCATCTGTAGAAAGTGCTATTTCAATAAAGATGGTGACACAATCGAGCTTTCAGTTTACATGTTATAGTAGAATGGAAGGAGACCACTACAGCCTGTTTATTGTGATAACCTAGAAACACCTCTTCTCCAGATA
The DNA here is from genome assembly GCA_035772405.1 of Chrysogorgia sp. JL179-B06. Lineage (NCBI taxonomy): Eukaryota > Metazoa > Cnidaria > Anthozoa > Scleralcyonacea > Chrysogorgiidae > Chrysogorgia > Chrysogorgia sp. JL179-B06. The sequence goes on along the minus strand of JAYKKM010000403.1, from coordinate 5,218,818 downwards.
GTATTCACTTTAACCTGAATTGTTTCGAGTGCCATCTAATCACTAAGAATTATTGGCTTTCTAAATAATTGGCCAATGGCAGATGGTCTTAGTGCCCAGAACTTTCTGTGGTTACTTTGAATTTTAATTTCACCAAGCTTTATTGACTAAAATAATTGCTGATGCTACTATTAAATTTAATTTCTGGCCAATGGCAGATGGTCTTACGGTATTGATCAAAATAGAACTTCCTGTGGTTCCTTTGTATTTTATTTTATGACCAAGCTCTGACTGAAACAACAAATTGATGATGCCACAATTTCATTTCTGCCTAATGGCAGACGGTCTTAAAAATTGACCAAAACAGAATTTTCTGTGGTTACTTTGAATTTCATTTTCACCAAGCTTTATTGACTAAAACAAATAATTGACAATGCCACCATCAGATCACGGGGGGGAGCTAGTGGAGGTAAGACCCTGGGTATGAGGCAGACAGACTAATTGACGACAACAACGTTAACAGAACTTCTTGTGGCTTGTTTGAATATCACTTCGACCAATATTTAATGAATAAAATGATTGTTGATGCCACTATTAAATTTCATTTCTGGCCATTTCCAACCGTCTGCCAAGACGGTCTTAAAATTGACCAAAACAGAATTTTCTGTGGTTACTTTGAATTTCATTTTGACCAAGTTTTGACTAAAACAAATAATTGACAATGCCACCATCAGATCACGGGGGGGATGGCTAGTGGAGGTAAGACCTTGGGTTCGAGGTTGCTATCAAATTTCATTTCTGGCCAATGGCAGACAGACTAATTGACGACAACAGAACTTCTTGTGATTTGTTTGAATATCACTTCGACTAAGATTTAATGAATAAAATGATAATTGTTGATGCCACTATTAAATTTCCTTGCTGCCTAATGGCAGATGGCCTTAAAACAGAACTTCCTGTGGCCCTTTGAATTTCATTCCAGCTGAATAGCTGATGCTAGATAATTACCAAAACTATTTACCAAATTCCGTATTCATTCTGGCCAATGACAAATGATCTTACTGGATGAAAACAGACTCGCTAGTACCACGTTGAATTTTATTTTAAAAATTTTCCCCAAATTACTGACATTTAACTAATTTCCTTTCAGAGAAACCTCCTTCACTATCAACATAATTTCAATGAAGATTGTGACACAATCGAGCTTTCAATTTACATGTTATAGTAGAATGGAAGGACACCACTACAGCCTGTTTACTGTGATAACCTAGAAACACCTCCTCTCCAGATAGTATTCACTTTAACCTGAATTGTTTCGAGTTCCATGTAATCACTAAGAATTGGCTTTCTAAAGAATTGGCCTTCTAAAGAATTGGCCTTCTAAAGAATTGGCCAATGGCAGATGGTCTTAGTGGCCCAGAACGTTGTGTGGTTACTTTGAATTTTAATATCACCAAGCTTTATTGACTAAAATAATTGCTGATGCTACTATTAAATTTAATTTCTGGCCAATGGCAGATGGTCTTAGGAATTGACCAATGTAGAACTTCCTGTGGTTCGTTTGCATTTTATTTTGACCAAGCTTTATTGACTAAAACAAATAATTGACAATGCCACTGGAGGTAAGACCCTGGGTTACGAGGTTGCTATCAATTATTATATTCCTAATCATATTTTTGAAGAAATTCATCGTACGAACTAGCTGATCCTATAACCCACATGTTTAATTTATCTTTATCCTCTGGCACAATGCCAGTGGTATGGAAGGTTGCTGATATATTACCCATCCCAAAAGAATCTACGCCCCTACACAGGAAACTGACTTACGTCCTATTTCCTTAACCTCTTGCCTTTCTAAGGTATTAGAGGAATTTGTAGTTGAGTGGCTCTTGGAAGATTTACATGATAAAATATATCCTTCTCAGCTTGGATGCCTGAAGGGCACCTCCACAACCACGTGCCTTCTTGATTTGGTCCACTCTTGTTTGTCTTCTTTGGACAGTTCTGGTAATACTTTGCGTGTGTGTTTCCTGGATTTTAGCAAGGCATTTGACAGGATAAACCTGACCATGCTTGTGACTAAGCTCATTGATTTGGGAGTGCGTCGATCAATACCTTGGATTTGCAGCTTTTTAACAAATCGGAAACAGCGCGTAAAAATTGGAGACACCCTATCCGAATTGGTAAATGTCACCCGGGAGTTCCTCAAGGCACTAAGTTAGGTCCAATCCTTTTTCTAGTAATGATTAACGACCTCCAACCACATTGTAACCATTGGAAGTACGTGGACGATGTTACCATATCTGAGGTGATTCCTCGACATGCTGATCAGTCCACTATGCAACTTGACCTTGATTATATTTCCTCCTGGGCAACCAACCACTATATGAGACTAAACCCCAAGAAATGTAAAGAACTACGCACATGCTTCCTTCGTGATCAACCTGTTTTGTCGGAATTGATTGACGATGTCCCAATTCAAGTGGTAGAAAATCACAAAGTGTTGGGTCTCCAGTTTCAGAGTAATTTAAAATGGTCGCATCATATTGAAATCATTACAAAGAAAGCTTCCAAGCGTCTTTATATTCTTCGTGTGCTTTGTCGGAGTGGAGTACCACAAGACCATCTTATTAAAATTTATATCACGCTGATTCGATCCTAACTGGAATATTGTTGCCCTGTGTGGCACACTGGTTTGCCACAATATCTTTCATATAGAATTGAACAGATTCAGATGAGGGCTTTTCGAGTTATTTGGCCACATTTGTCGTATTCACAAGCGCTTTCTGTATCTGGCTGTCCACGTCTTTCTGATAACAGACAAAAGCTGTGCCTCAAAACGTTTAAAAAAATCCAATCGACACCATCTCCTTTGGCTACTTTAATTCCACCGACGAGATATGAAGCACATGGCCGAAAATTACGTGGTGGTGTTGTTGATAGACTTTCTCTTTACCAATGCAATACTGACCGTTATAACCGCAGCTTCTTTCCCGCCATGACGAGATGCATAAATTACTTAATTACATTTTGACTAAGTTCTATGTTAAACTTTTGTAAATTTTGTTTCTAATTGTAAACCGGTTCCATTCCCCCGCTATTCTATTATTTGTTTGTAAACTTTTTCAATATGACCTTTTTAAGACCTTTTTAAACAGTTGTAAATATAAAGCAATTCGCTGTATTAGTGTGATTTTATATTCAATAAACCATCTATTATTATTATTATTTCTGGCCAATGGCAGACTAATTGACGGCAACAACAGAACTTCTTGTGGTTTGTTTGAATATCAAGATTCTTTGACCAAGATTTAATGAATAAAATGATTGTTGATGCCACTATTAAATTTCATTTCTGCGTAATGGCAGATGGCCTTATTGACCAAAACAGAACTTCCTGTGGCCCCTTGAATTTCATTCCAGCCGATGCTAGATAATTACCAAGACTATTTACCAAATTTCATGTTCATTCTGGCCAATGACAAATGAACTTACTGGATGAAAACACTCGCTAGTACCACTTTGAATTTTATTTAAAAAATTTCCCCCAAATTACTGACATTCAACTAATTTCCTTTCAGAGAAACCTCGTACACTATCACATAATTTCAATGAAGATGGTGACACAATCGAGCTTTCAGTTTACATGTTATAGTAGAATGGAAGGACACCACTACAGCCTGTTTACTGTGATAACCTAGAAACACCTCTTCAGATAGTATTCACTTTAACCTGACTTGTTTCAAGTTCCATCTATTCGCTAAGAATTGGCTTTCTAAAGAATTGTTTGCCATTATCAACTGCTCGAGATATGAGATTCTTCAAGCTTAGAAGCTCCTGGACTTGTCCTCCCAGAATGGATAGAGCTATGAATTCCTTTTTCAACTGGGCAACTGCCACAACACCAAATAGTTTTCTTTTGACATGAAAAGTTACTTCTCTGTTCTACTGTATGGGAACCCATGGGAATAAATGTGACTTTAATGTGACCAAGGACCAAAGAAAAAGAATGATACTACAGTATAAAAACAAAAACGTGATGCCGATGATCACTAGGAGTTTTGTGAGAGAGTCGTGCAAATAGGATCTGTACAGCTATGGAGTGTGAACACGGCCGCTGAGAGCCACGATAGGCCCAGGGAAAGGTGGGGTTATATATGGTCTTTCACAGGCCCCTAAGATGCCCTAGAAGCTTCATTCTATGTGTAGGATTTGCATGATGGTTGTCGTTTCGGGGCCCTTATTTGGCCCGGGCCCTAGGGCAGTTGCCCCGGCTACCCCCCTCTCGGCAAGGCTGAGTGTGAATCCAACTATAGTGCAGCAGGTGCATCATTGAATTGAAATTATGAATTTATAATATGGGTTCATTCACTGCAGAATTATATAAATCATTTGTCATATTGAACAAAGGACAGAGAAAATTGTGTATTAGAATAGTAATTGCCAATAATTTGGTTTGGAATCTGGTTTAAACAAAAGGTCTGCACTGAGCCTTTAATGGCTTCTGAATCAACACAATTCTCAAATCTTTATACATGTAATAATATTGAGAAAAGAGCAAAAGGCCTGTGGACATGAAAATGGGTGTAAGACCAAATCTGAAGACTTTGTGTATATTTTCTAGATTATTGTACAGGCTCATTGTACAGCTGTTGATCCTGGTAAAGTTCTACAAGGTTGATCTTTAGATCTCATTTGATTTCGATCTCATTGGAAGTGAATCTTTATTTGGAATGGCAAAAGAGTATCAACAGTGATGGTTTTTAGACAGGCTTCGGTTTGAGCAGCTAGTTTTGTGTTCAACCTGGTTATCTAATAAACAATTGCATCCTAGTACAGGTAGATGATTGTGCTTGATTTGCTTTAATGGCTATTGAGTAGGAATAGGGCTCATGTGCCTAGATTAATAACTTGGTGATTTTAAGTAGATAGCTGATATATATGTTTCACTAACAGTAGTGAAATATGGCAAAAAGTTTGAACATTGAGCAAGGTATCTACAATCTTCAGAAACACATTATGGAGTGTGGAAATCATTATACTGACAATGATCCTGACTACTGTTAAGCAATTTATCTACAGTTAAGAACATTACAATTCAGATTTATTGTTCAAATTGAATTGGTATCTGCTATCGTGATAACCCAAAGGCCCAAGAAAAATTTTAGTTCACCATGTATTATGTAGTTGTTCTACAACTAAAGTTTAGAAAAGACAACTAGTAGGCATTATTGGGGGAAAACATGGACTCTCATCTATGCAATGTGGCTTTATATTCATTTGACAACAATCCAGGATGGAATTTCAGAAGCTGTCATCACCAGTACTGGTACGTCGCTGGAGGAAATGAAGTGCTTGTGGGGCGAGGATCGGTCATTGCACAGGAATGACCCAGATGGCAGAATGTAGTTGCGGCCATTAAGTTAGAGGAATCCACAAATAAGTATAGGTAGTAATCATATGATAGTGAGTACAATTAAAGATTTACACTACGAGTGATATTTGAAAATTGTACCAAAATTGCACGACCCGTAAGGGGAGTGCAATTTGGCACAATTTTCAAATATCACAAGTAGTTTAAATCCTTAATTGTATGAGCAATATCGTGATTACTTGTTTATTATATGCATGACAAAATTTGATCTGCTATTTTGTTTGTTTTGAGAAAATAATTAATTGTACTGCAGTACAATTAATAAAATAATTTATTCCACTCAACCTAATCAGAATGCAGTAACTTTGTCATGCATTATAATAAGCTACCTTAATGTTCTGTAAACACACCATAAATAATGTTAGCAATGAAAATCAAGGCTAATGATTATATATATCTTGTTATTCATGGTAAATCATGTAAGATCCCTGGGATGTTATAATTTATACATGGATAAGTTTATAACTTATAATTCATTAGCTCTATTGATATGCTATAGGTAACTTAATAGGATTGATGACTGTACATGTAGTACATCAGCAAGAATCCACTTACATATGAACAAATTTAGCTTACCTAATTCCTAACAATACTTTTCAATTTTTATCACTAACTTTCATGTTTAGGTTGCCTACCTAACAATAGTTTCAGTTTTTAGCACTAACTTTCATGTTTAGGTTTCCTACCTAACAGTACTTTTGATTTAACACTACTTTTCATATTTAGGTTACCTTCACTTTTCAATTTTTAGCACTAACTTTTCATATCTAAGCTACCTTCCCAACAATATACTTTTCAATTTTTAGCACTAATTTTTCCTTTAGGTCATACCTACAGGTAATACTTTCAATTTTTAGCACTAACTTTCATGTTTAAGGTTGCCTACCTAACAATACTTTCCATTTTTAGCACTTACAGTACCTAACAATACTTTTCAATTTGTAGCAGTAACTTTGCATATATCAATAATATAGTTAGATATATCAACAGGTCAACATGGCTTACATGGACGTGCATACCAAACACTATCCAAGAAAAATAATAATAATAATACAAATTAATAATCAAGAAATTATATATACAATTTTATATACAATTCTAATTAAAAGCTTGTTGAAAAAGAAATGTTTTAACCCTGGACTTAAAATATAAAATAGAGGATGACTGCCTAATGTCTAGAGGTAGAGAGTTCCAGAGTTTAGGAGCAGTAACTTGACACTTTAAGGAAACATTTGTCCGAAGAGCGCAAGGTCATGGTAGGCACATACTGAGTTAAGAGATCAGAAATATACCGAGGTGCTATACCATGTAAGGCTTTAAAGGTCAGAAGAAGTATTTTATAAGAGATGCGTTGCTTGACAGGTAGCCAGTGGAGCGCTTCAGGACTGGAGTTATACTATCAAACTTACGAGTGCGTGTGACAAGGCGTGCAGCTACATTTTGCACCCGTTGTAACTTATCAATTTCATATTGTGGTAGTTAAGAGAGCAGTGAATTACAGTTATCCAATTTAGATGATATGAAAGCATGAGCCAGTGTCTCAGTATCCTTTCGTGTAAGGCATTTCCTAATCTTGGCTATGAGTTACGGATGTGATAAAAAGCTGTTTTACATACATTTTGAACATGTTGTTCCAGACTCATGGATTCATCAAAGATTACTCCTATGTTCTTGGCTGAGGTTGAAGGGGATATGCTTACATCAGCGACGGCAACATTTCGTATTAGTGGATGCAGGCGATGTTTAGCACTTAACACAAGGAGTTCCGTCTTGTCTCTATTCAACTTCAGCTTATTACAAAGCATCCAGGCGTCAATGTCTCTAGCACAGGCCTCAATTTTGGTGACAGCAGCTGCAGTTTCATCAGGCGTAGGCTTGAATGATATATACACTTGACAATCAAGATAGACCATGAGTGCGGATTATGTCACCAAGTGGAGCTGTATAGAGAAGGTACAGGATCGGTCCGAGGACTGATCCTTGAGGCACACCACAGTGTAAATCTTTAGATGCCGATCTTGTGTCGTTAACTTGGACAAATTGCTTACGATCTTGGAGATAGGACACACCAACGTAAAGCATTGAAATTGTGGATTACCTCCAGCTCAAATAAAGAAACTAAGATCACACGATCAAAATGAAAGCGGCAATCAAGTTAACAAATCTCACGTTTTTTCTCTTGTATCTTGCTCTCTTATCTGGTGATATAAATCCGAACCCTGGTCCAGTTATATGCAACCCAGATTTTTCTACCACAACTAATTGGAAGATACTTACAAAGAGGCTCAAGATAGGTCATCTCAACGTTCGAAGTTTATTGAGCAAGATTGACAAGGTAAGGTTATTCATGGCTTCATGTCCGTTAGATATTTTATGCATTTCTGAATCATGGCTGGATGAATGTGTTCTTGAACATGAGATTAATATATTGGCGTACTCCGAACAGTGAGGAAAGACAGAAATAGACAGGGCGGAGGCATAGCAGTTTTCCTAAAGGAAAATATACCCTTTTAAGATGAATTAGACAATTTTGAACTGGAGGCTGTTTGCATTGAAATTTGCATAACCAAATCTAAGCCAATTTCTCTTGGGATCAGTCTAGACCTCCTAATGACAATAACTTCTTTGAAATATATATGATGACGATATAAAGAAATTTACAATTCAAATAGAGAAGCAATTGTTGTGGGAGAACCGGGCATCTCCACTTAGCAGTCTCACGAGAAAACGCAAATACATTAGTAATTTATATGATTTTACGCAACTTGTTAAAGAACCTACAAGAATTACCGATCATTCGGAATCTTTGATTGATTTGATCTTCTGTAATTCGAGTAGGCGGATTCTCGAATGTGGAGTTCATCATCTTGGTGTGAGCGATCACTCCATGATTTAGCTTGTTCGAAAGATAGGAGCATGTAAAACGGAGCAGGAAATGGTTGAAACTAGATCGTATAAGAATTACGTGAAGAATCGATTTTTAGCGATTTTATGTTCCATGGAACATTGTTGAACTTTTTGAAGATGTAAATGATCGACTACATCATTTCAATAAATTGTTTCTGGATGTTTGTGATAGCATGCACCCCTGAGGACATCAAGAGTGAAAGGCTGCAACAACCCATGGCTTACTAGTGATATAAGAAAATCTATGAGTGACAGGGATTTTTATCCGATAAGAAATTTTTATCCGATAAGAAATTTTTAAAATCTAGATCAACTCATCATTACAAACATTTAAAAGATCTTAGAAACCAAGTTAACGCAGAATGCAGAAAAGCGAAATCGAAATACTCTGCAAAACTTATAAATGACAACAAAAGTAACCCAAAGGATTTTACTGAAGAAGACGTTGAAAGAGAACTGAATTCCTAGAAAACTAATAAGTCGGCGGGAATGGATAATTTAAATGGTAATTTACTAAAGGATGCACAATCTGTCATAACCACACCACTCACAAATATTACCAACTTATCCATCTCTTCTGGTATATATCCTACTGAATGGAAATTCTCGAAGGTAATTCCGCTTTATAAGAATGGAAACAGATCGGATACTAGCAACTATCGTCCGATATCCATTCTGCCAGTTGCAAGCAATATATGTCATGGAAAAACTGCTTCGCAACTGATCAGTTTTATCTATTATCTAATGGATTGTTGACGAGTCATTAGGCTGGTTTTCGTCCTAAATATTCAACCCAAGCAACTCTGGTTAAATTAACCGATGAATTACTTCAAAATCTTGATAGAGGGAAAATTACAGGTCTTCTGTTTATTGATTTATGTAAGGCATTTGACTCAACCATGGAATACTTTTAAATAAACTAGAAGCTATGGGTATTCAAGACGTTGAACTAAAATGCTTTAGATCATACCTAAACGGCAGAACACAATCCGTGTACGTATACGCGGAGTATTTTCCAACACAATGAATGTTGATTATGGTGTGTCTCATGGGTCAGTTTTGGGACCACTTTTGTTCTCAAATCTCACTATACATTAGCGATCTCCCAAATTCACTTAATAGATGCGAAATAGGTACGTATATACGCTGATGATACTGTTATTTATGTATCCGACTCGTCGCCCATGCAGTATAATAGAATAATCTATAAATGATGATCAAAAGCACGTCATGGACTGGCTTAATTTCAACAATCTAACTCTGAACGTGAAGAAGACCAAATTCATGATTGTCCACAGCTACCAATCTCGGTCAAAATTGAATAATATATGAATATTCAAATTGGGGACAACCGCATCACCACTAACATAATTTAAGTTATGTCCTGGACGAAAGAAACTAATCGAATCTGTAAATTAGTTTCTTTTAAATTAAGCCAGATAAGACGGATACAAGATTCATTGGATCTAGTCAAAGCAAGAAAAACTTTCTATAACGCAATACATATATATATATTGCCATTGCTGGATTATGGAGATATTATATGGGGAGATAAACTCTCTAGTTCAACAAACATGTCTTGGATACAAAGACTGCAGAACAAGGCTGGTAAAATTATTCTGCAACTTGATATGAAGACTTGTACAAAAACAGTATTACAAAGTTACTTTAAACTGGCATGATCTGGCAACCAGAAGAAATTTCCACCGAGCGATATTTATGTATAAATCGTTTAATAATTTACTCCCTCCTGAATTATGTTCTACATTTCTATTTCAATCAGATATTCATAAATACAATACGAGATCTAAAGATAGTCTCCGTTTACCAAAATCCAAAACTAATTGGGCTAAGAGTACAGTAAAATATTTAAGTGCAAAAGTTTGGAACGCTCTTGATGCGGAACCTAAAACCGCAACTATTTTACTTTTAGCATTAACTTTCATATAACAGCAAGCTAACTACAGTACTTAACAACTCCTTCAGTTTTCAGTGCTAACTATTCATTTTACTTTCCCAACAACACTTTAAATTTTTAGCACTAATTTTTCATTTTAGCTTCCTAACAACACTTTCAGTTTTTAGCACTAACTTTTCATTTATGTTGCCTTCCTAACAACACTTTTCAATTTTTAGCACTAACTTTTCATTTAGCTTACCTTGCTGACAACACTTTTCAATTTTTAGCACTAATTACTTATCATTTAGCTTACCTTCCTAACAACACTTTTCAATTTTAGCACTAACTTTTCATTTAGGTTACCTTCCTAACAACTCTCTTCACCAACTTTTCATTTTGGTTACCTTCACTTTTCAATTTTTAGCACTAACTTTTCATTTAGGTTACCTTCCTAACAACTCTTTTCACTAACTTTTCATTTTGGTTACCTTCACTTTTCAATTTGTAGCACTAACTTTTCATTTAGGTTACCTTCCTATAACAATACTATTCAATTTTCAGCACTAACTTTACATTTCGGAATTACCTTCACTTTTCAATTTTCAATTTTTAGCACTAACTTTACATTTGGGAATTACCTTCACTTTTCAATTTTAGCACAACTTTTCATTTTACCTTCCTAACCACACTTTCAGTTTTTAGCACTAACTTTTCATTTTACCTTCCTAACCACACTTTCAGTTTTTAGCACTAACTTTTCCTTTAGGTCATGTATTGTACCTAGCACTTTTAATTTTTAGCACTAACTTTCATTTAGGTTACCTACCTAACAATACCTTTCAATTTTTAGCACTAACTTTTTATTTTACCTTCCTAACAACACTTTTCAATTTTTAGCACTAACATTTCATTTAGCTTACCTTCCTAACTAACAACACTTCAATTTTTAGCACTAACTTTTCATTTAGCTGACCTTCATAACAACACTTTTCATTTTTTAGCACTAACTTTTCATTTAGGTTACCTTCCTGACAACTCTTTTCACTTAACTTTACATTTGGGTACCTTCACTTTTCAATATTTAGCACTAACTTTTCATTTAGGTTACCTTCCTAACAACTCTTTTCACTAACTTTTCATTTAGGTTACTTTTCTACCTTTACTTTTCAATTTTAGCACTAACTTTTCATTTCGGTTACCTTCCTGACAACTCTTTTCACTTAACTTTACATTTGGGTACCTTCACTTTTCAATTTTTAGCACTAACTTTTCATTTAGGTTACCTTCCTAACAACTCTTTTCACTAACTTTTCATTTAGGTTACCTTCCTACCTTCACTTTTCAATTTTAGCACCAACTTTTCATTTAGGTTACCTTCCTAACAACTCTTTTCACTAACTTTTCATTTAGGTTACCTTCCTAACAACTCTTTTCACTAACTTTTCATTTAGGTTACCTTCCTAACGATACTTTTCAATTTTTAGCACTAACTTTTCATTTAGGTTACCTTCCTAACAATACTTTTCAATTTTAGCACTAACTTTTCATTTAGGTTACCTTCCTAACAATACTTTTCAATTTTTAGCACTAACTTTTCATTTAGGTTACCTTCCTAACAACTCTTTTCACTAACTTTTCATTTAGGTTACCTTCCTACCTTCACTTTTCAATTTTAGCACTAACTTTTCATTTAGGTTACCTTCCTAACAACTCTTTTCACTAACTTTTCATTTAGGTTACCTTCCTAACGATACTTTTCAATTTTTAGCACTAACTTTTCATTTAGGTTACCTTCACTTTTCAATTTTTAGCACTAACTTTACATTTGGGTTACCTTCCTAACAACTCTTTTCACTAACTTTTCATTTAGGTTACCTTCACTTTTCAAATTTTTAGCACTAACAATTACATTTGGGTACCTTCACTTTTCAATTTTTAGCACTAACTTTTCATTTTACCTTCCTAACCACACTTTCAATTTTTCATTTTTTTAGGTTACTCTCCTCAATTTTTAACTAATTTAGGTTACTTTCCTCAATTTTTAATAGTAACTTTTCATTTACAGTAGGTTTCACCTACATAACACTTTAAATTTTCAGTACTAACTTTTCATTTAGGTTACTTTCCTCAATTTTTAGCACTAACTTTTCCCTTAGGTTATCTTCCTAATAACAGGTTATCATTTTTTTAAAATGTTTTAGGGTCTATACTGGAATGCTGTTCTGAATTCTGTAATCTGTACAATTCACAATTATAAACAATATGACGATGCCATACTGGATCGATGCTGCTACTTCTTGGGACTTAATCGCTGGGACTAATAATTCTCATGGTACAGTATACCAGTATTTTTAGCACTAACTTTTCATTTAGGTTACCTACCTATCACAATACTATTCAATTTTCAGCACTAACTTTACATTTGGGAATTACCTTCACTTTTCAATTTTTAGCACTAACTTTCATTTAGTAACCTAAATATAATACCTTAATACCTAAATATAATACCTCTAATACCTAAATATAATACCTACCTAACAATACCTTTCAATTTTTAGCACTAACCTTTCATTTTACCTTCCTTACCACACTTTCAATTTTTCAGTTTTTTAGGTTACTATCCTCAATTTTTAACTAATTTAGGTTACTTTCCTCAATTTTTAATTTACAGTAGGTTGCACCTACATAACAACACTTTAAATTTTCAGTACTAACTTTTCATTTAGGTTACTTTCCTCAATTTTTAGCACTAACTTTTCCCTTCGGTTATCTTCCTAACAACACTTCATTTTTAGCGCTAACTTTTATCATTTTTTTTAAATGTTTTAGGGTCTATACTGCAATTCTGTTCTGAATTCTGTAATCTGTACAATTCACAATTATAAACAAATGTCCCAGAGTCGTGGTTGGTTCCCTCACCCATGACGATGCCATACTGGATGCTGGTACTTCCTGGGACTTCATCACTGGGACTAATAATTCTCATGGTACAGTATACCAGTATATTTATCTGCATTGGTCTATAAAAGTTGGTTTGTCTGAAATGCTAATGTGACATCATTTAAGACATTGTTTCAGATACTATATTTTACTGTTAGAGCAATTTGACTTTATTGAAATGTCGATGATATACTTAAAATCCTTGACCAGGCTATCCTACAGAAAGCAGAAAAGTAAGCCAAAGCCGTAAATGATGTGATGTCACACTCATCAGCATTTCAGGCAAACAAACCTCTTTATAGAACATCAATATGCAAAGCTATTCAATTAATGTAGAATCTATATCAGTAATATCCAGGGCCGCCGAGAGCCAAGATAGGTCCAGGGGAAGGTAGGGTTATGGTCTTTCACAGGCCCCTAAATGCCCTAGAAGCTTCATTCTATGTGCATGATGGGTATCGTTTTGGGGCCCTTATGCCCGCACCCAGGGGGCAGTTGCCCCAGCTACCCTGCCCTCTCGGCAGGACCAGAGGCACTTAAACTATATTCCTTATTACTGTATTACTCTTATAGTGCTTGTACTACCTGTTGTACCTCGACCTCTGGACTACCAGCAAGACCAACAGTTGAGGACCCTTATGAAAATCACCTCCGGGTGATAAGGCTTCCTCTATAAATATTGTTTTAAAAAAAATAAAAGTAATGGTCTTTCACACAAGAGTTTCTTCTGAACTTATTATTCTTCAAGGAAATCGGCAACAAAAAATAACTACTTTATATGTCTAAGTATGTGACTTAGGCTGCGTTTACACTAGAGCAAAAGTAACCGGATTCATATTGTTTTGCATCCTCATGGGAATAAAAAACAATACGAATCCGATTACTTTTGCTCTAGTGTAAACGCAGCCTTAGTCAGAAATATATAGTTGTTTGGTGCTATGAAATGCTTTGAATACAACTGTAAAATTATTTCTGGTCCACATTGTATTTCTTTCTGTTGTGCTATACCTATACCTTGGAGCCATGTATTGCCTTGCGGTTCTAAGATATTGTGGTTATATGAGAAGATAAAGCTTAATTTCTTAGAATTGACGATGGGCACGAGAAGTGAAACTGCTGCGTACGAATGGAAGAAATGGTGTCAGCAAATGCGTAATATTTTACAAATATGTCCTTGTCAACCTTGACTAGTATTTAACCGTCATGGTACGGAAGCAAATTTTGGGAAGTGTCTATTGCCCAGTATAAACTTGTATGTACCAGGGAATAATCTTTATGAATGAATAAATTTTATTTATTAAGGAAAACAGATCCCTGATAGTGAAACTTATGGCCCTGAACATCCTGTATTGTCTTGTGGTTCATAGACCTATAGTTTACAAATAAAGTGATTTTCTGTGTGGTGGTTTCAGTTTATATATTTGGCATTTACCGTTATTCCTAAAATTAATCCCCTCGCAAGCGTGGGTGATAATCTCGCAGCGGCAGGGATCCCTTTCTCACCGAAAGTTTCTATAAAAATATACTGTATATGTAAAAATTAACTCGTCTTGGATCGGCCAATATTTATGAAAAGACAACGCGAAGCGGCACGCAAAATAATATATTAGGCTCGAATTTCCATAATTTTAGTCAAAGGGTTGTAGGGTGAAGCATCACGTCGCAAAGATTCGACGAATTTCTTGCAAGAGATGTCTCTACGAGTACTCAAATACTGTAAGTTTGAAATTTCAAGGGCTTCATCATATAACAGATCTGGATAAGCTATTCTCAATGCTCTCTTTTGAACAGATTCGAGAATGTCAGATAATGATTTAGGTATTGACGACCACACAGGGGATGCATATTCAATTCTGGATCTAATGAATGAGATATATATTTGTACAATGTGAGATGCTTGAAAACCAGCCTTTTTTAACAGACGCAATGCGTATAAGCGAGAATTTGCCTTTTTCAATACCATGTCAACATAAGTATTCCATGACAAGTCGTTTGATATCCATACACCTAGGAGCTTGAAAGAGGACACAGTTTCCACCGGTTTACCTGTAATATAGATCGGGTTTTCATTATCAGATCCTTTATATTTAAGAAAGTTGATCAACATCTGTTTGCATTTCTTATAATTTAGTTCCATTCCGCGTTCTGAAGCGTAGTCCGAGATTTCATTTACGACTAATGGCATTAAACTGGGTGAAATACGTGGTATAATCTCTAAGGCCGAGGTGTCATCCACATACTTGGTCCTACCAGGCCAGTTTTTGAGTAAGGAATTAATAATAACTGCAAACAATAATGGACCCAACTTTGTACCTTGTGGTAAGCCATCATTTGTTTTCTTCCAAGAGGACATAGAAGTTCCCACACGGACACATTGTTCACGATCGCAGAGGAAGGCTTTAATCCACCGAATTATAGAGGGATGGATATCAAGCAGGATTAACTGTTTAATAATAACATTGTGATCTACTAGATCAAAACCTTTCTTAAAATCTGCAAAGAACAATCTAGCAGTACAGGAACCTCTCTCAAGAGCAACCAAGATTGAATGTAAAAGGTACACCAAAGCGTGGGTTGTTGATTTCTTCGGGAGTGCAAATTGTTTAGTGTCAAGTTTATTTATAACTTCAGGAAAAAATTTGTCCAAAGTACAATCCTCCATAACTTTGGCGATCTGAGATGTTAAGGATATTGGTCGTAGGTCGTCTTCAATACTCTTTGGGGGTGATACCTTAGGGACAGGCACTACAATAGATCTCTTCAATGCCTTCGGGAAGGTGCCTTGTGTCATGGATGAGTTGAAAATGTCCGAGATAACTGGGGCAAGCTCAAAGGCAAATGTTTTCAGGATTTTATTTGGAAACATGTCAGGACCCGGTGATTTTGAGGTTTTAATTTTACGAAGTTTCTTATAGATCTGTTGGGCGTCGACGAGGTAATCATTTGGTACTTCTAGGTCCTCCTGGTTTTCGTCGAGAGTTAGAGGGTCAAAATGTGATGTAAGGGCAGTAAGAAAGTTATTAAAATTTTCGGCCAATTCTTCACAGTTCCGGACATCATCAGAAAATAACTGAGAATACCAAGAATTTTTTGACGAGAGACCACCAATGGCTTTCACTTCTTTCCACCATCTTGCCGGGTTAGAATTTTTCAATTTCTCGATTGACCTCATATAGTAGATCTTTCGTGCAACTTTAATGCATGATTGGACTCTGTTACGCCAATATTTATAAATATCTGAATTTTTCGCGCTTTCATGTAAAGCTTTTTGGCGTCTCCCAATAGCAGACTTTATTGATGACGTCATCCAAGGCTTATCACACTTTCGTACTTTAATCCGTTCCAAAGGAAAAAATTTTTCAATCATCGTAATCATTATATCGTTAAACTTTTCATATTTTATATCACAGTCATGGATATCCAAGATGGGAGACCAATCAAATGTAGAGATATATCGTCCAAAAGGCCGTATCCTGCTATCTCTGAGATCGCGTTTCCATATATGTGAATTGTCTGGCTTTGAGGGAGAAGGTTGGGCTTTCATAAGAATCGTATAATGATCACTGGTTCCGATGGGAGGGAGTTGAATTGATTCATAAATGTTAACCACCTTTGAGTTGGTTAAACACCAGTCTAAAATTACATCGGCTCTGGTAGCTACCTTGACTATCTGCGTCAGGCCAGTAATTCTTTTAAGATGGTTTGCATCGAGACCCGTGCTTCTAAAATTGAAGTCGCCAGTAATTAGGACTAGAGCTTCAGGGTGGGAATATAAAAATGAGTCAACATTGGTTTGAATGTGTGAATACAATTCTACATTTTCAGTTTGGCGGGATGCTGTGGAGTGGTAAACAACAGCCAGTAAGATAACCGAGACAGAGCGGGGTAACTTCTTTGGTCTTACTGATAACCACAGTGACTCAATCGAAGAGTTTTCAAATTCCTCAATTCGTCTACAATAAATATTGCTATTTATGTAGGCACAAACACCTCCGCCGTTTGAAACCAGTCTATCGTTCCTAAACAGATTGAAATTGGATAAGGATACCAGATTGTCAGGAATTGTAGGGGATAACCAAGTCTCTGTAATGCAGACCATGTCCGTTTGATTGAAAGACACCACAGCGTCAAGTTCGTCGATCTTGGGCGTGAGAGAGCGGAGATTACAAATTAAAAGGTTTGGTAGTTTGGTGGAGGGTAACGTAGATACAAATTTTATGCGTTCAAATGTATTAACTTTTTCGACTGAGTGAAAGTATCGTGATGGGGTCGATTCTGATAGATCGCTGATCGGGGAAAACATAGGAATACGTGTGGAGGAGGACTCAAGGGAAATACATGAAGTGGAGCTCTGTTTAGAAGGATTTAGTAAAATCTGTTCCGGTGGATCTGGGAGGATAATCGGGGAAAACTGGACGAGGGTAGTGGTCGCCATGGGTGTAGGCTGTACGGTTGTAGCTGCGGAGGTTGGGCTGTGTGGACGTTTGGTGGCAATGATACTTGCGCTCGGGATAAAAAAGAGACAGGTGGAAAATGGCTACTAGTAGTGGTTCTTAATACCGACCTTCTGGTTGGGACCCAAGCGTGGGAGAAATCGCATCGATCGTCTTTCAGACAGAAACCTCTGTTCTGCAGGAAAGGACAGGGGACATTATGTTTATGTATATCACGAGATGGTTTAAGATGTTGAAAGTCGCATCGGTCTCCCTTTCGACACCAACCTCGACGCAAAAGAAATGGACAAGGAGTGGAATTATTTGGGGGGCGGTCGTAACGATTCTTATTTATCTTAATAAGGCCTGGTTACACAGGAAATTTCAAAAAACGAGCCGAAGGCCCGAAAATATTATTCTGCAAGCGGCACGTATATCCTCTTGTTGCTGCCGTTATAAAGCACACTAAACTCGAGGTTTCTTATACAATATTGGATTATATTCGTGGTAATGTATAAGTTTGCCGTAAAGACCTTCCGCTAATAAGTGTTTATTAATGAGCTGCTCCAAAATTATCACAGAAGTGGCAATGGCGTCGAGTTTCAGACACATTCATGGTGCTATTCTTATAACGATTTACAAGTTTCTATCACAAATCCTGAATTTTCATTGGCCGTATCGGAATCGAGTTAGTATCCCTCTGGGATTAACACAGATTAACATTGGCATGTTTTCGAAAGAATATTTGCAATTTTTCATGAAAAATGTGAAATAAAAATTATTTCTTGGATTAGAAACTTGTAAATTTATGCTAAAACCATTAGACGACAAATACTGCAAAATTTTCATATGGACGTATAGTACGTATTCCATATAAGGTCATATCGGACGGGACTGGATGCGGATAGTTAACACGTTACGATATGTTCGATTATCCGCTCTTTAGGAAAACTACGTTCGCTAGCCGCCAACAGATAATTTACCTTTGTTTTAATATATATTGTATCTTTGGGAGTTGATTATTTTTCAAGAAAACGATCGTCGAAGACAGCCGAAAGTTCGTTTACAAGATAGTATCCGTAATACAAAAATTATATTTTTGAGCATGTTCGATTATCCGCTTTCAAAGAGACGTAAGTTAGCTACCAGGATAAGCTGTATCTGTTGTAAATAGATCATTTAACTTTAAAAGAATATATTCTATAGCTTTGTGAGCAACCTCGTTCCCAGGGCCTTATCTCCGCTCCCCGACAGTTTGTTTTGGGGTCGGTTACAATCCAGAGGCTGGTGCGAGGCATACGAGGGCAATGTATTTGCTCGCTCGTCAACCCAGTCTCTTCGTTAAATCAACTATTATCCTTAATTTACAAATCGCTCTGAATTAAGGATAATGGTTAATCTAATGTTAGAACCCAACCCCAATACAACAAAGATCCTAACCCCAGCAAAACTTATAAAACAATCAAACTTTGTGGTTTTCACCATGA
Source organism: Chrysogorgia sp. JL179-B06 (assembly GCA_035772405.1). NCBI lineage: Eukaryota > Metazoa > Cnidaria > Anthozoa > Scleralcyonacea > Chrysogorgiidae > Chrysogorgia > Chrysogorgia sp. JL179-B06. Next base: position 5,199,738 of record JAYKKM010000403.1, on the reverse strand, counting down.
TTAATTAATAATTCTGAGCTTTCTTTGAGAATTATTAATTAAACATGGTGAAAACCACAAAGTTTATTGATAGAAGTTATTACTTATTGGATTGTGAGCAACCCAAAACAACAAAGATCCTAATTACCCCCGCCTAACGAGATTTCCAACATCCACTCCAATAACTTATTTACAATCCAATAATTATTGGTTACAATGATATTACAACGCCAATAATTTATACAAATTATTCCGCTGGCAGTTTCGTCAACAGGAATGACGTCATTTGTGTCTGTACTCTAACGGGCTTGACCAATCGGAAGACGCTATTTTTATAACGGAGTTTAGTATAAATTTACAAATTTCTATCACAAATCCTGAATTTTCGTTGGCCGTTTCAGGAGTTACTATATCCCTCGGGGATTTTAAAGTTGGCGTGTTTTCGAAAGAATATTTACAATTTTTCATGAAAAATGTGAAATAAAAATTACTTCTTGGGTTAGAAACTTGTAAATTTATACTAAAAAGTACTAAAACAATTAGACGACTCGCCCGAGTCTTCTATCCACAGGCTGATTGGCTAGATGCGTTCCTCGATAGTAAAGCGTGGCACACTAGGTTGATTAAAACACTTTTTAGGACAAGGCTAAAAGGGATGACTCAAAAGGACCTCGTTTCCAAGAAATAGCACTTAGGGTTAAGATCAAGGTTGGACTAAGCCTAAACCCCTAACCCCCATCGACGATAAGTATAAGAGATAAATCCCTCTAACGAGGGATGTATGCTATATATGTATATCGCATACATCTTGACGTTCGAGGGATTTATCTGACTAATTACATGATTCATGAGGAGGTATTCTAACAGTTTTTCCATTTTCCCACCTTGGACAAAGATTTTCTAAGTTTTTTCTTCATTTTTTATCTAATTAGTATTCATAGGGTTGTATGCTATATACATCCCGCGGTACATCAATTAAAGAAAACCGACTCGATAATGTAAGTATACAGCCCTGGTGGAATGCGCAGAACATATTTTCTGTTAGGGCAATGTACTTGCCCGTCAGGGCAAACTATTTATCATATTGTATGAGGTTGAGCATGATATGAAGAATTATCAAGGCCGAAGTTTGTGTTATCTGCCGAAGCCGAAGGCTGATAACACAAACTGAGGCCTTGCATGATAATTCTTCATATCATGCGAAAACCGAATTCAATAATTGTTTTATTATTTATTTAAAAGATTTACTTTATCAACTATTTAAAGTGCATATAAACCCAAATTCGTTTTATTCTCATTAAATTTGTCACGTCACCAGGATTCGAATGATATATATTACATCTTGTTTGAAGAAAAACTCATTTTGTTAGCGCTTGCCAAACATGCCAAAAAATACGAATTTTTATTGTTTCAAAAATCATGACCGGTAGTACGGGATCTGGGTACTAGTAGTGTTGTGACGTCTATGTAGTCACGCATATTTCAGAACCATGTTGAAACATAGTAAACATAGTGTTTTCAATACGTTGTTGCTGGCTATTCCAATACATAATCTAGCGCTGAAAAGTTGGGAATACTTCATAAATTTCTTTTGCTAACGATAAAGCGAAGAAACGAAGAAAACAATGGATGATTTCGTGAAAACTAAGAGAGCAAAGTGGGAACCCACAAAGGAGTGGCGTATTTGTTCCATACAATTTTTGCGTCAGATGATTTTCGATTTTATAAGGCCTTGCCTGGAAAGAAGATGAACTACTGTAGGAATTACTGTGGTTCCAACAATCCATAGAAACTATCGAGGAGAAGCCGATGTCGAAAAGCCGAAAAGTTAGTTAGGAGATAAATATTATGCGCCAGCGCCGATACATGTACCACTGTGAAGTACGCCGTCGATTCAGCCTTCGATTCAGCCGTCGATTCAGCCTTCGATTCACCGTCGATTCAGCGGGTAGCCATCCGTGTGAACCTGACTGCTGTTTGGGCAGACGATACGCTTCGACTTTATAAAAGTACTATTTTCTATGGCGCTATTCTATATGATTTCTTTAAATTTAAATATGTTGTAGAGAATTTAATGCTCTTCCTAACGGTAGTAGTCGCTTAACTCGATCGTGCCTAAGGAAGATTCACGCGAACGTTAAACATGAACGGCGCTTCAAGTATCGAGCAACGGCGCTATAATTGGTATATAGTTTATAATTTGTTATTTCGACTAACTCATATAACATTACTATTTTCTCGCGCGCTATTCTATACGATTTATTTAAATTTACATATGTTGCACAGAATTTAATGGTCTTTCTAATGGTAGTAGTTCCTTGACTGGCGCGGGCTTAAGAAAGATTCACGTGATCGTTAAACATGACGCCCTTTTGGTCTCGGGCAACAGCGCTAATTGGTAGGCTCCGACTAACTCATATAAAATTATTATTTTCTCGCGCGCTATTCTATACGATTTTTTTAAATTTACATATGTTACGCAGAATTTGATGGACTTTCTAATCGTAGTAGTTTTTTGACTGGTGCGGGCCTAAGAAAGATTCAGGCGATCGTTAAACATGACGGTCTTTTGGTCTCGCTAATTGGTAGGCCGGAATTTGTTATTTCCGACTAACTCATATAAAATTACTATTTTCTCGCGCGCTATTCTATACGATTTTTTTAAATTTATGTATGTTGCATAGAATTTAATGCTCTTTCTAATGGTAGTAGTTCCTTGACTGGCGCGGGCCTAAGAAAGATTCAGGTGATCGTTAAACATGATCGACTTTTCATGTTCTCGGGCAACGGCGCTAATTGGTAGGCCGGAATTTGTTATTTCGACCACTCATATAAAATTACTATTTTCTCGCGCGCTATTCTATACGATTTTTTTTAATTTATATATGTTGCACAGAATTTAATGGCCTTTCAAACGGTAGTAGTCGCTTGACTGGCGCGGGCTTAAAAAAGATTTACGCGATCGTTAAATATGACCGGCTTTTCATGGTCTCGGGCAACAGCACTAATTGGTAGGCCGCAATTTGTTATTTCGACTAACTCATATAACATTACTATTTTCTCGCACGCTATTCTATACGATTTTTTTAAATTTACATATGTAGCACAGAATTTAATGGTCTTTCTAATGGTGGTAGATTCTTGACTGGCGCGGGCCTAAGAAAGATTCATGCGATCGTTAAACATGATCGACTTTTCATGTTCTCGGGCAACGGCGCTAATTGGTAGGCCGGAATTTGTTATTTCGACAACTCAGATAAAATTACTATTTTCTCGCGCGCTATTCTATACGATTTTTTTAAATTTACATATGTTGCACAGAATTTAATGGTCTTTCTAAGGGTAGTAGTTTGTTGACTGGCGCGGGCCTAAGAAAGATTCACGTGATCGTTAAACATGACGGTCTTTTGGTCTCTGTACATGTCAACGCCTTTTTCCTCAAATGTGAATTGAGTCATCCCATAAAAACCTCCCAATCCATGCAGCGCAACACATAGCCCAGCGCTTTGCCTACGGTATACAAACTATCAAGATATATAGGACTAATCAATCTGGGAATAGTTTTACCCCAACAGACGTTGTTTAGCGAAAATTAAAGTTTGTTAATGCGAAAAATGTTTTTACAATTCAAAGAAAACAAATATTTTTCTGCTTTTTTCCTTACAGCTCGTTCCCAACCTCGTACCCAGGGTCTTACCTCCGCTGGACGGGGTAGCGGAGGTAAGACCCTGGGTACGAGGTTGGCTCGTTCCCTCTCATTTTTCCACGAAAGTGAAGGTTCCCTCCTGCCTCCCTGTGGCGCCACACCTGCTTCGCATGAACCGTTAGAAAGACCATTAAATTCTGTGCAACATATGTAAATTAAAAAAATCGTATAGAATAGCGCGCGAGAAAATAGTAATTTTATCTGTGTAGTCGAAATAACAAATTCCGGCCTACCAATTAGCGCTGTTGCCCGAGACCAAAAGGGCGTCATGTTTAACGATCACGTGAATCTTTCTTAAGCCCGCGCCAGTCAAGAAACTACTACCATTAGAAAGACCATTAAATTCTGTGCAACATATATAAATTTATAAAAATCGTATAGAATAGCGCGCGAGAAAATAGTAATTTTATATGAGTTAGTCGTAAATAACAAATTCCGGCCTACCAATTAGCGAGACCAAAAGACCGTCATGTTTAACGATCGCCTGAATCTTTCTTAGGCCCGCGCCAGTCAAGAAACTACTACCATTAGAAAGACCATTAAATTCTGCGCAACATATGTAAATTAAAAAAAATCGTATAGAATAGCGCGCGAGAAAATAGTAATTTTATATGAGTTAGTCGGAAATAACAAATTCCGGCCTACCAATTAGCGAGACCAAAAGACCGTCATGTTTAACGATCACGTGATCTTTCTTAAGCCCGCGCCAGTCAAGAATCTACTACCATTAGAAAGACCATTAAATTCTGTGCAACATATGTAAATTAAAAAAAATCGTATAGAATAGCGCGCGAGAAAATAGTAATTTTATATGAGTGGTCGAAATAACAAATTCCGGCCTACCAATTAGCGCCGTTGCCCGAGAACATGAAAAGTCGATCATGTTTAACGATCGCATGAATCTTTCTTAAGCCCGCGCCAGTCAAGGATCTACTACCATTAGAAAGACCATTAAATTCTGTGCAACATATATAAATTTAAAAAAATCGTATAGAATAGCGCGCGAGAAAATAGTAATTTTATATGAGTTAGTCGGAAATAACAAATTCCGGCCTACCAATTAGCGAGACCAAAAGGGCGTCATGTTTAACGATTACGTGAATCTTTCTTAAACCCGCGCCAGTCAAGAAACTACTACCATTAGAAAGACCATTAAATTCTGTGCTACATATGTAAATTAAAAAAAATCATATAGAATAGCGCGCGAGAAAATAGTAATTTTATCTGAGTAGTCGAAATAACAAATTGCGGCCTACCAATTAGCGCTGTTGCCCGAGACCAAAAGGGCGTCATGTTTAACGATCACGTGCAGTGGCGGAAATTGTGGTGGGGTGGGGGGGCAACCGCCCCACCACCTGTCGTCAAATCGCTAATTTGTCGGAATTTTCCACTTTTTGTCGGAATTTCGGAAATACTTAAGGAATATATTGAAAATGGGAAAAAATGTTACAGAACTTATAAATATCTCACGTTATCTTGTAAAACACATGCAAAATGAGGAGACATCTGAGGAGCCATCTAGTAATCTAGTGGTTACCACACATGTGTATGAGCTGCGAGACATGTCAGGTTCAAATCCTGTGTCGGACCACCACCACTGCGGGTCTTAAAAATAATTGAGGAGAAAGTGCTGCCTTTGCAATAATACCAGCAAATGGTAAGACTTTCGAGTCTTCTTGGATAACGACCTTAAATCGTATAGGCCCTTGGAACCACTATAATTGGCCTTCTAGCCTGTTGGGGTATTCCGTCCTCCTATAAGAGTGATAAATCTAACAAACTAATTAAACTAAATAAAAAACTTATTACAATAGTACCACTGCAAACCAAAATAAAGAAATAGCGATCGAAATCGTCGAAATATGTCGAAAAGTCTAAAAAGAGTGAAGATTGAAACCCGTCCTGCAAAGAGTATTCGACAGCGACTACAAGCGCAAAAAAGGTTAAAACATTAATTTGTGTATCCAAACCATTTTTAGTTTCTTTATTTGTCCATTTTTGTGTGCAAAAAAATTGGTTACGTAGCGAATAAACCTGTCGGAAATTTAAGAGGCTTTGCCCCACCACCGAAAAAGGCGAATTTCCGCCACTGATCACGTGAATCTTTCTTAAGCCCGCGCCAGTCAAGGAACTATACTACCATTAGAAGACCATTAAATTCTGTGCAACATATGTAAATTTAAAAAAATCGTATAGAATAGCGTGCGAGAAAATAGTAATGTTATATGAGTTGTCGGAAATAACAAATTCCACTACAGGTATATACCAATTAGCGCTATTGCCCGAGACGGCCAAAAGCCGGTCATGTTTAACGTTCGCGTGAATCTTTCTTAGGCCCGCGCCAGTCAAGAATCTACTACCATTAGAAAGACCATTAAATTATGTGCTACATATGTAAATTTAAAAAAATCGTATAGAATAGCGTGCGAGAAAATAGTAATGTTATATGAGTTAGTCGAAATAACAAATTGCGGCCTACCAATTAGTGCTGTTGCCCGAGACCATGAAAAGCCGGTCATATTTAACGATCGCGTAAATCTTTTTTAAGCCCGCGCCAGTCAAGCGACTACTACCGTTTGAAAGGCCATTAAATTCTGTGCAACATATGTAAATTAAAAAAAATCGTATAGAATAGCGCGCGAGAAAATAGTAATTTTATATGAGTGGTCGAAATAACAAATTCCGGCCTACCAATTAGCGCCGTTGCCCGAGACCAAAAGGGCGTCATGTTTAACGATCGCATGAATCTTTCTTATGCCCGCGCCAGTCAAGGAACTACTACCATTAGAAAGACCATTAAATTCTGTGCAACATATATAAATTTAAAAAAATCGTATAGAATAGCGCGCGAGAAATTAGTAATTTTATATGAGTTAGTCGGAAATAACAAATTCCGGCCTACCAATTAGCGAGTCCAAAAGACCGTCATGTTTAACGATCGCCTGAATCTTTCTTAGGCCCGCACCAGTCAAGAAACTACTACGATTAGAAAGACCATTAAATTATGTGCAACATATGTAAATTAAAAAAAATCGTATAGAATAGCGCGCGAGAAAATAGTAATTTTATATGAGTGGTCGAAATAACAAATTCCGGCCTACCAATTAGCGCCGTTGCCCGAGAACATGAAAAGTCGATCATGTTTAACGATCGCATGAATCTTTCTGATGCCCGCGCCAGTCAAGGAACTACTACCATTAGAAAGACCATTAAATTCTGTGAAAGAGGTTTTAAGATGGCTTTTCTAAACATTGTCAGTCTGCCTAAAAAAATTGATGAAATACGGTATTCAATGTCAAGTAAACACATTGACCTGATTGGTTTTAATGAGACACGTCTTGATTTAAATATATCTGATAATGTGGTTGACCTTGATGGCTATGATATTGTCAGGAAAGACAGATCAAGAAATGGGGGTGGAGTTTGTATTTACTTGCGTAGCTCCATAAACTACAAAATAAGAAATGATCTGATCCCCTCTGAACTAGAGGCAGTTTGTGTAGAAATTAGTAAGCCACACAGCAGGCCATTTCTAGTTACAACTATTTATCGACCACCAAATTCATCACATGATTTCTTTGAAAATTTTGAAAAATTAATCAAAGCGATTGATGATGAAAATAAAGAAATGTATATTCTTGGTGATTTAAATTGTGACATGCTTAAATCAGAACCTGATACACCAACCAAGAAAATAAAATCTCTGTATGAATTGTACCAATTGTCGCAATTAATTAAGGAAGCCACTCGGGTAACAATGACAACCTCCAGCCTCATTGATCATGTAGTGACTAATACACCAGAAAAAATCTCGGATTCTGGTGTAATCCATACAGGAATAAGCGATCATAGTCTGGTTTTTGCGATTAGGAAAATCCATATTTCTAAGAAACACGATGAAAACATAGTGGAAATTAGAAATATGAAAAACTTTGATGGCCAACAATTTGTTGAAGATTTACTTAGTCAGCATTGGGAATATGTGTACTTTTTTGCAGACAATCCTAATGCTATGTGGGAGATTTGGAAAGAATTGTTCTTAGATATACTTAATAGACATGCACCCATTCAACAAAAAAAGGTCAGATCGAAAAAAGTCCCTTGGATTACTAGTGAAATCAAAAAGCTTATAAATAAGAGAGATAGATTTAAGAGAAAAGCTATTGTGAAAAACCTTGAAGCAGATTGGGTGGTGTATAAACAAACCAGAAATAAAGTAAATATAGAAATAAGAAAAGCCAAAAAAGATTATTATTCCAAGAGAATTGCTGGTCAAAAACATAATCCAAAAGAGTCTTGGAAAACAATAAACAACCTACTAGGTAGACAAAACAAACCAACAAAAGTAAATGAGTTGAATATGAGTGGAAACAATCTTACCAGTTCTGAAGACATTGCAGAGGGCTTCAATGACTTCTTTTCAAATATTGGTCCTGATCTAGCTACCAAAATTGATACTTCCAATTCCAATTTTGAAGAATACATTAAGAAACCTAAATCAGAATTCACAGCATTTGAATTAATCAGTACCAACAAAGTTTATCATCTTCTGCATGGCCTTTCTAGTGCAAAAGCCACTGGCATTGACAAAATTTCAAGTAAAATTTTAAAACTAGCAGCACCTGCTATCTCCAGTTCATTAACTTATATATTTAATCAAGCTATTACACTATGCACTTTTCCCAATGAATGGAAAATGGCAAGAGTATCACCTCTTTATAAAAATGGCCAAAAAAATTTGCCAGGTAACTACAGGCCAATTTCTGTTTTACCAGCTATTAGCAAAGTTATGGAAAGAATTTTATATGACCAACTGTATAATTATTTGACAAAATTTCATCTACTTAGTGATTGCCAATATGGCTTTCGCAAATTTCACTCAACTGCTACCGCATTATTAGATTGTACTAATAGTTGGTATATGAATATTGACCAAAAATTATTTAACCTAGTCGTACTAATTGACTTGAAAAAAGCATTTGATACTGTCGACCACCAGATTTTACTAAAAAAACTCGAACTTTATGGCATAAAAGAAGATGCTTTATCTCTACTAAAATCATACTTAATGAATCGCTGTCAGAAATGCCAAGTAAATGGAACTATTTCTGCAGAGCGGTTGATAAAGTGTGGTGTGCCACAAGGCTCTATTTTAGGGCCATTATTCTTTTTGTTATATATCAATGACTTGCCTCGTTGTTTAAACAAAACAGATCCTCGATTATTCGCGGACGACACAAACCTAACAGCTGCTGGAGAATGTATAAATGATGTTGAAACAGCAATGAACTCTGATTTAGAAAACCTTAGGAAATGGTTAATTGCCAATAAACTAAGTTTAAATGTAGCAAAAACGGAATTTATGTTGATTGGATCAAAACCAATGATAAAAAGTATTTCAGATAAGCAGCCAAACATTATCATAGACAACAAGCCAATTAAGCAAGTCTATAATTGCAAAACTCTTGGAGTGACTGTTGATCAGCATTTATCTTGGAAGAATAATACTGAAAATATTTGCAAAAAAATAGCATCAGGATTGTCAGCTCTTCGTCGAATAAAAGAATTTGTTGAGAAAGATATGCTTGTTTCTGTATATAATTCACTTGTTCGCCCATACTTTACTTATTGCTCTGAAGTATGGGATGTGTTCAATGAAACACAATCAAAACGCCTCCAAAAGCTCCAAAACAGAGCTGCTCGAATCATAATGAATATGAGCAATGATGTAGATCATCAGGTTGCTTTAGATGCTTTAGATTGGAAGCCACTTAAAACGGAAAGAATTAAGGCTAAGTCAAAACTTATGTTTAAATTGTTGAATAAAATAGGTCCTAAATCACTTACTGATTTATTTACTTTCAAAAGTGAAATAACAAATCATGAACTGCGAAATGTTAAAAGTACTCTTTGCTTGCCACAACCGCGAACTAATAGCATGAAAAAAAGTTTCATGTTTGACGGGGCGCAAATTTGGAACTCATTACCAAATGAAATTAGGGAGAGCAACTCCCTCGTGTCTTTTGAAAACAAAATCGCTACTCACATTTTTTGAATAACGTTTTTATGATAATATTTGTAAATAGATATGTTTCACTGTATACTTTTTCTATATTTTATAATCTTGTACAGTACCTATAACTTTCTTACTATATGTTACTATATACTATATCTTTAATCTTTGTAATCTTGTAATTGTGCACGCCCCTTGTGGAAATCAGCCTAGGTTGACAATGGTTAGCGTGTTTAAATAAAGTTTCTATCTATCTTTCTATCTATATATAAATTTAAAAAAATCGTATAGAATAGCGCGCGAGAAATTAGTAATTTTATATGAGTTAGTCGGAAATAACAAATTCCGGCCTACCAATTAGCGAGTCCAAAAGACCGTCATGTTTAACGATCGCCTGAATCTTTCTTAGGCCCGCGCCAGTCAAAAAGCTACTACCATTAGAAAGTCGATCAAATTCTGCGTAACATATGTAAATTTAAAAAAATCGTATGGAATAGCGCGCGAGAAAATAATAATTTTATATGAGTTAGTCGGAGCCTACCAATTAGCGCTGTTGCCCGAGACCAAAAGGGCGTCATGTTTAACGATCACGTGAATCTTTCTTAAGCCCGCGCCAGTCAAGGAACTACTACCATTAGAAAGACCATTAAATTCTGTGCAACATATGTAAATTTAAAAAAATCGTATAGAATAAGGCGCGACAAAATAGTAATTTTATCTGAGTTGTCGGAAATAACAAATTCCACTACAGGTATATACCAATTAGCGCTATTGCCCGAGACCAAAAGGCGGTCATGTTTAACGTTCGCATGAATCTTTCTTAGGCCCGCGCCTGTCAAGAAACTACTACCATTAGAAAGACATTAAATTCTGTGCTACATATGTAAATTTAAATAAATCGTATAGAATAGCGCGCGAGAAAATAGTAATGTTATATGAGTTAGTCGAAATAACAAATTATAAACTATACCAATTATAGCGCCGTTGCTCGATACTTGAAGCGCCGTTCATGTTTAACGTTCGCGTGAATCTTCCTTAGGCACGATCGAGTTAAGCGACTACTACCGTTAGGAAGAGCATTAAATTCTCTACAACATATTTAAATTTAAAGAAATCATATAGAATAGCGCCATAGAAAATAGTACTTTTATAAAGTCGAAGCGTATCGTCTGCCCAAACAGCAGTCAGGTTCACACGGATGGCTACACTGTGTATCATGTTTCCAGCGTGGGACTAGAAGCTTTTCGCGACGCTGTAATAAGAAACATTTAATTATTTTAGAGAACAAAAATAATGTTAGAGTCACAAGCGATCGATGAGGTTCAGACATAGCTTTCGGATGTTGAAAGTAGTTTTATAGTAACCAAAGCCGGCGAAGCGCAAACGACGCCTGTCTCGAGGCCTGTCAGATTCGGCTGAAAGCCTGTAACAACATATCTTCGTCGTCGACTCGTCGTCTCGTCGACAACTTATCTTCTGTCGCTTCGCTCATTATTTCCACTTGATAATCGTATTCCGTGTTAAAATATGAACTATTAGACAAAGAATAACTCTCTGTCTGGTTTAGAATGGTGTATTAAACGCTATCCAACACCATGCCTTTTGAAAGTTGAAACAACCCGTGGAGATAGATTTCACTTTGCAGCGGAGTCTTGAGTAGATATTCACAGAGTCACAAGCGGTCGACGAGGTTCAGCCTTAGCTTTCGGATGTTGAAAGTGCCTCAAAGTGGTTTTTATATGGAAGCCGGCGAAGCGCAAACGACGCTTGTCTGATTCGGCTGGATAACATATGCCTCATAATGGCTGCAACATACGCGGGGAGAGACCTGCTCCGGCTTCTCATTGGTCGATAAATATAGTAACACTCAGATTTCAAGTCGCTCTGAAATTTAGAGTCGCTTGGCCGTTTAATACCGCAATCACAATCTGTCACCAGATCATTGATCGCACTTTATATGAATTCGCAATAATAAGGATTAATTTATAACGTAACAAGGATTTATTTGAAAAGAACTACCATGAGAAAATCTCAGTAATCAGTTTAAAACACCCATATAGCGACGTTTTTGTATCTAGTATCGCACAGATGACAACTACGGAATACACTTCACACTATGTTTTTGAATGCGTGTATTTTCACAGGAAAATACGGTAAACGTATTTGTCGTCCCAAAAGCGTGCTTCAGAGGCAGAGGTGAGATTTTTCCTCACTGCTGAGAAAATAGCTTTTCGAAAAGTCCCTGCGCGTAAAATACTTCAATTTTAAACCAACAGGAATGAAGTTAGATTCTTCTTTGATATCTCCTAAGTGCATAGTGTGAAGTGTATTCCGTAGTTGGCATCTGTGCGATACTAAAAGGTCGCTATATTCATGGTAGTTCTTTTCAAATAAATCCTTGTTATAAATTAATCCTTATTATTGCGAATTCATATAAAGTGCAATCAATGATCTGGTGACAGATTGTGATAGCGGTATTAAACCAAGCGACTCGAAATCTGAGAGCGACTTGAAATTTGAGTACGTCATCGCAGTTCTACTATATTTATCGACCAATGAGAAGCCGGAGCAGGTCTCTCCCTAATGGCATGTTACGCGGGCCACATCTTCGACGACATTATTCTCATTTTCTGTCGCTTCGCCCACTATTTCCACTTCATAATCGTATTCCGCGTTAAAATATGAACTATTAGACGAAGAATGACTTCCTGAATTTGAATTTTACATCGGCAATACGCTTCGACAAGAACAACGTTTCTTCACGTTTTTACTATGAAAACCATAGTAATTCTCGGCCGGAAGTAAAACGAGTGACTACATAGACGTCACAAACAACTCTCGACCCAGACTCCGTACTACCGGTCATGAAATCAAAATATCCAACTTTGGGAGCTTGTAGAATCTTTGTTTTTCATTTTTACTCGATCAAATAATCTGCAAAAAACCTTCTATCCATCTCCTCTTTCGTTTGAGCCAGAAACGAATTTGGGTTATATGCACTTTAACAACTGCATCGTTGGAAAAACGTCATATAGCGTGCAATATTAGTTTTTCATATTGCACCAGGTGACGTCAATCGTGCAATAATCTTTTGTCATATTGCACCATTGATGTCACAACTCCATATTTGGTAGGGCAATGAGTTGATATGACGATTTCACCGTTGGCTGTTAGCCAATCAACGACCACGGATTATTTTAAATAAATAATACTAATTATCATTCACTTCGTTTCTAGCCTGAATTATTAATTTTCTGAGCATGCGCACTAGCAACAGCTGTTTCAAATAATTTGCGCAACCTTGTTTGTTTTCATATCTTCAGCTTGTCGGAGGACGAAATTGAAAGTATTTTGGAATTTTGTTTTTATTTAACACGTGATTTATTCCGTATGGCAAGTCTTTCATTGGTTGTTTCAATTATCGTATTTCACCTGCAGAGCCACATACCTTTGCGACAATGTGTTAACGCATGCAATTCCATGTAGTAAAATCAAACTGGTTTGATTTTATGGCATGCAAAAAAAATTGCATGAGAGGTTGCCGCTCACGCTGCAATCACCGTCGAGATGACGTCAGTACCAATTAATTCTCAAAACCATTAATTCTCAATTAGAATTAATGAATTAATGAATTCTCAATTATTGGATGAGTCTAAGCAAAATATCATTTTGTCAGTGGCAAGCAAATAACTGGTCGCGAGACACTGACAAATCATATTTTGCGATAGACGCATTCAATAATAAAGATTTTACGGAATAAGTCATGTATTAAATTAGACATGGCGGATGGAATGACGTAAATAAACAAATGAAACATGGCTTTTTGTGGGTTGATGGTCCAACAATCTCCACATGCAAGAGTCCTTAAACGTTTCTGGAGTCATTCGAAAGAAACGCCTGAATCTCTCTTGGTAGCCCTATTAATAGCTCAAAATACGGATAAACAAATCAAATTTGACTCACAAATTATTGCAAATGAGCTATTTTCTTTTGTTATGGCCGCAATAATTATGGGTAAATGCGGACAAACATGGGTACTGACGTCATCTCGACAAAGTGCTATTCGGATTGCAGGTTTTGGACAACCCCAACTTTCAAAACCCAACGTTTTGACCAAGTAGTCCGATTGCGAGAGCATCTGCATGCGCCTCCATAAAATGGCTATTGACTGGCGTCGAGTGAAGAGTCAGTGAATTCGTTTCTGATTTGCTTGTACAAAGCTTGAAGAAGGAAACAGTGAGTACATATATGTCAGTAGAAACGTTCAAATATTGGTTAGGGATATAAGTTTATAAAATAACATGTACGCAACAAGCGTTCTGATTGGTCAATACCCGTGTTTGGATAAGAGTATCCAAACACGGAAATTTTGAGGTCGATCTAGTACACACAAAAAGCAAATCATGCCGACCCATCATCGTTTTAAACATTTATTAAAAAAAGCAATCTTCCCTGTTAGTTTTAACAATATTTTGCAAAAATAGGCCGAAATTATAAGCATTTAAAGTGGACAAAGCAACGCTAAAAGCGAACGAGAATTTCCATATAATTTGTTAGGGCGACGTTTACCTTATCGAAAGTTTCAATAAAACCCAAAAAGACAACACTTTTGTAGATATAGTCCACCAAGAGAACATGGAAAAGGTGTAAAATGTTTATTTTACCTCTCGTCGGGCAGGATATTCACGAAGAAATCATTCATTTTGTTCTTGTAGCCAACTGAAAAATCGCCGAACAACACTTCGACAGTGAGAGAAAACCACAAAAAAGATTCTGTGTGTAGAATATGAAGGCAAGGCAAACTCACAACATCACTTTACTGTCTGTAGCAATCCAACATAAAGTTAAACGGCATATTTTCGCGATTAAATCCATCTGCATGGAAATATATTTTTGATCTTTCTAAGCATGTTTTCCTGATGTTTTTACCACTTCAAACTTATTTTTGGCTGTCTGCTGTCGTCAGCATCATAAATCATAAAACCACCCATGATTGGCCGATTAGCTTAGAAGAACATGAAAGACCTCCCCTGATTGGTAGTTGACGGTTTTGGGGAGAATTGCAATGTTGATCTAATTATATTAATGCTTTTAGTGGTATTTCTCTGTGGTTATTTTATAAAAGAAATACCTAATGGTTTTCCGTGTTTGGATACTCTGATCCAAACACTTGGGATGTTGCTCGACTTTCGAAAAGCTAAAAACACTCGCCTAGCGGCTCGTGTTTTTTACGCTTTTCTCAAGTCTCGCAACATTCCGCGTGTTTGGATCAAAGTATCCAAACACGGAAAACCATTAGGTATTTCTTTAATCTTTAAAGTGCATATAACGTCTGTGGGAATTTAACATATATGTAATCTATCGATTCTCCTGAGAAAAATTGTAATATATCTTGTCAGCTGAAAATTTCATCTTCATAGACTTATTTGCTGCTAAAGTTGGCGGAAATGACGTCATAGCGGGAATCTGTAAAGAGGTTTTCATATAGACAGATGCCCGCTATGACATCAAGCCGAAAATAAACGCAAATATCTTGCGTTTCCTTCGGTGAATTGTTTTGAGAAGTTGCACACTTCAAGATGAAGTTTTACCTTTTTAACTTTTCTGTTTTTTTTTAATTATAGCGGACAAATTTTGCTTAATGTTAAAAACATTAAATTTGGTGAAGTTGACAAAACCAATCTGAACAACCTTACATTTATTTTTCACTAATTAAGACTACGACTCGTTGCCATGGCAACAATCTTGAAAAGTAAATACCAACACAAAAGCAATTGCGAGGGTGTCACTAGTCTGAAAGTGCATATAGCGGGCATCTGTAAAGAGGTTTTCATGTAGACAGATGCCCGCTATGACATCACTTCCGTCAACTTTAACAGCAAAAACGTGTATGAAGATGAAATTTTCAGCTGACAAGATATATTACAATTTCTCTCAGGAGAATCCATAGATTACATATATGTTAAATTCCCACAGACATAATAATAATAATAATAATAATAATAATAATAATAATAATAATAATAATAATAATAATAATAATAATAAAGACGTATTAGGAGCATTATACAATAGTCTCAATGCTCTTACAACAATATATTCTTAATGTTACTTATAAAACTAATTACAGTTTCATTATAAGATAAAGCCTACTACATATATTACCACTATGAACAAAAAACTATTAATTTAAAAAAAGAAAAGTCTTAAGTGCTGACTTAAAACTATGTAAAATATCAATGCTTCTATATAATGTGGTAATGAATTCCACAGTTTTGGTGAGGCAACTTATCGAGAATGTTCTGTCTCCATGAGTCACCGTTTTAGATTTACAACCTTTTTTTGTAACCTTTAATGGTGATCTTCATGAACATAGTTACAAGGGGAAAAACTAGGCTTCCTTAAGCACTTTAGTCCGATATATTTATGCATTATGTAGAAAACAATATGGAGCCACCTTAAAGGTCTTCGAAATATTGGTGTTGTGGAATACGCATCCTGTCACTGAACTTCTCCCGATATCCAGATACGTCAGGTGACCGCACATTTATATTGGCCAAGAAGTCATATATTTAATGAGTTTGAGATATCACTGTATTGTACTATTGGGTATTACTGTAAAGTGTTTACTGTTCTTCACTGGATCTCCAAAGTTTATGTCATCTGGTATTATGGGAGGGGACGTTTTCCACGGACGTTTAGCAAACGTTGCATCGTCTCCCAGCCAACGTGTTACTAACGTTTGACGTGTTGAATTAGACGTACTTGCATAGCTTCCATGAACAGTGCGCATATGGAACACCAGACAATCACCGGGCTATAGAACAATTAAGACAGCCATGTTATTTACAAAACTGGAAATCAGCAACGGGAAAACTTTGCATTTTCTAAGGACTATGGTTTAATAGGGCTATTTTTTTTTGTTAGGGTTACGTAAGGGTTAGTATTCGGAATTTGTTGATAAAATGACGTCATGTCAATGTTATAGAACCTTTATTACACCCCTCCCCTGTTTACGCCATGTTGCGTCACAAATATGGCGGCAAAGGTTTCTCGCGTTATTCCAACCCTTCTTGTACGCTAAACACAAAAAAAAACCGCAATCCTAGCGACCGCGGTTACGTTCCTGTTGATGAAATAAAGGGTTAGGAAACGCTACGGGAAGTTACGACGACGACGTTGTGGCCGCGCTAGGCCCTGGGTTTTGCATAATTATCTTCGTGTTGTCAGATGTTCGCAACGCCATTTTACGAATTTCGCGTTGTGATTAGAACGTCGTTTTCGAAGGCGGTTTATTTCCCTATAGGAACTTGAATATGGCTGATTTAAACTACAAAAAGTAAGTATATATTATTTTTGTCAATAAGACGCAAAGAAATAGATACAAAGAATTCGGTTACAATTTTAAACTTGATAATCAAATTTATTCCATTTAATTTAACAAATGTAAACAAATTTAACCGTATACTTTTTTCTGGTTACAGTAAATCCGCAGCTATGAAGTGGACTAAACAGTATGATTTGGAATTGATTAAAGAAATACTTTTAGAAAGTGTAGAATTACATCCAATTTATCACAGTCAAACGGATCATAAATTTTCTTCCAAAAGTAATAATTCTTCATCCGAAATATAACCATTGTCAAAAGCTACCATCAGCATGTCAAAAACTTCATCCATCTTGATTTTCGAATTTCCAAAACAACATAATGTTGACGACGGCAACTCCTCCGCTACGTAGTCCTTCCCAGGCTATTACTCGGCAACAGACGTCGCCGTCGTAACTCCCCGTCGCGTCGAACGATCACTTCTTTACCATCATCCCATTGGTATATCGTTCATAGAGACGAAATGGGAAAGGCTTTTGCTCTTTTCCTTGGGTTCCATCTTACCACATGTCAATATTAACATGCCCTCAATTCACTTCGTCGGCATCACCAACATATATGCTGAACTTAATATTTGGCATTTACACTCGGTGAATCAGATGAAGGAAATGTTGCAGTGAATTACGAGTTTCGAATCATGAGATCCAAGCGGGACCAGTTGCGAAAAATGCAACTTCAAGGCCTTCCGCGGGCTGGGAATTGCGACTCTGGATCTCTAGACAAGAGCTCTAACCGTGTGAGCTACAGAAGCCGTTGCCGTGAGCTTATAGCCACGAGTTCCGTACATATAGTGATGTGGGTAATACCGGTAGACAATATGGTATTTAGCATTTACACTCGGTAAACCGGATGAAGGAAAAGTTGTATAAAAAACGGATTCAATGAGTGTAAATGCCAAATATTAAATTTAATATACCTTATTATATCATTACCCACATTACTAGAAATACGAATCCGCAATAATCGCTCGCCTTTTCTATCCCCCTAACACCCCCTGCTCAGGCCAACTGACCGATGGAAAGATGGCAGACTGGGCTAAGCTCGACACTATGCTCCACAATTTCATTGCTGACCCCACCGCAAAGTATCCTGGCCACCATCTCGACCGTAAGTTGGTCGTCACCCTCAATCGACTACGTACTGGCTGGGCGAACACTGGGACTCTACGAACTGTCAGTGCGATGCTGTCCAGGACATTAAACACATCATCTCAGAATGCCCCGTCCTGAAACCGTCAAACGACGCCGACGGCCTGTGCGAGCTCGATGGCGAAACAATCAGATGGCTGACTGAAAGGGATCGATGCTGGTTGGTGATTCGGAAATGTATCAAACTGGTTGGTTATTCGGAAATGTAGCGAACTGACGAACTGAGTTGATTTTGAATACAAATAAACGAGAACCTGCAAGACGGTATCTTCATTGAAACAAATTGAGCAATAAAATGATCCGGAACATCAGTATTGCTTTTAAACGTTTTTCATCTAAAAGCACGATAAATAAATGCTTATACGGGTGTAAACATGAAGAGAAACCCTACTAGCGAAGAGGTAAGGTAAAATGAACAAAAAGCCATCTAATAAATTCCTTAGTAACATCGTTCACTCGGTCTGAAAACAACGTCAGGCAAGTATTTTCCTATACAGACCTCACACTCGGTTTTATCAGTCTTTAATATTGAATGTTTCAGTAGGCTACATACGGAAGGAAGGACAACTCGCCGAAATCGGTTTTAATAATATGATAATAATAAAGACGTTTTAGGAGCATTATACACAATAGTCTCAATGCTCTTAAAACAATAAATTCTTAAAGTTACTTACTTTACTTATAAAATGGATATGTCATTATAAAATCAAAACTACTACATATAACTAATAAAGCCTAAACTATTAATTCGAAAAAAGAAAGTCTTAATTGCTGACCTTAAAACTATTTAAACAGTCAGTTCTATTTGATCTCATGGTAACGAACTCCAGAGACGGCGGCAACCGAGCCTGGACTGTCTCCATGCAGGGTAACGGTCTTCGTTTTTGAATTAAACATTATATATTAATTGCACGCAGTCTGGCTAGCTAAAGTGAACTAGAGACTTTTTCTACGCGAGTTTAGGAAAGCTAGGCTACCCACTGAGGTGTGTATCACTATGTACTGTACCAGAATAAGAACCCTTCTCGAATATGCAGCCCCTATTTGGGGTGGTATTCGGGATAAGGAGTCTGGCAATTATAGGCGTCCCTACAGATACATTAGAGAAACTCAGCTCAAGGGGTGACGAGGCAACAAAGACCGAACTGCTACAGATTCTATAAGTAACGAGCAACATCCGCCTGTCAGAAGCTCATCTCCGTAAACGAAGCTAAACCCATGTACAATCTTAGGTCGAATGCTACGAATAAACATAAACAATATTTTATTCCACGCGCCATTAATCTATTATGTATATACTATCTTATTCTGTAATTTTAACTTTTTTAACTATATGATATCATTGTAAACCCATTGTATATGTTTTCTAAAGATGGTTCAATAAAGTATTATTATTATTATATTTTCATTATATTTTCATAAGGTAAAGTGCACGCGCCATCCGGAAGACCCCTACCCCCACCACATTAGGCTCAACCAAAACAGCCAAACTAAGATACTTCATCTTACCTCCATATCCCATGACAATATTTCATATTTCTCTTCGTCTATCTCAGGCATAGTTTCATAAACCTGCAGTTGTTCCTTCGACTCTCCCACGATATCGTAGTTCTCCAATGTTTCAAAATATCGTGGTGTAAACCACTTTTGCCATCTGTGAGAACCTTTGATGAACTTCATTCCTGCCTTTGCTCCTACGGCGTTAACAGGCATCCATATTGAACAATTCTATAGGTGAAAGCAATCTTGAATAAGCCAGTTCGTAATGTCGACTGCGCATCAAAAGGACGTGTTCTGCGTCGGGAAAAAACTTATTTCAATTCATAACATCAGGCTAAAACCACAACAGACATTTGCATTTCTATTTACACTTGCAAATTCGTTATACTGAATTCCCCAGCCTGATGTTATGAATGGAAATAAGTTTTATCCCGACGCAGAACGCGCGTCATTTTGATGCGCAGTCGATATTACGAACTGGCTTATTGTACAACGGCTTGGGTGGATTTAAAATAATTATAAGAAATAAGATTGTTTATTGTAGCCATTATTTCTGGCAACATTTGTGGTTGTTATGTCTTAATGTGCATCCAATAAAATTCGGGGAAATTTTATAAAAAATATAATATTCGGGCAAATTCAACTGGTCACCTTCCCAATCAAAGTGGGTTCGCAACGCCCCTGATGTTAGGAAATATTAGGTTGAGAAGTGGGCTTACTATTTCTTTATTTTATTTCCAAAATTATTTGGTGTAAAATTATATGGCCACGAAATTTTTACAGGCTGATGCTATACTAAATACTAATATATGTCGCCATGGAAACAAAATCTTACGTAATCATGACGTTATTAGTACTCAAGATTTCGGATTTTTAAAGAAATAGTTATAAAAAATAGGTACGCAATGCATGCGTACATGCGTCTGCTGAATATTCATTAACGATATATTGCTGATGACATCAAAATAGGTCCACGGAATGCGTATATGTAGTGCTGCCAGAAAAGGGTAGAAGGGATGATTCTGAATGTGCTTATATCTACCGCTCAGCCAGTATTTTGTGCGCTATCTGTATAATATACTGTCTTCAAGCATATTGAGGACTTGTCATTAATAGTGTATCAAGTGATGTTAAAGAATTTTTAGATCTTTACTCTCGTGACGTTATTGTGTTAAGGTTAAGGTGTAATTGGATTAGGTGTAATAAGGATGCATTAATGATGCCCCTCTCCTGTTTGGATAGGATTAAAGTTTAGGATAAGTGTTTTTATCTTAATAAGAATTTGTATTTCCACAAATTCTTATTAAGATACAGCGGCTCCGCAATGCTTTCACTCTCTGACGAAGGGCCTTCGCTCGAAACGTTAGACAACTTACACGCTATTTCGGTAGTACACCAACCTTTTTAGATATTTGATTTGTGTTCAAACAATTAAGATATAACGGTTTTTGTTCCTGTAAGGCTTCTGAACCCTGAGAAAACAACATTGATGCGACGATGACGTAATCTGTGTCCGGGCCAAAGGGGCCCAAAAAATAAAGGTGATCGCCAGAAAGTAGCCTCCTCCACAGGCAACTCTGTGGCTTCGTTTTTCCGAGTCAAATATCTTCCAAGGATCTGTGAGCAATGTTTTGGCTGGGATTGCAGGGAAGTACCTGTATAGGGATTGTAAACCCTCCCATGGTGCATTTCTATCCCTTACGAAAATTCCACATGGACTGTTCCAAAATCACATGTGATCACACGTGGATCACATGTGATCACATGTGATTTTGAAACACGTTCATGTGGAATTTTTGTAAGGATGGCTCGGCCAAAAACGGCCAAAACAACCTTGGAAACTATTTGACTCAGGAAAAAGAAGCCACAGAGTTGCCTGCGGAGGAGGCTAGGAATCCCCTCATTATCGTACAATTATTATTATCATATGAGTAACACGAAACAGGTATCAAAATGTTCGCAGTCATATTGAAATTACCTGAAATTGCAATGGAAATTAACGAGCCAGGTTTCTTTTTAAACCCTGACAGAGCATTTATCTTGTCATCTGTTCACTTGATCTAAGCCAAATGTCAGTTGCCATAGTATGCAGTCCATGCTTACATGTACTAGCTGCATCTGCATGTATTCTAGCCTGCGTTGAAATGGAGCGAAAGGACATTTATAGTCCAACGCTGCCTCTGTCATTTTGCTACTAAGGGCCTGTTCATATGAGCCGGGCTGGCCCGGTTAGCGGGATGAATTTTAGCTCGATTTCATTTGGGAATTCCCAGCTTCGGCCCGCGAGTGCGCTTTGTAGAAAACTGGGACGAGTCCGCGAAACCGCGGGAATTACATATTAATTCAAGATTGCGAATAAAAACATGCTACAGTACTTGCATTCATTTTCTACAATTAATATGTCTAGTTGGTTTAATTGGTTTAATTTGCTAGTTAAAATCCACAAAAAGCGATTACATGCTGTAGTATATCAAACAAATCTGCGAAAACGTAGCTATTTTCTGTAGAGGTTAAAGAAAACGAAACGAAGACGACTTAGACGGGCAAGACAAGGTTGTTGGTTTATGACACTGGTCCAAACAACGAAACATCTTCGATCTCATAAAGTTTGCGAGCTCTTTTCTTAATTCGTTATACTGCGCTGGACTGTCCCCATCGAAATCAAGCGCCTGATATTCCATTCATGCTTTAACAAGCCATCAAGCAAGTGATCAAGTTTCCAATCATTTCCGAACTCCAACGAAATACTTTTTTCTTTGTCAATACACTTCCCTCACAAACGTAGGCCAACTTGATTGTAAACACGCATTTAGCTCCAGTCACGCGCGATGCTTAATTCATCCTGTTCATATGGAAAATTTTCATCCCACTTTACCGGGATCCCGGGCTGGCTCGCTTCCCATATGAACATAAACTCTTTTTTAATATGAAATAACAAGAACGCGCGGATCCCGGCTAGCTCAAGGTGGGATCTCACCTAGTCGGGCTGGCTCGCTTCCCATATGAACACAAAGTCTTTTTTAATATGAAATAACAAGAATTACGCGCGGATCCCGCCTAGCTCAAGGTGGGATCTGAACACAAAGTCTTTTTTAATATGAAATAACAAGAACGCGCGGATCCCGGCTATAGCTGCGCTGGCCTGATTAGCCGGGCCAGACCGTCTTATATGAACAGGCCCTAAATATTTAATGCGTTGGGCAGGTTTGACAGTTTATTTACAGAAACTCGAATGAACCAATGGGAATTTAGCCGATACTTTTGGTGAAGTTTGTATGCTTTTAGCAATAGAATTTTGGCAGGCGCTCCTTTTTCCCCCCTCCCCATTCTTCCACTCACTTCTCAACTCCCACAACCTACGTGCAGTCCTCCAAACAGAACGCCTGCAATGCAGGTTATTGGAACCTTGGAAATATAATGTACTAGACTATGCACAGTACAAGTAAACATATTTCATTAGGGATTATGGCAGGGCACCCCTTTTCCTATTAATATCTCCTGCATTTGTTGCCAAAATACTTTGTGTACTTCAACAAGTTTTCAGGTGAATTTACACTACCTGCCAGCCATTAACTGGGTAATAAGACTGATCATGATGCCACGGAGTTTCACTCTCATTAAAAGATTCCTTGACAAACACATGTTCATGGAAAAATGTCACTTCCTACAAAACATATCACTCTGTTAGTAAACGCAAAGGTTATTTTATTGGGACAAACCTTTCATATATAACCATTACTCTGTTCATTCCCAATTTGGATTACAGTATTCCATTTTATTATAACCATACAGTATATGCCCCATGGTGATCAGAACCCATCTTTTCCTAATAATCCCCTTGCCTGGTGCGGAAGGGGAGGGTGATAATCTCACCGTGGCAGGGATCCATTTCTTACCAAAAGTTTATATGCTGTGTTACAGGGTGTGTGACAGAGGGGCACTGAGGACCCTTAATTCTGATTGCCAAACATATACTATATTCTTTGAAATAATTACTTGGGCTACTGTGGTAGCACAAGTCTTCATTAATATAATTAAACATTTTGTCTGATAGGGTAGGTGAGGGAATATTGTTGCATTTAAGTATTTCTAGTATCAATGGTTAACCTCCAGTGAGAATGGAAATTATCACCAAAGAAAAACTGACATGTTTTTAACATATTACCTCTTCCAACTGCAGTAGTTATAAGCAGGCTTTTAGACAGGTGGCCATCCAGCCATCCCAATTTGGACGGCCACTTTTGAAAAATCAGATTTTTACATGCTTCCCCCTTTCTAATGTTTCTTGATTTCTCTGAGCTGCTGTTTATTTTAGATATTGTGTTCAGTTTCATTACTAATTTTTTGTCAAGAACATGCAGACAATAGAGGATTGATTGTGAGATTGATTTAACATTGTATATGCCCCTAAGTAGCAAAAACGTTGTTTAATAGAACCACTGTTCAATATATTTGATAAGCTCACAGCCACCAAATTTTTTTCGCAGCCACGCCAACCAAAATGTTTGGATGGCCTGTTTTGAAATCCTGGCTAAAAGGCTGCCAATAAGGATAATTTGTATGCTTATTCTACTGG
Source organism: Chrysogorgia sp. JL179-B06 (assembly GCA_035772405.1). Taxonomy (NCBI): domain Eukaryota; kingdom Metazoa; phylum Cnidaria; class Anthozoa; order Scleralcyonacea; family Chrysogorgiidae; genus Chrysogorgia; species Chrysogorgia sp. JL179-B06. Next base: position 5,175,429 of record JAYKKM010000403.1, on the reverse strand, counting down.
GCCTTAAAGGGTCAAGCAGCATGGGTCTAAGAAACTTTTCTTTATTTTAATATCTGGCCAATACAGGTATTAAAAGCCTATTTTACAGTTTTTTTCTTGTGAGCGGCATACCTGTCAACATTTTATTTTAATTTTTCAAAATGTAATCTTGTCTGGAACAAGCTACAGTACCATAGACTACACTGTGGCTGTACATATACAAATCTTATAACTAGATTACATATAGTTGTGGACTGTAAAATGGGCTTACATTATAGTACATTTGAAGTATACCATCATCATGGAGGACTAGTGGATGTCTGATACACAATGCATGAAGGACGTCTACAATAAACTATACTGTAATTTTGAGGCCAATTTTGAGACCAATTTTGATGGCAACCAATTCCATCCCAATTTGTCTTGTTATTGCAGCTACTGTAGGATACAACACTACCCCATTGCAGAACATGTACCACAATGGAAGATGAAACCTATTTGCGAACGGCCCCCTAAGCTTGTACCCTCTTTTGCAATGCCGATATATAAATTATCATGCACCTCCAAATGTCATTGTATATATATTTCAAAGAATTTACCAGTATATATAATTGCAACATGTTGTACCCAAATTCTTTTTGTCACCACATTGAAAATCAATCCCATACAACTGAAAAACCTGCATATGTTAATGTATCAGTCAAATCCAACCATGTCCACCCCCCTTGGAGACTGCCAGGAATCTCATATGTTGACCAATCCTGGGGATGGAGAATTTAAACCCAAACCCTTGCTCAGGGGTTGGGCATTAGATAATACAGTATGGGGGCATGTACAGTTGAATTGCCACTCTCCTATAGCATAATTGCTACAGTGCCAACAAAACGTGTCATTGTTTGAGTGTGATTCGATCATAGAGGAGTTTAAGCCTTAAGTCTACAGCCTACAGTAGACAAATGTAGCAGAGTGACATACCTAGGCGGTAAAGGGTTAACAGCTGCCTTGTAAATATTATTTTATATAATAATTCAATATTTGAAAACACTGAAAATTATTGTTGTTGCTTTCATGTTTTCCCCGGGGCCTGGGATTTACCACAGATGTTTGGTCATACCGCGGGGGCATTTGCACCTGCATTTCATCCCCACTGCAGGGAATTAGCAGCATTTTGAAAAAATGTGAAATGCCCGTGGGGGGGGGGGCATGTTTGGATTTGACTGACACATAATTATGTCCTTTAATATTTACCTTGATGCCCAAGAGAGTTCCTGCAGTACTCGCAGCTGGTGAATCTCTCACATACTCTACAAATTCTTCAATATTCTTCCATCGAAAAAGATCATTAAAGTAAACGCCCTTGCCATTTTTAGAGATTAATTTTTCTGATAATTCACTTGGCTGTTGAAGAACTTTCCTGATTCCTTCCCGAACCTTACCAACCCAGTATTCAGAAAACAAACCACGTAAACAAACCACGCCATCTTGTTGGTATTGGCGAACAGTGTCATCTAATTTTACTCCTTTTGTGAGATCATTTGATGGGAACATCACAGGGACTGCTGAACAGTGCAGCGAAGATGATGATGCAAAAATCAAAGGACTGCGGTTTATTGAAAGAAACTTTCGGAACATCGTCTTGATGGATCACAAATGTAAAATGTCACGCCAAAAATGCACTAATGAGGAATATTAGTGAGGTACAAATCAATGGAGGCCAAATTATTCTCCTCAAGGGTCCTCACCGGCGCGAGGCCGAAGGCCGAGGGCGAGGGTGCTAATATCGACCGGCGTTTAGTCCCTTATCACGCGAGATGCAAGCGTTATATACATATATATATATATATAACACAAGATGAAAACACAAGTTACTTCATCGAATTTTTAATCACTACAGATCTGTTTCGTATAGTGTTGAACTTGCCACACTCATCAGGTGAATAATTATAGCGTAACAGTGTGACAGCATATATACAAGAGGTGCATAATTAAATAGATTGGATCATGTTACATGGTTTAATAAGTATTTCTTTCGATGTCGACATGCGGAAATGAGTTCGTTACGTTTATTGAGGGAGCTTAGTTCCGGGTGGTAGATGATAATGAATTTTTCGGAGAGGCATAAGTTACAGCGTTTTGTTTTGTTTGAGTAGGGTTGCGATTCAGATTTCTTACTTGACAGTTGGAATTAAATCCATGCAGTGTAAAATCAGGCTTGGACTGGCCATTGTGCCATCTTGTGCCAGAACAATGGCACTTTGTGGCAGCACAATGGCTGGCCATATTGTTCTGGCACAAGATGGCACAATGGCCAGTCCTAGCCTGTTTAAAATATATACCATTTGTTCTTTATAATACTGCAGAATAGTAAGTGGTAGTACAAATTTTGGAATTGCATGTACAGTATGTTTATTATTTGATTAAAATTATAAATACTATATGCTTGATAATTAGCCTATATATACAGTAGTTTAGGGTGAAAAAACATGCATACTATTGCTGTGTTTATATGACCTGGGCCTGGCCTACAATTTTGTAGCAATAAACAAGCATTACTATATGTATACTTGTCAGTATACGACTTGGAATCAGATTCTACTGAAATATTATGGTTAGAATTAAGTCTTCCCATACCGTTCAAAGCGGTCATTATTAATCGCTGGTTAGTGTTATCGACCCCCATGGTATAATAAAGACGATGACGTAATTTTCGACAGAAATATTGAAGCAGCTTATTTTTTAAATAAGGAGACCATTCTTACTGGCGATTTTAATATCGATTTTAATTCAGCGAAATCCTATAACAAACATAACCTGATAAAGAGCTTGAAAACCATGCACTTTGACCAACTTGTCCAAGATACAACAAGACCAGCTAGTAACACATGTCTAGATCACATTTACACTAATTTCAATAGCAGGATCTATAATATTATTGTTCCATGCTATTCTATGAGTGATCATTTTCCCGGTCTTTGCAGTACGTAAATATAAACAAAAGAACCAAATGCGTTAACCAAATGTTATTACTTACCGAAATCTTAAGAAACTAAACGTGAAAGAATTTAAGGCTTCTCTTGCTAATGCACAGTGGGACTTAGCCTTTGCATCTGATGATGTAAATAACGCTACCCAATGCATGGGAAAATATGTTAAATCAAGTCATCGAATCACATGCTCCCATAAAGAACAAACGTGTGTCAAAAGCTAAACAACCACGTTGGATAAATACTGAGATTTTAGAGCATTTAAAGCATAGAGACTATCTTCTCAATAAGGCAAGAAAAACTGGAGATTCAGTCGTATGGAAACAATATCGTTCGGCAAGAAATGCAGTTGTTAATATGATAAAGTCTGCTAAAAAATCATATTTTAAAGCAGCATTTCAAGAGAATAAGGATGACCATAAATCTATTTGGAAGCTAATAAAATCTCTCAGTGGTGGTAATAAAACCAAACCTATATACGTCAATCTTAACGGAAAAAACTAATTGAAGATAAAATTGAAATTGCCGAGATATTTAACACGCATTTCACGACCATTGCTGATAAGATAAAATCCTCAATGGATAAGTTAATCTGCTTTGACCTTACCAAGTTGATGGATTATGTATGTTCTAAAATACCAAATGGAAATAGTAAATTTACCATACCCGATATTACGGTTACTCAAACTATTGGATACATAAACAACATCAAATCAAATAAAGCTACTGGATTAGATGGATTAAGTATCAGCTTTATAAAAATTGGTCTAGCTGAATTGGCCCCGTCAATATAACCAAGTTGATCAATTTGTCTTTCCCAACATTGGTTTTCCCATCGCGTTCTGACCCCGATATTTAAATCGGGAGAAAAAACTAACGTAAATAACTATAGACCAATTTCGGTGCTGCCCGTCTTATCGAAGGTGATCGAAAGACATGTCCACTGCAATCTGTTTAAGTATTTTGATGATCATAAACTCTTCTATCAAAATCAATCAGGTTTTCGAAAAAATTTTAGCACCGAATCGGCATTGGCATATATAACAGATTCTTTATTGATTAATCTGGACAATAACAATGTAAATGGTATGCTTTTCGTGGACTATAAAAAGGCATTCGATATGGTGGATCATAAACTCTTTTTGCATAAACTTGAAGTATATGGGATGAGTCCAGCTGTTCTGAGTTGGTTTGCCGTTGGGTCATATCTGGAAGACAGGACCCAATGTGTGTCCATTGAGGGAAGTACGTATTCATTGAAGCGTATTTTGAATGGCGTTCCACAAGGTTCCATATTGGGACCACTAATATTTATTATTTTTATAAATGATCTGCCTTTACATGTGGATACTCAAGTCGACCTCTTTGCAGATGATACGACACTAACTGCATCATGTGATATTGAAAATATCGAGAGTTTGTCTGATAATTTGTCGACCGCAGTTAAACAAGTTGATTTTTGGGCCACATCAAATAGACTTCCTCTAAATGCTGCAAAAACTAAAACAATTATGATTACTGGGAAAAGATTAAAAACCAAGTTGCCACTGGAAAAATTGAATCTTAAAGTCTCAGCTACAAACAACGACACTCTTGAACAAACCACACATGTTAAATTATTTGGTCTTGAAATTGATGATGAACTAAACTTCGATCACCATGTTGAAAATATGTGCAAGAAAATATCCAAACGCATAAGTACTCAAAAGCATTAGAAGTTATCTTCCACGCAAAGAAAGAGCTCTGTTTTATAATAGTATGATCAAACCATTATTCTTGTATGCAAGCGTAGTGTGGACTTCGTGTTCAAATCAAAATCTAATGAAACTCTTGAAACTACAGAAACGAGCAGCAAGGGTTATTTTAAATGTTCATCCACGCCACCCTTCCGTTCCAAAGTGCCCCTAACGTAAAAATTGATTTTTAACCCACCAAAAGTAGGCATTCAGTACAGTGTTTTGGTGAAATAATTTTTCGATTTGATTAAAACGCGAAGATTTTATGACGATTTGAAGTGCCCAAAATAGGGGTTTTCGTTGGACCATGGACGTCGGGAACGGGAGTCTGGGACTAGCATTTTTTGTGACGTCACGCCGGTGAGTTGTTTACCTTGCGCGTACATGTAAATTTGCTGTTTCGCTCACGGAGTATATTAAAATTTAAAATGCCTTCTTACTGTGTTGCTGCAAACTGTACCAACAAGGGAAGCTTAAAGAATGGAATTAGTATGCATATCATTCCATACTATAATGATGAACGCGCTGAAGCTAAAAGGAGAAGAAGGTTATGGGTCGATTTCATATCAGCAAGACGTTTGTTTGTCCCTTCGAAGACGTCGACGATATGCTCTGCACACTTCACGCCGGACGATTACGAGAGGAGATTTGTCTCTTTGCCTGGCCTCAGCAAACCTAACCATCCCAATCTGAAGACTGATGAACTGGGAGTTTGCGTCTTTCCCAGTGTACATGCTTTGTCGACCAAGGATGTTGAGCCAAACGTGAAAATATTAAGTGCGAGAAGCAAGCGAATTGTAAGTACTACGCTTCGATTTGCCCGACGTCTGCCACTATAGTTTATATTGTGACCCAACTAACATTTATGTCTAATTGTTTTCTGTCTACGAGGTTATGAGAAAATTACAAGAGAAAGAACCAGAGCATGAGGAAACCCAGGCTAATAATGTTGTGGTGTCGCTGTCTGATGAGGCTTCGAGGAAAGCGAAGGCGCCGAAGATTCGTCGAAGGATCAAATATTATGAGACTTCGACATCAAGCGCTGCAGAAGTAGCAGAACACGATGAGAGAGCTAGGCAGGAGATGCTAGTCCCTGTTGAAGAAACGGTGAAAACTTGTGATGAGCCCGTAAGTACTGTAGAGAAATTTTTTTCGGAAAATATCTCGGAGTATTCATTGCAGAATACGGCAATACGCGTCCACTTTTGAAACCGCATTTGAAGGCAAAAATACAAGCCAGGATGCTTTAAAATCTCCTTTTAAAAGTATAAAACGTGAAAACGGGTTTTATAGTATTTACAAAATTAAAATATAATATGCTTTCATTGATTATTCACAGGAAATAGACGAGTGCATGGAAATAGACGACAACAGTTCGAATGGTGATGAATTGCGTGAGAGAAACAGAAGGTTGAGGAATACAGTGAAATATCTTCAAACAATCCAGAAAGATAAAAGAAGAGAACTGAAGAACATGCGACGTAAAGGTACATTAGCAGGTGCTGAAAATTCAGGGGGGTCCGAGCAACGAAGGCACGAGACGCCACTAGGGGGAAACACTTCCTGCATTTTGGGTTTAGTTTAACCTGAGTTTTACAATAAAATATTATGATCAGGGGGTGCAAATTTCTCTATGTGGGGTGGGGAAAGTTTCTGGGGTGGTGCACAAAATTTCTGGGGGTGCACCCTCCAGAAAATCCATCCATGACATTGTGAGCCTACTTGTACGCATATTGTTGTAGAACAGTGAATGTTATCAGACATGTTTTTTTATGTGTATGTAGTACAGCAAATTAATCTTGTTATTATTTTACATTTATACATTTATATCTTTAGTAAATAACCTTGAAGACCTGCTTCAACGGATGTCAGCTGACAAAAAAGGGGAGAAAAATGTTGCAGAGCTGAACCAGGAGTGTGATTTTCACCCTGACATTGTCAGTGATGATGAAGGAAGTGAGGCAGACCCAATATATGAGATGGAAACTGATGAAATCTCTGCTTCGGAAGATGAGGACAGTTTGGATAATGAAGCTGAGTAAGTTTTCTAGCCGGCCAGAGAATGTTGATACAAACTAGTAAATTAATCATTGCAGATTGATTGCCTCTCCCAAAACTCTTCCTACATCTATTTTTATTTTACAGGTTTCCCAGAACAGATGGAAATATTCGAACAGAGCCAAAATACATCACATTTATGACTCAACTGCTCTTGTTATTCAAGTTCTGTCATTCATGTAAGACAGAGAATCCCCTTATCGAGACTCGTCAAATTGGTACCAAAGTTGTTGTAACCACAATATGCGGTAACCATACATGCAAACAGAAGGTTTCCTCTTGGCACAGTCAACCAAACATGCCAAACATGGGAGTTTCTGCTGGAAACTTCCTGTTGTCCATGGCGGTTTTATTTGGTGGTGGATCAATAACAAAAGTTCGACAAATATTCACACACATGGGCCTTTCGTGTATTTCTTTGAATACCTACTTCCGTTACCAGCGAGTAAGTAAGCTATTTTACCAGCATATATTTACCGGTTTTTGTTTTTTCTACATTCTCTTGTATTATTAAAATAAATTATGTATCACATACCATGTTGCGTTATGGTTACCGTATAATGGCAGTCATTTTGAAACTTTGATTTAAATATGTTCTCTTGTAGACATTGTTGTTCCCAGCTATCTATCTACACTGGAAGAAATATCAAAAGACTTTGCTTGAAAAAGCTAAGGGTGTAAAAGATGGTGTTGTGATTTCAGGGGATGGTCGCCATGATAGCATGGGACACTCTGCCAAATTTTGTGCATATACAGTATTTTGCTGTACCTTTGCACAAATTATACATTTTGACCTTGTGCAGGTGAGCAATAACACATATTTTTAACCCTTTACCTGTCAAGAGTGCCATTTGTGAAAATTTTCATTTGATACACATATCATTTATTCAATTCAATTCAAAGTGGAGTGAGGTGGTGGAGAGGGACATGAGAGATTCATGGGATGGAGAGAAAGGACGCCCAAGATTGTGTGAGATGGAGAGGACTGCTGTGGAGAGCTGCCGGCCAACCCCTGCGTAAGCGGGGGAAACGACCGTAAAAATAGTTGTTTTTATTCCTAATTGCAGAGAAATCAAGCAGGAAGCAGTCCAGCGATGGAATTTATGTGTTTCAAGCTGTGTATGGATTACATCATTGCATATGGTATTCAGATAACAACTTTCATATCAGATAGACATACATCCATTGCAAAGTATATGAAAACAACATTAAAGGATGTAACCCATTATTTTGATATCTGGCATTTAAAGAAAAGTAAGTACAAAATAAAGAACCTGGCAAATATTATTTAATTTCTTCTAGCATGTTTCCTGGAAAATGATAGTATTGTGAATCGTGATCTGGACATGTAGACATCTATCATAAGCAAAATGCTTTTATTTCAGAAATCAGAAAGGTCCTGTCAAAGTTGGCCAAAGAAAAGGATTGTGAACTATTGCATGAATGGATAAAACCGTGTGAAAACCACCTGCACTGGAGTGCAACCTCTACATTTGATGGCAATGGGCTGGTGATATGGGCTAAATTCAAGTCTTTCCTCAAGCATATTGTCAATCGGCACACCAACCACAGTGATCCACTATTCAATCAATGTGGCCATAGTACCAATATTGAACAAAGGAAGTGGTTAACAATAGGTTAGTACAGTATTCTATTACAAAAATTCTTCTTCATGAATTGGGTTGTTGTCTCCACAGGTAAATGCAGAGTAAATGGCTGTTTCTTTTAGATTTTAAATTGTTTTTGTTTGTGTTTTTCAGATTCCCCATTACATGAGAAAGTATGCACCATATTAACAAATCCAAGACTAGTGAAGGGGATTCAACAAGCATCACCATTAGACCAGACTAGCTGTTTAGAAGGCTTTCACAGTGTCTTAAACCATTTTGCGCCAAAGATGATAGCATATAGCTATGTTGGACAATATTGTAGGTCAGTTCATAATATATTATACTGTATTAATAAGTGTTTACACTTTATTCCTCTCGGTACTATATTCCATACTGTATGATGAAAACAAAACACCCCAATCTCTGGTATAATAACCATGTTTTGCATACTTGTTGGAATTCAGAATAATTTGTCTTGGAAACTGTTATTACTGTTTAGTATGTCAGTATTTGAGCCAGGGTTCTGCCCACGGTGGGCGGCACTCCGCAGTGCCGCCCGGCACTCGCGCCAAAACGGAGCCTTCCGCCCGGCACTCGAAATATGTAATAAAAAAAACCTCCTGCATTGCATTTTTGATATATCTTGTAATTTATATACATCATTTTGTATTTTTTTTCTCTTTTAATTTAAACAATATTATTCGGTGAACTTCAGCACCACAACGCAAACAATATTAGCTACCGGAATGGTGATTTGGTGAGCCTGTAAGCTGATATATTGGCGTAAGAGTGTGGTTGTGTTGAAAACATCGAGGAAAACATGCAGTTGTACGCGTGAGTCATTAGACAAAGAAATTTTCCCAAGAAAAGTAGAAAACTCCAACATGTGCTCTTAACAAGTGGATTTTCTAGGACCCAAAATTCACATAAAAAACTGTCATAAACTGATCTCGACTTAAGCGGCGTTTACATTGTATCGGATCCCTATTGTTGCGTCACAGAAAGTCTTCTGTTTACACATGAAACGATGGTATCGTACCGACTTTTGCAACGAAGCAGCGGCGCGGCGGTCCGCTGTCCGAATTGGTACGTGCCGTGTCGCATCGATTATTGCGACGCTCCGATTATAATGTAAACAGCAAAAACGGTGAATCATTGCGACATTTCGGTCACGTTTATTCAAAATTGAGTCATGCAGAAAAAACTCGCGTTGTAGTAGTTTGTACACTAACTGACATATCCTTCGGCCTGCTGCAGACGGAAACTCATGTTTACATTTGCACCAACAGCATTTTGAAGCATAAACCTATCCGATACAATTTAAACGTAGCCTTATACAAAGGGTCATAAAATGATGCGCAAAATCACAGATCGGATATACTAGTAACCAGTGCTCTCTATGCGTCAGGAAATGGACCAATCAGCTTATTGCTAACTAACTGACAAGTCGTCGACGCATTAATTCGACGCATTTTATTCTAAACCTCTTGCTTTTGGTGTAAACAAATCTTCGGCCTGAACTCAAAAAACAGTTTGAAAAATGGGTACAAGAAACCAAATGTTTCAAGCCAAAGCATGGCTAAAAAAAGCAAGATCGTTGGCTTCATAGGGCAGAAAAGTTGGTACAGTCACTTTATGAAAAGACACAAACTCACACTCAGAGACAGAAGATATTACTAAAGTTTCTGTGGATACTACTCTGTGTCTCGTAACTTAATTTCAAGGACTCGACTTATACTCTGGGTATCGTCAAAATCACGATTTTTTTTCGGTCAACTTATATACGAGTATTCCACCAAGGTCCTATATAAATGGTAGTACTGTAATATTTAGTCTGACACATAATGGCAAGGATTATGAATTTCACCTGTTCACAATTTTGTAAATATCATTTTCAGATTACTAATTTTCACACATTCTCGGGGGGGGGGGGGGGTGTGAGCCCTTGGGCCTGTAGGTACCCAGCACTCACACGCTCCTGGGCAGAACCCTGTTGAGCTATCACTCAGCTATGAGGTAAGTAGAATTTATTTCTTTTTAGACATATTTTGGCTATTATGCATTTCAATTGCAATCTGCAACGAGATACGCAAAAGAGGAAGGCAGATAATCAGGAGAAGATAAAGATTACCTACCCCAAATTTAAAAATGGTGAGGCAACAGTGAGGCATGTGAGAGTTAGACAAAACTTTGGTAAGTTCACATACAGTATAATATTATACAAGTCATGCTTGCACTATTATATTACAACAGTAGTTATTGACCTCATTCGATTTGTTTTCCGATTCATGTTCTTATACATTAACTCAAGATATAGGTGCATGTGCATATTATGTGGGTTAATTGGGTTTTATCAATATTGTATACCTGCACATACATGATTAAAAATCCTACCTTTTGTAGCATATGTTCAAGAAGTGTTTGACACATTTCTGACAGCAACAAAGAAGGATTTGGAAGATGCTGCCATAGAGTTGAAGAAGAAATGCCCAGAACCCATGAACTCCATGCTTACAAAACAATCCCAGGCTCAAGCAATTGCAAAAAGAACAGAAAGGATGAAAATGGTAACCAAAGATGTTCCACCAACAACACCAGGTAAATAGCATAAGTACTTAGTACATGTATGCCAAGTATTTAGTGTATCAAGTTAAAGTGTGTATCAAAATTATTCTATATTTTCATTCTTCATTACAGTTTCAGAAGTTCAAAGATGTCAAGAACAAAGACAAAAGGAAAAGTCAAAACCTCACTGCAAGGCTTGCAAAAATCCCATGAAGGGACATAAATTTGTCACGGACTGTCCTAAGAACAATACACACATGGCATAGCAGTTTTACTGTCTCTTGTAATATATTTTTATGAAAAATGTTTTTACAACTATAACATATTATACAGTGGTATACCCAGGGATGGATCCAGTATGGTTTTTAGGGGGTGCACGAGGCTTTCTAGGGGGGTGCAAGGAAATTTCCCCAGAAAATTTTGCGGGGGTATACCACCGTCCCATATAAATATAATCTTGAAAATTTTATAACAACATGAAATGAATGATCTATTAGCACTGATGAGCCTGCAGTGCACCCTGGCTTGACAAGCTCGGTTCATATGAATCAATGCATTAGTCAATTCCAGCTATGCCCATCCCCCGAGGACAATGCCAGGGCATTTGCAATCTTTTTTGTTGTGAGGGCGCAGCATTTGATCAGGGTGATGGTCATCGCTGGAATTGACTGATGCATAATTCACGTGCAAAGCATGTAAACTTTCCTGTGTTTTGGAAATACGACTATGTCAGGCTTCATTGCTGATAAGCTACGTTTTTAATCAATGTCAATAAATCCAGTAAATTCTTCCTCCTTTTCAACAGGAAATACCTTTCTTATCATCGTGTACGCACAAGATGGTAATGGTATCCTCTTATTTCCAAGCAATCCATATACTAGCCTTGTAAATTCTCGGTATGATATACTCCGCAGAAATCTGTGAAAAACAATTTATATATATTATATAACATATTTATACTATTCACTATAACTGATTTATATTTATAGCTACCGAAACAGTTTTTGTGTACATACAGCCAGGAATATCAGATGCCAAGATTATATAATTGTAGATTTAAAGGCAAACTAACCATACTATTAAATATTGTATACAGCAATTCTAACCTTTCTTCCGAATCCACCTGATTATATTTGGCTTTACTTTTTGTTTTTAACTTGTCTGCTGCCATTCGTAAACTCCATTTTTGAAGGCAAACTGGGTCAAAACCAGGATGTTCGGTGATGCACTTTAGATGTGTGTCTTTACCAACATCATTCAGAACGTGTTCACTGACAAGCGATTGCCCACATTCTTCAATCTCACAACAGCATAAACTTTCATTGGCATTACTCAGAAAATCCCTACTGCAATTTCCACATTTACACCTATAAGGATGAAAACGTTATACGGTTATGTTTATAGGCGGTTTCATGACATTAAAAATATAAATCGCTTGAAATCCATCTTGAATCTACGTACGTATGACATTTCCCTTACCATTCGCTTATTTCCACGGAGCCATCAAACCTTTCACGTAGTTTTTGTTCAAATTCTAAACGTTCACTCTCCGCCTTTTGGTAATTTTCTAGCCATTCCTCATCAGCTAAAGGCTCCTCGGAATATGCCATGTCTGCCACACTTTCGTCTGTGCTGTCGTCCTTGACATCAAGCTTTGAGAATTCATGTTCAGCATCTTCTACCACAACGTACCCGGGAATAAAATTGACATCTGAGTCATCGGATTGATAACTGCTATCGGAATCAGATTCTGTAGTCGACATGACATAAACTTTTTAGGTTTTCAAACAATTGAAAGATATTCGTGACTTTTTTTCGTGTTTATATTCGTGTGCGACTCACCGGCGTGACGTCACGAAAACTGCTAGTCCCAGACTCCCATTCTCGACGTCCATGGTCCAAAAAATTTCGACTTCAAATGGTCATAAAATCTTCGCGTTTTAATCATATCGAAAAATTATTTCACCAAAACACTGTACTGAGTGCCTACTTTTGGTGGGTTAAAAATCAATTTTTACGTTAGGGGCACTTTAACGAACTTCGTTGGCTTCCATTTTACAAAGAAGCGGACATACGAAGATGCTGCTACGCTTTTAATCGGACAAAGGGAAGTACGCCCAGTTATCTGGATAAATTACTTGTTTTAAAATTTAAATGGAGATAGACATTCTCGTAATACTAGAAATGCCAAATGTACTTTTATCCCACCTAAATACAATCGTATTACTGAAGGTGGGAGAACATTTTCGGCTACTAGTGTAAAGATATGGAATAGCTTACCGATATCTGTAAGAACTTTACCAAGTGTAAAATCTCTGAGGTCGAATTTGTTTATAAACTTTTTAGAAGAACAAAAACACTATCATCATTTTAATTTATAATTTTTTAGATAATTTTTATCTTCTATAATTAAATTAATATTAACATGTATTAGTAATATCTTCACACTGTATATCATATCTATGTAACATATTTGTATATTTATATTGAGAGGGCCACAAGGTTGTTAGTGCTTGCACTATTATGTGCTACCCTCATTAAATAAAGTTTTCATATCATATCATATCAGTGTTAATAAACAATTATTGAATGAGGTTGAGCATGATATCGAGAATTATCAAGGACGAGGTTTGTGTTATCCACCGAAGCCGAAGGCTGAGGTGGATAACACAAACCGAGTCCTTGATAATTCTCGATATCATGCGAAAACCGAATCCAATAATTGTTTTATTATATATTCAAAAACAAGAAGCAAAGAACAACACCAGTGGAATAGAAAGCTGCCAGCTCGATGGCGTTTGTCGGATATTCTTTTTGCTTTTCGTGTAGCTATAGATACTCCTCGAAAATACATTTAAACAGTTTTGTTGCTCTCTTCGTGCTTTTACTATCTTTCTCTGAGAGCAACTTGAACGTCGAAATTTCTTCTTCGTTTAACGATGGAAACCGGCTGAAAGCCATTTTGTTTACTCTTCAAAAATATTTAGTTTTGGCGGGATTTTTAGCAAGCTGCCGACCGCGCTGGGGGCTTGGGTTCGACAGCGTGCAATAATACCTTGTTTTGGATCGAAGTTCGATCCAAAACAAGGTATTATTGCACGCTGACACGTCAGCAACTGAAATAACGCGTCAGCTTCCAGATACGTAGCCTGCGTACAGACGCTCGCGGGCGCAAAAAGGCGGCGCTAAGTAGCGTCTGTGCATCAGAGCCAAATTGTGTGTTCTGTAATTTATGCCGATTATTCGCAATAGATTGTGTTTATGCCTTATAGTATAGTATAGACAGACTTGCTCCAAGTCTGCCTCTTGATTGTTTCGGGTTTATTTAAAGACGGGTTTGTTTCGAGAAGACGGGTTTATTTCGAGAGTGGTTTGGTTTCAAAGACGGGTTTGTTTCAAGGTTTTGAAAAGAACCTGTCTCGAAACAAACCCGTATTCTCGAAGCAGTCTTTAAACAAAGCCGAAACAATCAAGAGGCAGACTTGGAGCAAGTCTATGCTTATAGCAACTAACGAGTATTCACTAAAAGTTTAAGAAATCATATGAAGAGCAAATTTAGTTCTAATAGACAAATAGGACAAGCTGAAAAGCTAAAACGAAACAGCATATTAAACGAGAATCGGCACTCGACGGCTACCTGGAAATATCGTATGATTAACAATTCGATTCCCGCATCTCTTCGACTGTTTGATCATCCTTGAACCAAAATTATGCCGACTATAAACAGTCATCGTTTGAAAGTATTAGCAAACTCTTTAATAGTCTCGTTTACAAGGAAACGTTGAGGCGGCTGAGAAACTGTCTTCGTGGTAAACAACATGCATGACGAATATTGAAAACGGAAGTAGTTCTTAACCAATTGAATATCGCGTATTAACTAAATTTTCTAAGCGACCAATCATGGTCTACTATTTAAATTCCTTATAGTAGCTACGTCACAGAACACGATTAACGGCGCTGGTTCATAGTCTGTGGTTTTCAAAATTTCACAGACTATGACGTAGGCTACCAGATACGGAGAATTAGCAGGGGCGTTTTGACCAATCACGAACGAGAATAAAGTTTGAATATATAATAATACTTGGTCGGCAGCTTGCTAAAAATCCCGCCAAAATTAAATATTTTTGAAGAGTAAACAAAATGGCTTTCAGCCGGTTTCCATCGTTAAACGAAGAAGAAATTTCGACGTTGCTCTCAGAGAAAGATAGTAAAAGCACGAAGAGAGCAACAAAACTGTTTAAATGTATTTTCGAGGAGTATCTACACGAAAAGCAAAAAGAATATCCGACAAACGCCATCGAGCTGGCAGCTTTCTATTCCACTGGTGTTGTTCTTTGCTTCTTGTTTTTGAATATATAATAAAACAATTATTGGATTCGGTTTTCGCATGATATCGAGAATTATCAAGACCTCGGTTTGTGTTATCCACCTCAGCCTTCGGTTTCGGTGGATAACACAAACCTCGTCCTTGATAATTCTCGATATCATGCTCAACCTCATTCAATAATTGTTTAATATATACACTGCTGTAGTGAATAAGGGAGAGCTCGGGGGGAAACAGACGATACAGTACATGGATGATTGTCAAGCAACCTCATATCCTCAGAAAAATTATTCTGTGTCCCGGACAGGGATAACTTTCTGATTTCCAGTGAGATGCTCTGACCATTGAGCTACCAAGACTCAGATGGTGAGTGAACGTTACATTGATGTACTGATTCTATTGATATAACAGCAGTGTATATATATTAACACACCCAACATTAGTCATTACTGAAATATATAGTAACTGCTGAGCATAGGCAGTACATATATCATTAGAACCAGTGCATCATTGTAGCCTCTCTCCATCTGAATCTCGATGGCTCAATGGTTAGAGACCGTCACTGGCAATAAGAAGGTTATAATTTTTTCAACCAGGAATATTATGTTTCTGACGATATGATCTTGACGTCCATGTTTTGTATACTGGCATGTATTCCATATATAATCTGTGTTTACAGTACTCCATCCATTATGGAACATGTTAGACCTACAGTACTTAGCTGGCCTAGTGGGTCACAACTTATTCTGTCAATGTAAAATACAGCTTATTATTATTATGTTCACATTGGGTATGTTGACACTACTATGTGTGTTAGCTGGATCATTGTCGACAAGCAGACTAGGCATGGCATGCTCAATATAGGTTATAATATATATGTGCACGGTGATATAATTTAGATACTATAGTACACAATGCCATATATATGCTTTGTTACATGGCAAATATGGTATCTGCAATCTGCATTAGGCATTATTATTATTAGTATTATTGTTAATGCATTATTATTAGTAGTATTAATAATAATAATAATAATAATAATACAATAATATTTATACAGGCTACCCTTCAATGCTAACACTGGTATCAATATATGGGGGTCTTGTTTTCTAACAAATTACAGTTGTTACAAATTTCAACACATATTCACAAATGTACAGTACAATGTTACAAAAACTAATTTTAACTCAAAAGTTGTATATCCTTCACATATTGTCAATTAAGGCAATAGATAATGGTGCTATAACATGTATGAACAGATTAATTGAAACATGGAAAATAGCTCTTTACTGGTAGATATGATGTTAAAATGCCATGGAATTTGCTAACTAGCATTACACAATGTAACTTGCTTCTAATACAAGAGGTACAAACTTAGGAAAGATCAGTTTCCCTGACATGCATAGAGACCTCTGATTATGACCATCAATATTTAGTTATCCATATTCCTGCCAGCTCCACATCACAGTAGTCCAATGTGGGTAGAATTATCAACTTACTGTACATTGGAGTAGAATCCCTAATACGTCTAATTTGAATGGACCCCTATACATTTGCACTATATGCATGCCATCCGTAGACATTTGAACGAATTTGATTTTTTTAAAGGACACTCATTGTATGATAGAGATGCACTTTCTTCCTTCAACAGCCTTTGGTGTCTATATACAACTATACTGCATTGATTATTTCGTGAGTCATCAATATTGTGATAAAAGTAATTTCTTTCTTAGTGATTGATGGTCAGTAGACCCCCCACTATTCTGTTGCTGCACTCAAAAATTAAAAAGTTTAATTGGGCTGCATGTATTTATTTTGATGTCCTATGAAACAATTAAATTCAGACAATACCTTTGTATTGTCTGAATCTCTCTGAGAGATATTGTCCACTGAAAATGTATTTACTGTAGTTTGGCAAATGAAGTGGTTTTTGTACTAAATTCAAGTAATTTAGAACTAAAAGAAGTACTGTACTGTAAGTTTCAAACAGCAATTGGGCGAGGGGTTGTTTGTTGCGTATACGTATTTCTAGTTTATAGTAGTAAACGTAAATTCTGGTTGTGAACCGCTAAGCGGTTTGCAGGCTCACCCAGGTGTATTTTTCGGAGAAAAATGAAGTTTTTGTCTGAACCCCTCATGTTATACCCTGCAAACAGAGATAAATTGTTATGACCCCCTGCCAACGACTTGAACTGTCCTCCTCTCAAATGGGTTTATGCAAGTATATTTTTCATCTCAGTGATTGAAATTGAGAGTGATACTTTGCAATTTCTGGGACAAACAGAGTAAAGTAAAACTTGTTCTACGCGTAGTACTTGTCTCTATTACGATTCTTGCGTAAGACCAAAATTTGTCTTGCGTGTAGGTGAGGGTGATAATCTGGCCGCGGTGGCGATCGATTTATCACGAAAAATTTGTATATATATATATATATATATATTATATACCTATTAAGCTGTAAAAAATGTAATACCATTAGTACCATCACCTCTTTCCGTAAGATATTTAATAACCATAAGAGTAGTTTGAATCGTTACGGAGGGGGTCAGCGCAATAAAATTTGTATGCCCATTTTTTTGAAGGCCACGTGAAACTCCGGATTCAGCAGTCTACTCTTAACAATATTTTGTTGGACAATAAGACTAAGAGATAGAAGAGACAGGCAACTTTGCATTGTTCCATATAAAATGTAATAAGACATTTCGACCATTCGGTCTTCTTCAATTAAAAATGTATTTTTCATGCTGATATAGCTCATTCTCTGGCCGCATTGTACTGTGTTGCAGGTCGCACCCACGACCCAATGTTGCATGGGTAAAGTTTTTCTGGGCGGGGGGTAGATCTGTCCCTGAATGGAACCATTTAAAGTGCATACCGTATTCACTCGACTAAGCGCCGCCCCCGATTAAGCGCCGCATACGAGTAAAAATATTAAAGAGCGCCGCTCTCGAATAAACGCCGCACTTATTCACGACAATGCGGCGCTTAATCGAAGCACCGTCAGACAGAACCAATGTTAGTCAAGTTTAACCAATGTTAGCATTTTAGCGATGGGCAAAATGGTCCACACGCTCGTTAAATCATTCATATACCAACCACAATATTAACCTGTTACCTACCATTTTACAAAAAAATAATATGATTTTTAAAGAGCGCCGCCCTCAAATAAGCGCCGCATCCGTAACACTAAAAATTTAGGTCCCAGTTACACTATACCGGATTGCTTTTCATACCGGATTGTCTCAACCCGATACGAAAATATTGGCAGTTTACACTGCTCCGCTCCGCTTATTCGTACGCGCCATGCGTAAGCTAAACGCGGAAAACCTGTGGCACAAATACTGTATAGGCAATGAATAAAGAAAAGGCCAAAGAAGTGACTTTTATTTGGACAGACGCAGAGATTGAGCTACTTCTTGAGGCAGTGAAGGTGTTTGCTGCTACTTGCTTATTTGAAGGAAAAGATTGGGAAGGGGTGAAGGCAAAATACGATAAGATTATATTTATCGAGTGTTACCCGAGAGTAGAAGCTGGAGAAGAACCAACCGAAGATTTTCCGAAAGCTAGATGTCTAGAAAGAGTGAGTAAAGATCGAATTGCCGCCAAATTAAAGTTTGAAAAAAAAATCTATCAAAAAGGCTATTTGATCTGGGGAAAAGAAGCGGTGGTGGTAGAGTAGTGATGACGTTTTATGGCTTATGTAATGACATTTGGGCTCACCATCAACAACGAGTATACAAGGTAATTTACTTTCTTTTATAAATATCAGCATGTATCTTTGAAAATTAGACCACCACACACCGCATCTCCCTGGTCTAATCCAAAATCTCCGAGCTACTCTCGCCTTTTTCAATTTCCGAACCCTACGGTTTGATGAAGCTATTAATATGTTTTTGAATCTTCTTTTTGCCAAGTAATAGCTGGCAGTTACTTCGTCAGAAGTAACTGCCAGCTATTCGTCACGCTCTGACGAAGTCCTGAGTTTACGGGACGAAAGCTCAGCAAATTTTATCTTTAAAATAAACATGGTGTATAACCGCAAACTTTTGATTAATTTTATTACATTAAACATCGCCATGCCAAGCTTCAAAACTTTGATAACAGTTTTCTTTTGTTACTTGCCGCAAAAATGCCTCTTGTGACATCACATCTGATAACTTTAACAGCAAAAAAGTCCACGAAGATGAAATTTTCGGCAGACAAGATATATTATGATTTTTCTTAGGAAGACCCAAATATTACAAATTATTATGTAAAATCCCCAAATTACGTGAGATAGGCACTTTAACAATCTACGACAATGAAACCGAGTGTAAACAGTGAACGTCAAGATAATGCATTCTATCTTGGAAGTGCCAAAGATAGTCTACAGCTGTAATGTGTTCGTTTACTACCAGCAGGGAAAGTTCTTGATAAGATTCTCAAAACGTCGTCTACTGTATGCTTCGCAAAGGTTAACATCCTCGGTGTACTTGAACTTCACATTCTTGGCAAAAATATGGATATAAAAAGACAATTCTATAGATGCATCGCTTTCTTTCTATTCACTTTTTATGCTTGTAATAAGAATCGAAACAGATGCATCATCTTCCCGAGATCGGCACGGGATATACAGCCTTGGAAATAGTGCGTAATCTTCTTTTAATTCTGTAACTTGAGCTGGGCTTTTGCCGGTTCCACTGCGCCAACTAGAGCTTTTACTTCCTTTAAGAACAATTTTTTGGACGGAGGGCAGGTGATCGTGGTCCTTCTTTGTTTCCTTCTTCGTTAGTAAAGACTGGACTTTATACTCTTTCACGACACCATTCTTGCTAGCTAGGGCCCGCCAATCATCTAACGTAGTCGCAAAGCATCTGCGCCACCTTCTCCTTTATAGATGCGTTCTCCCGTTCGAATGCGCGCGTATAGTCGAGAGCAATCAGGGCGCTTATATATATATAAGCGCCCTGAGAGCAATGGAGGAAAATGCACGATTTGATTTGATAACCATGCCAAAGGCGCCAGATATGAACTTCTAATAAACGCTTGGATGAGTAAGTGATAGTGATGACATGTCTAACGTGTACTGATAACCAACACGCATGTTAGTTCATGCTATCTACAATGGATTGCAGGTATACTGGTTAAAGTCCCCTTCTCGTATCGTTCTTTATTATCTCGAGCACTAGTAGCTCCAACTGCAACATATGTAATCAGAAATAGAACTGAGATTGATCAGATGCCATCTTGTCACATTATGTCCTGAAGTCTAAAGGCGGCTGCGACTCCTGGACCGATGCTTTGTACTCCTCATCAATGCCGTTTGTTGCATGACATACATGCAGGTTCGTGCTACGTGGTTTACATTCAAGAACGACCCTGCAATACCAGCATTAGCTATGCCAGCATTGACGAGTGCAGTCATCCAGCCACTCCCATTTAGCCACTCTCATATAGTATAGTTTTCAATGTTTCCATCTCTATATATACAAGCCTTCTAACATGGCCACGTAACGATCTTCTCCATGAGTATTGGACAGCAGTCCAAGACATAAATTCCTCTTTGTCCAGTTCGTTTTTTCCATAAAGCAATTTAGCATTCTCTAGCCAATCAATATCTCTGCAAATGAAACTTGCATTTTGCTCTTTCGTTGGCGCCATTTCAGGACCTATATTAACTTAGAATCACTAGTGATCAGAACAGCTGACTGTACATTTCTGTATGTATACGTTCCAGGTTCAAGGGTGCTGCATTGGCGATAATGATGGAGCTAGTCCACTAGGGTTATGGTCAATGTTGTCAAGAGCAGCAGTAGTAAATCACCTCGCAGTTTTGGAGGGTAGACTACGCCGCGTCCTGCTCAAAACAATATAGCATATGCTGTTTGCAGCTTCAGTAGAGATGGACATCACACGATTGTAGGAGATAGAAAGACCCATCTGAAACAAATAAATGTGTCTATAAGAGACCTGCTTCTGGTCTCTGTGTGGATTTTCAATCCTATGTACAGGCGAACAGGGTTCTCTTGTTCTCTGTTATGGCGCATGACAGGCTGAGATTCTTCAGTGGTGGAATAGATTTCCTGTTTTTGACGGAGTTTAGCTTATTAGCTGCGAAATGGCTAAGCCGCGGTAGATGATAATTCGTCAAACGGTTCATTATTAATACATGGTCGATCGACAATCATTGATATTATAGCTTTAAGGGAGGTACACTCTTTTCGTTACAATTGCATGTTGGGAACTAAGGACCCCGCATTAAATAATATATTCTTGTGAGCAAAAATGTCTCATTATACGCGCTGCTCTGGCGAGAAGTAAAGCCTTCCAATCATTGTCATGCTCACAAACCTTCAATGTAGCCTCGCCAATATCTTGTTGAACTCAAGGAGTACATTGTTTCCCTGCTTATAAGAAATAAGATCTGTCAATTCTGCTTGAAGTTTCGCATTAAGACGTGTTGCATGGATTCTGGATTGCTGTTCAGCTCCTAGGACCTCCAATATGGAGGAGTACATTTTGCATAAAGCTATTTTGCCAGAGGAAATACTGGAGATGTTATCTTGTTTTCTCTGAACTCTTCTATATATGATACAATTTCAGCAAAAGCGATGGCACGTAACCTCGAGTTCTCCTGCTGTTGATTAGTTCCACTGTAATTCCGTCTGGCGCGATTATAAAAGAAAACCATGCACTTTAGTGTGATACAGTAAAAACCCGCGTATAAGAACAAGTGGATTAAGAACACCCAGGCCTGATTTTAGGAAATAAAGTACCATTTATATAAGAACACATTCAGCCTGAAAAATGAAAGTTGTTCTTATATGGAAAAATATCAAAGATCAACACTACTTTTCATTGCACACATAATAGTTCCACCCCAATTATATGTAACAAAATATTAAACAAAATACTGTTTTTTAATCAAAATTTTTGCTAAAAACATGCTTCAGATCACATATTTCCTGAAAAAGCTTATTCTATTTAGATATTTGATTATGCATGTATAAAGTTGTATTAAAAGTTTTAAAAAGGCTACAGTTGAATGTATTTCCTATGATAAACAAGCAGTTCTGTCATGTTTGAATGTTTTTTCCCTTCAAAGTCTCTTCCTTTATACCTAATTGGAGTGTTCTATATGACTGCTAGCTGTACTACAGTATTATTATTCAATCAAAATGTGTATTTGCTGCAAACACAACATGGGGAAAGTGTTGATAGACACAGGCGCGGATCCAGGGGAGGTGAAATGGGTGAATTTTCACCCCCCTTTTTCTTAGCCCCCTTCTTTCTTTTTTTTCTTATCCCTCAAATATTAGGCTTTGGTTCTATTACATTATTACAAAAATTCACCCCCCATTTCAAAATTCACCCCCCATTTCAAAATCCTGGATCCGCGCCTGAGACAGTCTGTAAACTCTGACCTTGCAGTTGAACTGTTTTTGTTTCCATCTCACAAATGACCAATACACATTGTCAAAACTTGGTAGATTAATCACACTTTCGTATACCACTTATTTTCCAATCTAGCTCTTCTTTCTCCTGTTTTTTCTGCAGTCTTGTGATCACCTTTCTCAAATAGCGAGCATTTCCAACAAATCTATAATCAACAGGAAGTTCAAGTCCTTTGCCTTGGCCAGTGTTAAATCGGCTGCCAATACATTCTGCCTCAAGTTGTCCATACTCTGACAAAAACTTATAACAAATCCTGGATAACTCGATTGGAACGTGTCCGACAATCTTCTCTTCTTTATTATTTACAGCCACTGCATATCTGTCGTGGTCATTCTCTGGTTCCATCTCGCAGTCCAATATATCCCCAACATGCACAGTTGATTCTTTAAAATAAGCATGCTACCCACGTACGCTTGCTTGGATGTAAAATTCGTATTCATCTGCCATTTTTGTTCGATTTGCGAAGAAAGCAGGTGAGATTTTGAACGAAGAATCCAAAATGGACGCTTCAACTTTGGGAACTTTCTGCTTTGACAACCTCGATCCCAGGGTCTTCTGGGTAATTTTCAAAATGGCTCGGTCCCATGACCACAGAAACCCAAATTAACACGCAACCAAGTCGTTTCGAAGCCGAGAAAGCTTTGCGGTTCTCCGGGTTTGGAGCAGATTTGAGGCTCACTTTGGACATCTACATGAATCGTACATTATTCTCTTGTGGTTTACGAAAATCAGTAGAGTTGAAAGATGGGAGGCTGTACGACATAACAACAACATTAGAAAAAGAAGTTAACCTGGTCGGCATTAAATGCAAACACTGTGACAGATCGTTCAAAGGTCAACAGTATCTGGACGGCCATGTGCAATTCAAACATCCAAACATTGCCGAACAGAACTCGAACAGCAACAGCTCAGAATCTACCAGTACATCGACCATTGTCGTCAATAACAACACTCCGATATTGGCTGAGAGTCCAAACCTTGAGAATGTACCACGTGAATCGGCATGTGCTGCCCAGGGTAAAGTTCAAAGTCGCAGCAACAATCGAAAGGGAAGTAACACACGGAAGTCATACACTGTCGAATTCAAAAAGAAAACACTTGACCTTTTGGACTCGCTGAAATCATCAACCAAAAAGTACAACATAGTTGCAAAGCAACAAGGGGTCAACAGATCGCTGGTGTTTAAATGGGACAAAAACAGAAGCAAAATTCTCACAGAGCTGAGTCTTAACAAGAAGAAGCAGAACACCGGGGGTTCAAGATCAATGAGACAAAGGAGGAGGATCACTGCAAATAAATCGGCACGTGCGGATAAATACCCTCTGGCTGCCAATCTTTTAGTTGCTGAGTTCAAGCTACGCAGAGCAGCTGGAAGCAAGGTGACCAAACTTTGGCTGAAGAAGAAAATGAAAGAGAAAATCGGGGCATGCTACGGCACAGAACAAGCTGCAAAATTCAAAGGAAGCAGCAATTGGTTTCAGCGATTCAAGGGGAGGCACAACATAGTACTCAGAAGAAGAACGAATAAAAAGAAAGTGTGTGCAGACGATGGAAGGGAAACAATCCTCAAGTTTCATAGGGGTTTGCGAAAATCCTTGAAGACAAAGAGGAGGAGAAACAAGTCATCTGAAGTTGATCCAAAGTATGGGAGATGGACACCTAAAAATCGATACAATGTCGACCAGGTTCCTCTCCCATTTGTGAATGAGCGAGGGACAACCTATGACACATTAGGGGCGAAGCAAGTGTGGGTTTCACAACCTTCATCTGGCTTGGATAAACGGCAGGCTACCCTACAACTCTGTATCAGGGCTGATGGGGAACAAAATGTGAAGCCAGCCCTTATCTTCAGAGGAAAGGGGCGTGTGGCCACTGCAGAGAAGGGAAAGTACGACAAGCGAGTTGATGTCTATTTCCAGCAAAATGCTTGGATGGACAAGGAAATTAATATGCAGTGGGTCCAGGGTACCCTTATTCCAGGAATTGGAAAAGGCAGCGATGAAAAAGTTCTGTTTGCCGACAATGTTGGCTTCCAGCAAAGTAAAGAGTTTCATGAGACATGCAGAGATGAGTTGAATACAGTAGTCTATATGTTACCTGAAAATCATACGGACAAACTCCAGCCCATCGATGCAGGATGTGGGAGAATGATGAAACTCAAAATCGGTGCTGCCATGGAAACGTGGCTGGAAGAGAAGGACAATCTAGACAAATGGCAGGATAAACTCTCGGCAAGGGAACGTAGGATCTTGATGACCCAATGGACTGTCGAAGCATGGTCTGAATTGTGTAGTAATCAGACATTTTTCAAGAGATTATTTGAGAAAACTGGCTGCCTGATAACATCAGATGGCTCTGATGATTTCAAGATCTCGCCCCAAGGCTTGGAAGATTATGTATCAGATTTGAATGGATCAGTTAATTAGTATAGAGAACAAGGAAGTTTGCTGCTGACATTTTGCTCTCCTAGTTTACTTAGGATAGGGGGCCAGCCAAAAGTTCCATTTTGAATTTGTATGGTTTTGTTTGGGTCTTAGTCTGTTCTGGAGTGCAGGCTGTACTCCACAATATACAGTTGCATCAATACAGTACAGTATTGCCTTGATTTATCAATTTTTTTAAAATTAAAATACAATTGTGTGCATATATATTGATTTCATCTATTGGTAGCCTAGTATGTTCCTTATTTTAAGAAACTTTTATTAAGAACACTTAAGAACACTTACAGGCTGATTTTGCAGATTATAACCCTTTATATAAGAACCAAATCAGCCTGAACCGCCAAAATAGGTGTTCTTATACGCGGGTTTTTACTGTATACGTAGCATGGATTGCCACCATTTCCCGTGCAGCCGATTTCATAAGCAGCCTGGTGTCATTGAGCTCCGTGGCGTACTCTCTTACGTATGTGTCATTGATTCTCTATGATATTTTGTCTCCGGTTAAACGTCTCTTTTTCACCGAGTTCACTGAGTTACTGTTTTCGTCAGTGTCTCCTTTTTAATTTCTTTTAGTTTCCTATATATTAAAAAAGAATCAAGATGTCGTCCAGGGCCGGATTTAGGTATGGGTAAGCTGGGCAGTTGCCCTGCAGGGGGCCTCCACATATTTCATGAAAAAAACATTCTTATAATTCTATAGATTGATCATGATGTTTATGCAGTTTATAGATGTACCTGCTAGCTTACTTCAGATTCTTTATACTAGATTCTTATATTTATTCTTTATACCATTCTTATATATTGATCATGATGTAATTTATAGATGTACATTTGTATACAGATTCTTTGTACTTGAAAAATATACTTTATGGATGACTGTAAATATGTCTTGCCACTTTTTAGTATTCTAAGGTAGGGTGGGCTTCCATTATTGAAGACTGCCCAGGGGTCTCCACATGTCTAGATCCGGACCTGATGTCGTCATTGCTGAGGAGGTCATCACCTATCAATTTATGCAGAATTACCACCTAATTTTGGAACTTCCAAACAAATTAATACGTACGGGTACGGGTACGGGCAATTATGAAGAGAACATGCCATCACTATACACTCCACAATCCCGGGAAACAATTCACCAGCCGATCTCTGGAAGCAGCCAGCCAACAGAACAGTAGTCTCCCACAAGACCAATGCATATTACATGATGCATATTACATGCTGCAAACAGCAGTAGCAGAAGTCTTAATACCTCAAGAACCAAACCAAACTACTGTCATTCGATTTCTGTTTGATTTAGGGAACCAAAAGAGCTACATCTCAAAGCAGTTGAAAGATTACCTTAATCCGGAGAGCATAAGGACGAAGAAATTAGTCATTAAAGTATTTGGCCAAGCTAAAGAGAGTGAATAATTGTAAACCTGTGAAGTTATTCAACTGTGAATCAAGGGACAGACAGGCTTGGCAATATACATCATGTCAATGCCTATATGTGGTACCCATTATATGCGCCCCTCTGCAGAATCAAGTTGTGTGCCTTGCCCAAGAGCGTTACTCTCACGTGAAGAATCTAGAGCTAGAAGATGAAAGAATTGAATCTGAAATTGTCATCCTAATTGACCATTATTGGACCATTATTGGATCTTCGTTACTGGTAAGGTAGAATGGGGTGACGGAGGACCAGTGGCCATCTTAGTGCCATCTTAGTTTAGTGCTATCAGGATCAGTGGATCAACCTAATAGCATAACACGAATCAATGTGTCTATCACCTACTCAATGAAAGTGGGCACATCTACAATCTTGGACAAAACTGTTGAGACAATTGTTCTCAATTAGTAAAATTTGACAACCATGCCTATATTTGGGCACCCCTCCCCCTCTCCCCAACCTTTCAATGTTGTTTTGGGCCCACTGTCCAATGTGAGCTCAAGTATATCCAACATTGTCAAGGGGGAGCGGGGGAGAGCTTTTCGTTTGAATAAAGTAGAAAAATCGTAGTTTGTCTCAACAGGTTTTGTCCAAGATTGTAGATTATAATTATCTGGAAGACGTGGGTGCGAGGCTTTCCGCGGCAGTGGTACTTCATAATGGCCATCCACCATTGTGATGTTATACCTAGAAAATGATCGTGAACTGAAGACTCGTTCTCTGTAATTTCAATGGTTTCAAGTTTCCAAAAATTTGACAGTTCTCTTTTCAAGGAGCGTGAATCTTCAGCGTTGATGCCAATCTTGGACAAAACCTCTCATTGTTGGATATATACTTGAGCTCACATTGGACAGTTTGCCTAAAACTAGCCTGCGTTAAATTTCATTATCAGGTGGAGTCTGCACGCAGGCTAGCCTAAAACAACATTGAAAGGTGGGGGAGAGGTGTCCAAATATAGGCGTAGTTGTCAAATTTTACTAATTGAGAACACTTGTCTCAACAGTTTTGTCCAAGATTGTAGCTGCATCTCGACCCAACTCAACTTTTCATCGACTAAGAAAGAAGCCTTACTCAGTAGGGACGCTGGGATCATTAAAGATGTAGACCCTGAACTACCAACAGAAGCAGGACTACCCCATCATCCGATTTCGAGAAAGGACAAAGAAACAACAAAGGTACGTGTAGTCTATGATGCCTATGATTGTAATACTCCTATTTAAATATTTAATTATTGGAGCTGCTACATCGTTGTGCTATGTAGCGGTTGAATTCTGCTTGTTTGAATATAATTTTCTGAGCTGTATTTGCAGTCAATAAGTTCAGTGTTCGCCAACTTTGACCACATATCCCGGTTATAGGCCTTCGTCGGTTCCATGAACAACGTTTTTGCTTTTGTAGAATGTTTTCTGTACACAAACGCTTCAATAGTTTCGTATCCAGTGATTTTTAGGATCTTCTTATTGCTGTATACATACGCAAAGTTACCATTGCATAGCTCGTCATTCTCCCATGGGAGGGTTGGACATGTTATCTGAATGGAAGACTGGATGCCATAGATGATTTTGGTGTTTAGATCCTCCAGATCAGTCGGCGCAGGGGCAGCGAATGTCGTGTCAAGAGTTTTGATGTAATCTTGCCGAATATTGTCATCGTCTATCAGTTTGGCGATGTCTGGACAAGGTTTTCGTTGTCGGATCGGATTTTGGCGTCTGATTTCCTTTCCACTGCTCGGTAGCCGCATTACCATCTCGAGCAGGACATGGTCATGTAGTGATTAAAAAGCTGACTGCTACCTCGACGTACGCGACAGCTGGTTACATATATCGCGACATGAAGATGGACGTGAGGATGTAGTCCAATCTTTTCTCATATCCTGTGGCGCTTCGCCATGTTGCTATCAGGTGTGGCTTCGCACCTCCATGAAAACTATTCTGCAACCTTAAGTTTAACGCGTTCGCCAGCTTCAATGTCACTGTCCATTTGAATTCGTCTCGACGTTGATGTTGTTCACATGACCCAAGCACGACCATAAATTGGAAGAGTTGGTGCCTATGGTCGCGTTCATATCTCCCATGCAGTATATCGGCTTGAAACATGCCGGTGCGTGGAAACTGTCGGAATAATTTCCACATTCGGTGGGAGCGTATACACCAACAAGCATAATTTTTACGCCGCATATGCTGATGAGAAGTTCGATGATTCTATCAGAAATGGGGTCGACGTCAATGACTGTAACACGTTTTGAGAGGATCACGCTAATGCCCGAGCGTTTTTCCTTGGCTAAACCCTGACCGATGAAGGTGGATTTAGAAATGTCTAGACGTTCGAAGCCATTTCTATGCGTTTCTTGTATACAGCACACATCCAAGCACACATCAAGATTCTCTGCCGGTTCGACAGTATATACCCAGTACGACATCGCATGCAACTGTTCTGATGTTAATCGATCCAAATGCGTACTCATTTTCCTTGCGCGGGACTGCTTCGCGGAAATGGAACTTTGGAACCTTCCTTTTGGATTTACTCATGTTGGAATGTAGTAGTTGTCCTTAGTATATAATTATATTCAAAGCAGTTATATTCAAGTAGTAGATTGATTCAAGTTTTTACAGAATCCACGAGTTTCTTCGTATACTGATTGCAGAGACAGTTCGCATGAGTATAATATAACCGCCTTCCAATTACACGGTCAGGCCATGCAGTCTGTCCGGCAATGTTTTTCTAAATGGAACACGATACGTTTGAGGAGTGCGGCTGGTCTGCCCGGAAAATTTGGCCTAATCAAGAGGAGGTCCATTCTGGCCGGAATAACCAGTCTGACCGTGTAAATGGAAAGCCACCTAAGCATCCGATATTGTTACCCACCAATCATTATTTAACGAAGCTGATCATCAGAGAATGTCACGATCGAGCATGTATTTCACAACGCCAACGGAGTTAAAGAAACCTTGTCAGAACTGCGTGCGCGTTCTTGGATATAGTTCGAGGTCGTCAGGTAGTAAAATAATAATATAATAATAACTTTATTTGCCGTCTTTAGCATAAGAATCACAACAGCATTGCATGTGATAATAATATAACTAAAAAAGGCACTAATCTTAAAAGGTGTTAACAAGTAACATGAGTCTAATTACAGTTCAATTTGGCTCCCGAACAGTAAAAAAAGATAGTTTATGTATATATGTTTATACGAAAGTGTTAAACAAGTGCGTGACCTACAAATGATTGGAAGGACTTCCATTCATGGAACCACCCCGACCGCTCAATTACCTAAATTTCGTCTTCAAGAAGGTGTCGCGTTTATCAATGTAGGAGTCGACTTTGCAGGACCAATTTTTATCAAGGACATTGATCCCGATAAGACTAAGGGGCAAATGAAAAGTTATACATAGCCTTATTTACTTGTGCAAGTAGCAGAGCCATACATCTTGAATTGGTACCAGATCTTTCCTGCGTTCTTGAGATACTTTAAACGGTTTCATCGGTCGAAAAGGTATTCGGATCAGTCCACGGTTGGTCATCTCCGACAATGCAAAACATTCAAGACAGCAAAAAATACCATATCCCGAAGCTGATGAGAGAGGAGATTTGCGATATCGTGCTAAATCTTCAACATGGTTACATATTTATCACTTTAAGACAAGCGTGTAGAAATCGAGGCGAAGGCCAGAGTCAGGCCAGGCCAGCTACTTTTGCTGATCATGGTTTTCGTGGGCTAGACCAGGCCCAGGTCAGGCCAACGCCAAGTAAAACCTGTTCACACATTATCAAGAATTGTGGCCAAGGTCAGGCCAGGCGAATTAGGCAGTTAACTCGAAATGTTAACTCTAAACGTCTAGTCTTCTCAATCGGTCGTGACGTTAACCATATCATATATATATATATATATATATATATATATATATATATATATATATATATATATATATATATATATATATATATATATATATATATATATATATATATATATATATATATATATATATATATATATATATATATATATATATATATATATATATATATAGTATATATATGTGTCGCTTTGTGTTTTTTATATTTAAAAAAAACAGTGTGTATACCAACTGCAATGTGGTCAATGGACACATGTTGCATGTGTTTAGAAGGCAATGGTGTTGCCCTGTTTGCAAGTAAGTATTAAAAAACAAATTTTATCGTTCAATATAACTTCATTCTAACCTCTCGGCGCCATTAAGGCGTATCAGTATATCTTCCAGAGATTATACCCAAGGTCGCTTAAACTTTTAAATAATATTTATCATAAAAAGGTAATCATTTGCAGTCTTCGTTTCCATGACAACAAGGTCGGACTCTCCGCGCCATATATTGGATGGACAGATGAAAGCTTCTTGAGGCACGCGAATACACATAACGTAAACAAATAAACAGCCTAATTTGATGGAAATAGTTATCTATAGTTTTTTCATACTAAGTTGCCAGGTTGTATAACTTTACTGTAAATGCAAAATTTTAGCGATTGATTTTTCCTCTAACTACAATGCAAATTAATTCCTATCATTCAACTTAAAGAGTGAGTGTCAACCGTGACGCATTGCACGTTATATCCTTGATATAAATTATTCATTTTGTCTTTTAATTGAAAGAAAATGTACCTTAGAAAGTAATTACTTCTGTATTTTTCACAAAACTCGACGTTTTCTTGACTTTCGTTTCGATTTATGTCATCCTTGACTAATGCGAAGCGTGTAAGACCAAATGGCGAGGTTCAAACAAAAATATCAGTGTTTGAGTCGACGTATTTGGTTGTGGATGAATACGAAAGCCTCTATAGGGTTTTCTGAGAAGACTTGGCGAATTTCCGAAGTATTTACCACGTCAAGTTGGCGACGAAGCACTTCAAAACACTTCGTTATCGTATACGGAAGGTAAAAACAAACGCGCAATGCACGATGGTTGACACTCACTCTTTAAGATAATAAACGCAATTAAGGTTTGAATCAAATTAACGTGTTTTAGGTTTTCCACCAATATGGCCGCCAATGACCTTGCTGTCATGGAAACAACATTTTAAATTAGTTCCTACTGTTGGTAATTTTGACTTAGCTTGGACAACATTTCTGGAAAACAGGAAATTTTGTTATGGAATGTCAATTAGTAATAGATAACTTTGTAGTAGAACTGGAAATATAGCCATTAAGGAAACCATAAAATTAGGATTAGGAGTTGCGACAACGACGCAATTCATTAAATGTACAAAAACAGGAAAAGGAACTCATGACTAATGAAAACAAATATAATCAATAGGAACTACGTTAAGGAAATGCGTTATAACTAGAGAATGTCTTCCGTGCTATTGCCATCGCTATTGGGCCATTGGCATTGGTCATCAAGAGTGATCAAGTGAGTGAGAGTGTTGTAGATCGTAGATGTTGAAGGAATAAACGCATTGAAAGTATACAGTCCCAAGTTGTCTTGAATCAACGGGCCGGCACGAGCGTAATCTAGCTGCGAACGCAAATGCACGTTGCGCAACAATTTTCAAGTCAACTTCAGTGAGCTGTGTCACCCTCTCTTATTTTCACTCTCTCTGAATTGAAAGTCTGATGCTTAGAAAGGTATCTTAATTGAGCAATACCCTTATTGGGTAAATTTAAAAGAGAGATACTCGTCAAAGTATGTCTTTGAAATAATCCGTCAAAATATGAAGCCATTTCAAAATATTAAAGAAAATATATCAAGGTCAAAAAGTAATAACCCGCAAAATTGTTCTTATAGATTCCACAACTCTGTTGGATACACCGACTGAAAAATATTATTATTAATATAAAAAAAATAGTTGGGCAATGGGGTTATTGCGTATAAGTATTTCTCACAGGAAATACGTTGAACGTCTGATTTATATCTGTTATGTACAAATTGTTGTCTATATGCAACAAACAACTTTGAAACCAGACTAATTCTTCGTCAGTTTAGGCATGTTTATTGTCAATTTTCCGCTATAAGCAGATGGGTTGGGACAAAACGCGGATACGAATACGGACGGACGGATAAAAGTACAAAACGCGGATGAACACAATTTTGTCAACATTATGCTTTTCCCTTACTTTTTAACGAGTTCCAACTTCAGTTCATGAGAAGTATGACGTTCGAAATTCCCTCATGAAATTAACTCGCTGAATTAGGTTAGGAAGAACGAGAAGTTCGACGTTTGAACCGGGCCTTAGCGGTCTGTATTAAAAATTATCATTAAATATTATTTAATAAAACAGAAATAAAGAACACAGTGTTTGTTATGATTGAGATCTTATCTGAGGAATTCACCCCAAAAATAGAGTTTAAATAACTACGACAAGTTTTAACTCCTACAAGAGTCTTGCACAAGAGTTTGTGTAATCCAGTTGAAACTTATCCCTACTCCGTAAGTAGAGTTAAAATAACTCCTGTAAAATAACTCTGGAGTTAACTTTGATCCTCTTAAAAGCGTTAAAACTACTCGTTAAAATAACAGTGCGGAAACGCTATCGACACGAAATCACAGATGTTATAATATATTCAATTGTAAGTTTTTACAGTCACACCCCCAAATCCCCACCCCCCCCCCCCCCACCCCCTCACTAATCGTGAACATGTTTATATAACTGTCACATATTGTCGTATGAATCATATATTGAGTAAAGAAAAGGCGTAATAAACTCGTTAAAAAAAGTATGGGAATAGCGTAATATCAATAAAATTACGTTCATCCGCTTTTGTACTTTTTTCCGTATCCGCGTTTTGTATACTTTTATCCGTCCGTTCGTCCGTCCATATCCGTATCCGTATCCGCGTTTTGTATACTTTTATCCGTCCGTCCGTCCATATCCGCGTTTTGTATACTTTTATCCGTCCGTCCGTCCGTCCATATCCGTATCCGCGTTTTGTTATCCGCGTTTTGTATACTTTTATCCGTCCGTCCGTCCGTCCGTCCGTCCGTCCGTATCCGTATCCGCGTTTTGTATACTTTTATCCGTCCGTGCGTCCGTCCATATCCGTATCCGCGTTTTGTATAGTTTTATCCGTCCGTCCGTCCATATCCGTATCCGCGTTTGTATACTTTTATCCGTCCGTCCGTCCGTATCCGTATCCGCGTTTTGTATGCTTTTATCCGTCCGTCCGTCCGTCCATATCCGTATCCGTATCCGCGTTTTGTATACTTTTATCCGTCCGTCCGTCCATACCCGTATCCGCGTTTGTATACTTTTATCCGTCCGTCCGTCCATATCCGTATCCGCGTTTTGTATACTTTTATCCGTGCGTCCGTCCATATCCGTATCCGCGTTTTGTATACTTTTATCCGTCCGTCCGTCCATATCCGTATCCGTATCCGCGTTTTGTATACTTTTATCCGTCCGTGCGTCCGTCCATATCCGTATCCGTATCCGCGTTTTGTATACTTTTATCCGTCCGTCCGTCCATATCCGCGTTTGTATACTTTTATCCGTCCGTCCGTCCGTATCCGCGTTTTGTATGCTTTTATCCGTCCGTCCGTCCGTCCATATCCGTATCCGTATCCGCGTTTTGTATACTTTTATCCGTCCGTCCGTCCATATCCGTATCCGCGTTTGTATACTTTTATCCGTCCGTCCGTCCATATCCGTACCCGCGTTTTGTATACTTTTATCCGTGCGTCCGTCCATATCCGTATCCGCGTTTTGTATACTTTTATCCGTCCGTCCGTCCGTCCGTCCATATCCGTACCCGTATCCGCGTTTTTGTATACTTTTATCCGTCCGTCCATATCCGTATCCGCGTTTTGTATACTTTTATCCGTCCGTCCGTCCGTATCCGTATCCGCGTTTGTATACTTGTATCCGTCCGTCCGTCCGTCCGTATCCGTAACCGCGTTTTGTATACTTTTATCCGTCCGTCCGTCCATATCGTATCCGCGTTTTGTATACTTTTTATCCGTCCGTCCGTCCGTATCCGCGTTTTGTATGCTTTTATCCGTCCGTCCGTCCGTCCATATCCGTATCCGTATCCGCGTTTTGTATACTTTTATCCGTCCGTCCGTCCATATCCGTATCCGCGTTTGTATACTTTTATCCGTCCGTCCGTCCATATCCGTACCCGCGTTTTGTATACTTTTATCCGTGCGTCCGTCCATATCCGTATCCGCGTTTTGTATACTTTTATCCGTCCGTCCGTCCGTCCGTCCATATCCGTACCCGTATCCGCGTTTTTGTATACTTTTATCCGTCCGTCCATATCCGTATCCGCGTTTTGTATACTTTTATCCGTCCGTCCGTCCGTATCCGTATCCGCGTTTGTATACTTGTATCCGTCCGTCCGTCCGTCCGTATCCGTAACCGCGTTTTGTATACTTTTATCCGTCCGTCCGTCCATATCGTATCCGCGTTTTGTATACTTTTATCCGTCCGTCCGTCCGTATCCGCGTTTTGTATGCTTTTATCCGTCCGTCCGTCCGTCCATATCCGTATCCGTATCCGCGTTTTGTATACTTTTATCCGTCCGTCCGTCCATATCCGTATCCGCGTTTGTATACTTTTATCCGTCCGTCCGTCCATATCCGTACCCGCGTTTTGTATACTTTTATCCGTGCGTCCGTCCATATCCGTATCCGCGTTTTGTATACTTTTATCCGTCCGTCCGTCCGTCCGTCCATATCCGTACCCGTATCCGCGTTTTTGTATACTTTTATCCGTCCGTCCATATCCGTATCCGCGTTTTGTATACTTTTATCCGTCCGTCCGTCCGTATCCGTATCCGCGTTTGTATACTTGTATCCGTCCGTCCGTCCGTCCATATCCGTACCCGTATCCGCGTTTTTGTATACTTTTATCCGTCCGTCCATATCCGTATCCGCGTTTTGTATACTTTTATCCGTCCGTCCGTCCGTATCCGTATCCGCGTTTGTATACTTGTATCCGTCCGTCCGTCCGTCCGTATCCGTAACCGCGTTTTGTATACTTTTATCCGTCCGTCCGTCCATATCGTATCCGCGTTTTGTATACTTTTATCCGTCCGTCCGTCCGTATCCGCGTTTTGTATGCTTTTATCCGTCCGTCCGTCCATATCCGTATCCGTATCCGCGTTTTGTATACTTTTATCCGTCCGTCCGTCCATATCCGTATCCACGTTTGTATACTTTTATCCGTCCGTCCGTCCATATCCGTACCCGCGTTTTGTATACTTTTATCCGTGCGTCCGTCCATATCCGTATCCGCGTTTTGTATACTTTTATCCGTCCGTCCGTCCGTCCGTCCATATCCGTACCCGTATCCGCGTTTTTGTATACTTTTATCCGTCCGTCCATATCCGTATCCGCGTTTTGTATACTTTTATCCGTCCGTCCGTCCATATCGTATCCGCGTTTTGTATACTTTTATCTATCCGTGGCGTCCGTCCGTCCGTATCCGCGTTTTGTATACTTTTATCCGTCCGTCCGTCCATATACGTATCCGTATCCGCACTTTTATCCGTCCGTCCGTTCGTCCATATCCGTATCCGTATCCGCGTTTTGTCCCAACCCATAAACAGATCGAGATAGCATTTCAATTTCAGGTTCCGAGAGATCAGCGCTTTCTTTCGACGGATGCAATAGTAATGACAATCAGCATAGGAATAAAGAAGATGGAGCGGCCAATTGTTTTGTGGCTGGCCTCATCCGATTAAAGTACCCTCGACACTATGTTATTACGTGGCCAAAAGAAATTCATAGATCGAGACAGATCATCCAAACATATTTTTATTTCAACTTTAAATTTGAAATCAAAACGCATCAACAACCAAAACACATACACTTAATTATATACAAATTTTATACCTTATTCATTTGCAGTATTAAAACTATACACATTACATATAAATTTTCTCATACATATAATAACATCATCTATAGAGTCAATGAAACATCGAGTGGTTTCACTCTTCTTGTGTTCTTCGGTTTTCTGGTCACGTCCTTATCTTTCAAAACTCTTTTCAAATTCGGTTTCTCCCCCTTCTTTTCTTTTTTCTCTTCATCAGCTCACATGACTAGAAGTCGCATGGCGTAAGAATCATTCTCTTGACAACGGAAGCACGGTATTTTAGGGTTTCTAGTTTCTATGTTTGAAACCCACAGACTAACGCTCTCTTTACAGTCGCCCAAAGGAAAATTACTTGGCTTAAACACCGTTTGGACCTTGGGAGCGAATAAAAGTACAGCATGAGTCTCTGCACTACATTTTATAAAGCCATGGCCTGCTTTGTAGGACGTAAACTGTTACGTACGCTTTGCGGCCACCCTGCCACTTTCATTATGTACTTATACAGTTGGCGAAGCCTAATAAAATAAATAAACCGCGTCAAACCAACAGCTCAAAAGCATGGATAATATTAAAGTACATGTCTCTGCACTACATTTTACAAAGCCATGGCCCTCTTTGGACTTTTGAACCGTTTCAAACCATCACTTTAAAAACATGGATATTTCTCTACTGAAACCATTTTTTGCTATAACTTTATCGCTCCAACAGCTGAAAAAAAACTGATGAGCGCTTTTAACAGGTAGCTGTCATGCTTATTCACAACTTATTCGTAGTGTTTCACATGTGTTTGATCTCGACTGCAAAACAAAACACTTCATGGAAGCGGAAAGCGCCGGATATCTTACATGTAAATACATGTCTAACGATAACTGTAAAACACTCAGGAAAACGGAAAGTATAAACGCGGATAACAAAACACTCCAGGAATCAGAGAGCGTCGGATATATCTTAAGTACGTTATTTCCCCAAACAAACTTGTGTGTTCGATATATTGTCAACAAATGGAACACTGCACTCTTCTAAGAGGAACATAGCTCTTCACAAAGGGGAAATCGGCCGTGACAAAATCCCCCTTGCCCCTAGCCTAGCGCCGCCGCAATTTTCCGTTTCGTAAACCGTCGTTGCCACCACGTGCTTGGAATTTTGTAACTCGTTTACATACACACCACGCGTTTGAAAATTTCACGCAACGCTACGCGCAACGAGGAATACACGGAAACCTATCGCTTGTATTTAATAAATATAGAAAGAATGGCTATGTCTTGAACTCATATGTTATAAATATTTTCGCACGATTTATATTACCGGGAGATTGAAGACGTATGAATTCAACACACGGATCGATAATCACAAATATACGCACATGAGTGCTGAATAAAGTTTTACTTTCAAAAAGGTTCGAAGAACACTAAACACTAACCTTAAAACTAACCCTGCTTTAGAACGGAATAGCTTTAAGCATACATTCTTGTTGTTTGTGACATTTAAATATATTTCTGATTCCCGATCGTGTGTTGAATTCATACGTCTTCGATCTCCCGGTAATATAGATAGATGGCTTTATTTAAACACGCTTATACAATGTCAACATGCAAAAGCTGGTTTCCACGAAGGGCGTGTACAACAATAAAGACAAATAAAACAGTATAAAGTAACAACAGTAAAGAATGGTTCGACTAGCTAACAATGTCAATATAAGGTAATAATAATAATAATAATAATAAAGATTATATGTATATCGTTATATTTATGTATTTTAAATTTATTTACATAAACGTTATTTAATGACATGAGCAGCGATTTTGCGTTCAAAGTATAGCAGAGATTTGCTCTCCCTAATTTCTTTAGGCAAATAGTTCCATATAAATGCCCCATCAAACTCTTTTTCATGCTATTTGTACGTGGTTGTGGCAAACAAACGGCAGATGAGATGTCCCGAAGATTATAATTTGATATCTCTTTCTTATAAGTAAAAAGATTTGTGAGACTCTTTGGTCCCATATTATTTAAAATTTTAAATATGATCTTAGCTTTGGCTTTTCTTCTTTGAGCTTGAAGTGATTGCCATCCTAATGCACTTAACGCAATTTTGTGATCAATGTCATTGTTCATATTTGTGATAATTCTAGCAACTCTGTTATGAAGTTTTTGTAATCGTGTTGATTGCGTTTTACCAAACACATTCCATACTTCACAACAATAGTTAAAGTATAAACGTCGGAGAGCACCTAATCCTGAAGTGATTTTCTTGCAGATACTTTCAGTATTGCTTTTCCAGGATAGATGTTGGTCAATAGTTACTCCTATAGAGTCTTGCATTCAAACACTTGTTTAATTGATTTATTTTCTATAATGACGTTTAGCTGCGTTTCTGAGATATTATTTATCAGTGGTTTTGATCCGATCAACATAAATTCAGTTTTTGCTACATTTAGACTAAGTTTGTTTGCCATTAACCATTTCCTGAGGTTTTCTAAGTCTGAATTCATTGCAATTTCGACATCATTTATCGTTACACCGGAGGCTGTTAAGTTTGTGTCATCAGCAAATGATCGGGGTTTAGTTTTATTTAAACATTCTGGCAAATCATTTATGTATAATAAAAAGAATAAAGGCCCTAAGATTGAGCCCTGAGGAACACCACATTTAATCCTGCGCTCAGATGAAACGAATCCATTCACTTGACATTTTTGGCTACGATCAGTTAGATATGATTTTAATAGTGAAAAGGCTTTTCCTTTGATTCCATATAGTTCTAATTTTTTAAGTAGGACTTGGTGATCAACTGTATCAAAGGCTTTTTTAAATCTATGAATACTACTAAATTAAATAATTTTTTGTCCATGTTTACATACCAACTGTTTGTACAATCTAATAGTGCAGTTGCAGTAGAATGGAACTTTCGAAAACCAAACTGATGTTCAGAAAGCAGCATATTTTCAGTCAAGTATAATCATATATAAATTGATTATAGAGAATTCGTTCCATAATTTTACTTATGGCAGGCAGAACTGAAATAGGTCTGTAGTTACCTGGTAAATTTCTATGGCCATTTTTATAAAGTGGTGTTACTCTAGCTATTTTCCATTCATTGGGAAAAGAGCATAAAGTAACAGTTTGATTAAAGATATAAGTTAGTGAGCTTGAAATTACAGGTGAAGCTATCTTGATAATTTTACTTGAGATTTTATCTACACCAATAGCTTTATAACTCGATAAGCCACACAGGAGACGACAAATGCTATCTACAGTTACAGTCTTAAAAGCAGTAAACTCAGATTCAGTAGTTTTAATGTATTGTAGAAAATTGCAATCTGATGTACCACTTTCATTGGCCAAATTTGGTCCAATGTTTGAGAAGAAATCATTAAAACCCTCAGCAATTTCCTCAGGGTTTTTTAAAATCCCGATCGTCTCATGCACATTTAGCTCATTCACCATTGAAGGTCTATTCTTACGGCTTAAAGGGACACTCCGGCCAAAATACAAATGTAGTTCATATGAAAGATCTTACTGACTTTAGTTGATTTCCAAAGTTTCAGCATTCCTATCAATTTAGTTAAGAAGATATGGCTAGTTGAAGTTGGAGAGTTTGTCCAATTTCGACGCCATTTTGTTTCTCAAATATGACGTCACTGAGTGATGCTATCTTGTATTATGCCTAAGAAGCTCCTCTACTTTCCTGAAATGAGGAACTAAATAGTTTATTTCGACTAATTTTCGTCCAAACAGTATTCACAACAGCTATCACTATGTGATTGCCATCAAAACAACTCCACTGCCGATAAAGAATCACTCAATGACGTCATATTCGCAAAACCAATATGGCGTCAAACTCCTCAAATTTTCAACTTCAACTAGCCATATCTTCTTAACTAAATTGATAGGAATGCTGAAACTTTGGAAATAAACTAAAGTCAGTAAGATCTTTCATATGAACTGCATTTGTATTTTGGCTGGAGTATCCCTTTAATAAAGCATTTATTGTTTTCCAAGTCTCCTTTGGATTTTGTTTTTGATTGACAATGTTACTGGAATAATAATCTGTCTTAGCACGCCTTAATTCTATATTTGTTTCGTTTCTGGCCTTTTTATAATTTTGCCAGTCGGTTTCAAGGTTAGTAATAATGGCTTTTCTTTTTAATTTATCCCTTGTGTTTATCAATATTTTGATATTGCTTGTTATCCATGGGACTCTATTTGATTTTATCTTCTTGCTTTGGAGTGGTGCGAAAATATTGTGCGAAAATATTTATAACATGAATTTAACTATTCAAGACATAACCCATTCTTTATACAATCGATAGGTTTCCGAGTTTTAATTTTCCGTGTATTAATTAACCGCCATTGTTGGTGTATGAAAATCAGTGATGAAAATGCGGTTTGCGTGGCGTGAAATTTTCATACGCGTATGCTATCATATCGTGTTTCTGGAGGACAGGATATGACGCGTAACGCCAGTGAAATGGTGGCATCGACCGTAACGTCGTATGAATCATATATTGAATAAAGAAAAGGACAACGGAAGCACGGTATTTTAGGGTTTCTAGTTTCTATGTTTGAAACCCACAGACTAACGCTCTCTTTACTTGGCTTAAACACCGTTTGAACCTTGGGAGCGAATAAAAGTCTCTGCACTACATTTTATAAAGCCATGGCCTGCTTTGTCGGGGCCACCCTGCCACTTTCATTATGTACTTATACAGTTGGCGAAGCCTAATAAAATAAATAAACCGCGTCAAACCAACAGCTCAAAAGCATGGATAATATTAAAGTACATGTCTCTGCACTACATTTTA
Organism: Chrysogorgia sp. JL179-B06; assembly: GCA_035772405.1. NCBI lineage: Eukaryota > Metazoa > Cnidaria > Anthozoa > Scleralcyonacea > Chrysogorgiidae > Chrysogorgia > Chrysogorgia sp. JL179-B06. The sequence continues at coordinate 5,134,282 of JAYKKM010000403.1, read as the reverse complement.
CAAAGCCATGGCCTTCTTTGGACTTTTGAACCGTTTCAAACCATCACTTTAAAAGTATGGATATTTCTCTACTGAAACCATTTTTTGCTATATAACTTTATCGCTCCAACAGCTGAAAAAAAAAGAGTGCTTTTAACAGGTAGCTATCATGCTTATTCATAACTTATTCGTAGTGTTTCACATGTGTTTGATCTCGGCTGCAAAACAAAACACTTCATGGAAGCGGAAAGCGCCGGATATCTTAAATTAAATACATCTCTAACGATAACTGTAAAACACTCAGGAAAACGGAAAGTATAAACGCGGATAACAAAACACTCCAGGAATCAGAGAGCGTCGGATATATCTTAAGTACGTTGTTTCCCCAAACACACTTGTGTGTTCGATATATTGTCAATTTTCCGTTTCGTAAACGGTCGTTGCCACCAGTTACGGTCGATGCCACCATTTCACTGGCGTTAACGCGTCACATCACGCGTTTGAAAATTTCACGCAACGCTACGCGCAACGAGGAATACACGGAATTTAATAAAGAAAGAAAGAATGGCTATGTCTTGAACTCATATGTTATAAATATTTTCGCACGATTTATATTACCGGGAGATTGAAGACGTATGAATTCAACACACGGATCGATAATCACAAATATACGTACTTACATGAGTGCTGAATAAAATTTTACTTTCAAAAAGGTTCGAAGAACACTAAGTTACTGCGTAACGCCAGTGAAATGGTGGCATCGACCGTAACGTCGTATGAATCATATATTGAGTAAAGAAAAGGCGTAATAAACTCGTTAAAAAAAGTACGGGAATAGCGTAATATCAATAAAATTACGTTCATCCGCGTTTTGTACCTTTTTCCGTACCGCGTTTTGTATACTTTTATCCGTCCGTCCGTCCGTTCGTCCGTATCCGTATCTGCGTTTTGTCCCAACCCATAAATAGATCGAGATAGCATTTCAATTTCAGGTTCCGAGAGATCAGCGCTTTCTTTCGACGGATGCAATATTAACTATAGAAGGCACTCAGAGACTGCATATCCTCCACCAGCGAAAGTCAAGTATTCATGCATAAATTAAACATGCATAATTACGCATTCAGTAGTTCCACAAAATTTCCTATTAAACTGTTCGATAGTTTTAGCGTTATCCTGCTGTCAGGCAAACACATACACACACACACACAAACAGAGTTGAAAACATAACGCTCTCGGCGAAGGTAACAAACACACACAAACAGACCAAAAGTATAACCTCCAGGTGGAAGTTAAAGTATTCGTAAAATAATGTATGCATTAAAAGTAAAAATATAAAAAAAAGTATATCATTAAAAGTATCATTAAAAGTAAACGCAATGAAGCATTTTATTTTCCCCCGCAATTTTTTCTACGCCGAAAGGCTTACAGACATTTTTATTATCATTATTATTATTATTATAAATTTCTCTTTCAATTTTCATCCGAATTCAACCAAATCTTGCACAAACAAATCCACGTCCTGTAATTTTTGAGATATCTTGATGAAAAAAGTTAAGTATTCAAGCATAACAAATTATGCATGCATTATGCATGCATTTAGTTCTTTTACATTGCCCGGGAAAGCAAGACAAACGTTTGTAAATTTCTCACCCAATTTTCATCGAAATTGAACCAAAATTTGATCGATTTGTCCGTGGCTTATGCCCATGTTCTCTACAAATTTTCGTGTTTATATGTTAGATATTTTTTAGTTATCCTGCTGACAGACACACACACACAACCTCCTGGCGGAGGTAATGACAATCAGCATAGGAATAAAGAAGATGGAGCGGCCAATTTTGTTGTGGCTGGCCTCATCCAATTAAAGTACCCTCGACACTATGTTATTACGTGGCCAAAAGAAATTCATAGATCGAGACAGATCATCCAAACATATTTTTATTTCAACTTTAAATTTGAAATCAAAACGCATCAACAACCAAAACACATACACTTGTTATATACAAATGTTATACCTTATTCATTTGCAGTATTAAAACTATACACATTCTCATACATATAATAACATCATCTATAGAGTCAATGAAACATCGAGTGCTTTCACTCTTCTTGTGTTCTTCGGTTTTCTGGTCACGTCCTTATATCTTTCAAAACTCTTTTCAAATTCGGTTTCTCCCCCTTCTTTTCTTTTTTCTCTTCATCAGCTCACATGACTAGAAGTCGCATGGCGTAAGAATCATTCTCTTGACAACGGAAGCACGGTATTTTAGGGTTTCTAGTTTCTATGTTTGAAACCCACAGACTAACGCTCTCTTTACAGTCGCCCAAAGGAAAATTACTTGGCTTAAACACCGTTTGGACCTTGGGAGCGAATAAAAGTATACTGCATGAGTCTCTGCACTACATTTTATAAAGCCATGGCCTGCTTTGCCGGACGTCCACTTTCATTGATATGTACTTGTACAGTTGGCGAAGCCTACTGTAAATAAATAAACCGTTTCAAACCAACAGCTCAAAAGCATGGATAATATTAAAGTACATGTCTTTGCACTACATTTTACAAAGCCATGGCCTGCTTTAGACTTTTGAACCGTTTCAAACCATCACTTCAAAAGCATGGATATTTTTCTATACTGAAACCATTTTTTGCTATAACTTTATCGTTCCAACAGCTGAAAAAATCAAAATGAGCGCTTTTAACAGGTAGCTATCAATATCATGCTTATTCATAACTTATTCGTAGTGTTTCACATGTGTTTGATCTCGACTGCAAAACAAAACACTTCATGGAAGCGGAAAGCGCCGGATATCTTAAATTAAATACATCTCTAACGATAACTGTAAAACACTCAGGAAAACGGAAAGTATAAACGCGGATAACAAAACACTCCAGGAATCAGAGAGCGTCGGATATATCTTAAGTACGTTGTTTCCCCAAACACACTAATTGTGTGTTCGATATATTGTCAACAAATGGAGCACTATACACTCTTCTAAGAGGAACATACACCAAGGGGAAATCGGCCGTGACAAAATCCCCCTTGCCTCAAACACTCATCATGCACTCTTATTCATACCGTAACCAAGAGGAAGATATTTGTTTCTCTATTTTCCTAATATTACTCTAGGACACATCTTGAAAATAACTCGCACGTAGTTCCTTAATGATTCGTCGCTCATGCGCATGAGAACGGATCACTATATACGTCACCTTTAAAATGCAAAACAAACTGTCAAAACGTGACGGCTCAGCTACTTTTATATGACTTCCTTTTCAGTTTTTATCGATGGGCAAACAGTATAAAAAGAACCGTTGATCACGACTACTGCAACACAGTGCTGCACTTGACCAGCTGAAACTTGTGCATATTCTTGGTTTGACTTATTATTCACCTGAAGACTGAAGGTAACTATTATAGGAGTTTTTTTGCATTTAGTTTTCTTTACCAATCCATCAGTCACTGAATAGTGATGTTATACTTGATCTCTCGTAGATATTTAAGCATCATGATGAAGAAAACAGGACTTGTTTTTGTATTATTTCTTATTGGGCTACCAACGATTTCTGCCGTGCCGGATTGCTGCCAAACCATGAAAGTTGAAATACAGCGAAAATGGCAAACTTATCAGACACTATGCAATGGAAATAATTGTAAGGTTTGATAATTATGTATTATATTGATTTTAAAAAAATAATAGTTCTCGTGTACGATGAACGAAATGCATGACCACAAAAACGAGTTGGAAAAAGACTATAGAGTATACTGCTAGTCTGCTAGAAAATAAAAAATTTGATTTTTTCCCCGAAACGTTAAGTCTTCCAAGAGCGAATCTATAGAGTGTCGCGAATGTAGCTCGAGCGATAGTCCAGATTTCAGTGAAAATATGCGAATTTAAAATATTGTGCAAACACCGATGTAATTAAAACATTCTAAATTTTACCTGCAACAACATGAAATCAATGGACTATATTATTCTTAAATATAGAAGCCGCACGAGATAAGCTGCATTCGACTGATACTGTGTCTTGGAAAGCAACTAGTATCTCCTTGTAAGGTATTATACTGCCAACCGCTGAATTATTTGAATTTCATACAAATCAAACAATCCTTTATATAGCAAACCACCAAATGAAGCAAACGTGCAGCGTGCGGAATAAAACATTTAAATTACGGTATATACTTCAAACGAGGTTTCTCGTCGCCGTTTTCAAGGTGTGCTACGATATCTTATCACACTCGAACAAGGTTTGTATAAAATCGGTCGTATAAGACATATGAAGTCGTGAATCGAAAAACACGGCACACGTAACGCAACATTAAAAATTGAACTCGACAAGTGCACTCTCACCCCAAGTTTGATTTGATTTCATAAACAACTCTGCGACTGGTGGCGTTTTGAATTTTCATGATGCTACGCTATGCTATGAAATTTAAAAGCATTGGTAACAACCGGTTTATTGGGCTTTCAGAAAATGTATAGCTTTCGCCGCAGTTATGGTTATCAGTTCCAGAGATATCAATAGAACAAAGAGGTCGTTCAATTTTGGATGTTTTTTTAGCCGGAGAGGAAAGAGTTAAGAACAAAATCAGCCAATATTTACATGTAAATCTTGTCAGAATGAATCTCATAAATGTTTTTGCCAGAATAATTTAACTTCCTGAGCGATGGATAAAAGTAGACAGGGTTGAGTTTTAAATTGCTATTACATGGATCGAGCGGGCTGGCCCGGTAAGCCGGGATAAGATTTTAGTTGACGTCGACGATTACAGCCCAAAATTCACAATTATCAAATAATAAATTGACATATATCGCTTCATTTGCACAGAGTTACGTTACCTTTTCCGCAGTTTTGCACTGTTGTTATGTTGATGGTATTATTTGTAAGTATTGTCAATAAAAGCAATTGTTCATTGTCGTAGCTTGCTGACAAAACAACCTGCACGAAACACAAAAGCAATGTTTTGATGTTCTAAGTTCCTTTTTAGTCCTATTTGATCACATCGTCAAATAAACAAACAAGTATCGGCACACATCAAACAGTTTTCAGCCCGCTTTACCGAGATGAAACGATTATATTACATGAGCAATTTTATCCCGGTTGACCGGGCTAGCCCGCTAGCCACGTAATCGAAATGTTGAAAAAATATGCGATTTTAATATATAAGACGGGCCAGCCCGGTCTAACCGGGCCAGCCTAAAACCGGGCCAGCCCGGTCCATGTCACCAAAATGTGAGAACTTCGACAGTCCACATTTCTGCAAACTGAATTTCTTATATTAGAAGAAGGGACTTAGAATCGGAAGACCTGGATAGTACTTGGATTAAAATTGTTTTCACGAATACTAAGATTATTGAGTCTGTTGATTGGTAAATTTTATCGTCCAGCAGATAAATTGTCATGGGAAATATTGGTTATAATATAATTGTTAATCCTAGATGTGATAGACAAACAAAGACTTTAAAAATCTATTACAAAGACTTTATTTACATATTCAAATTTCAAAGCTTACTAGATTGGATCGTGAGGGCTGTTTACATGAATCCGGATTCAGTTTCATTCCGGATTGAACGTGAGTTCAAACCGCGTTTACATAGGAATTCTATATATCCCAGGATCGAAAATCGCGCAAAATCTGAAATTTCAAGATGGCGATCAATAACATTATAGCGGGTATGTTTCTTTCACTGAGCGAAATAATTTTGCGAAGAATAAACATAAAGAAAAGGGGAAAAGCATTACTAGCAACGATAATCGATGCGGTCGCAAGTAAACAAGCATTTAATTCACCTTTAATTTATAACGTATTTAATATAATTATAGCTCTTTGTCGACGAATATGACGTCGGCGCAATTCCTGTCTCTAGCTGCAAAGTGTCGTCTAGAAATGTTAAAAGCACGCATGTGTTGTTCGTTTCAGTGCTCTAGGTCGTATTTTTCATTCCAGAGTGAAATCTCGCACCGCCTTTACAACGAAACTCAATATGGAATGAAACTCAATCCGGAATGAGAACCGGAATGAACTCAATCCGGATTGAGCTACATCTCATTCCGGATTCATGTAAACACCTAAAGGGATTTTAACAGAACCGGTATGAGTTCAATCCGGAATGAAACTCAATCCGGATTGACCTAAATAGAAATAAGTGTACGAAACAACCTCTCGCCCGCGTACTGGTCTCACAAATAGGCGGGTTAGAAACTAATTCAGTGTATTACTATTGATCATTGAAATTAATAATCATTTAACTCAGCTACATGGTTTTCATAATAAATAATCGACACATACTGTAAGTTTAATAACATTTACACATATATAATTTTACTCAAAGTATGAGGTTGCATAACCTATGAATTAGAATGAACTTATAAATATATGTAAACTACATGCTCCTTGTATAATTGTCATTATTATATATATATATATAGCTATACTATAGTAGGATATGAGCTACATGTATCTCACAACTTGATTGGCTCCTCTACTACTAGGCTATCAATTCATATCCTAGCAGTAGAGAAAAAACAAGATGGCGGCATGTTTTTTAGGCAGAAAAAAGCTGAAATCGATGGGGTTTTATAAAGAAACCTCGAACTGACTAAGTGTTTGGCTATATAATAAAACAATTATACCATTCGCTCTCGTCGTACATGAACAAATAGCGAACTCGGCGGTTCGCGCCTCGTTGGCTATGAACTCATATAGTACGACTCGAGCTCATGGTATAATTGTCAATATAAACAGATACCGAAAGATCCAATGCATAAACTTTTCCCACACCCACGGTGTTGTCTGACTTTTCCATTAATCTTGATAAACCTTTTATTCTGCTGGAAGACCTGTATTACTTTTATAATATTAATTAACACACACCAGTATTTCAATGTTATTAACACAAGTGCAAATACCGATAATTAACACATTTGAAAAACCTGACATTACAAAACCCATATGCAACAAAGCATGACATTGTGTACTATCATAGGCGTACGGGCAAAATTTTGTAGGGGGGCTGAGCATAACTTGCCCGAATAAATGATGACGTCAATATTACTGAAGAACACGAATTGCCATCGTTTAGCCTAAGCACGTTTTTCATTTCTGTATATGAACATGCATTGGAAACATGTTGTTACGGGATCGTTTTGTGTAGTCTTTATTCGTATCTTTATTCGTATATTCACAATGGTTCGGCGTTACAACTTTGGCAAAACTAGGATCGACTAAAAACTTAACAGAAGAGGAACTCGTGGCGAACTAGCGTGGTAGCGACTCTCGAAGGGGTGGGGGGGGGGGGGGCAGGGGAAGACGCAGGCTACTAGTGTGGTGAACGTCTCAGCGGCCTTCTGAAATCTACCAAGTGTCACTCGACTAAACGGTCACGTGAGTCACAATCGTAACAACATTGCCAGAATAGAGCTAATTTCTCGGACAACTGTAGCCTAATTTCTCGGACAGCTGCAGCCCCCCGCCGGCCCATACGCCGGCTATGTGTACAACCGTAAACTGCGGAATATAAGCCCTTGGGCTTATAAACGGTGGGCTTATATTCGGGGGGCTTTATAAGCGACATAAAAAAAACGTTTGGGAATGATCGAACTGCTAGTGAATAAATTGAGACTAACATACGGCATTATCAATATACGTTTTTTAGGGGTGGATAAACGTTGATTTTTAGAGGGGGACTTATATTCGTGGGGGCTTATAACCGAAACATAATTTCTGTTTGTAGATGGGCTTATAAACGGGGGAGATTATAAACGCGGGACTTATATTCCGCAGTTTACGGTATATAAATTACACCAAATTACAACTTACAACACTTGTTCAATCCATAACATTTTCCCCTGACAGTACAGCGAATTTCAACCTACCAACCCACTTTACCCAAGGCCTAATGTGTGACCATAACGGATGAATTAAACCCAGCTTGTTAGCCTATAGACCAGTAAAATGCATGTTTACACTGTAGGGCCAGGCAAACAGCTGGGTGTAGTATGTACTTTTTTGCACCCTTGATTATCGGTATTGTTCGTGTGCGGTAGTACTGTATACACCTGCAGGCTAATTATCAAATTGCAATCCTAATATAAATAAAGTTGTAAAATATGCAGTTCAAAGTTTGTATTATAGCATATTGCTTTTGATTGATTTTTAAACAGCACTAATTCTCAATTATACAAATGTATCGACATCACCACCAGTCATTGGATTTTCTAGCTGGCAACTTCAACATTTAAAAGTCTTTCACTTGAAATGATTGTGGTTAATCAATCATCACCATCTATCAAATCAATCATATACCTGTAGTGGATTCTACATAAATCATGGTGCAAACTATAATAACACTTCAGAACATTAGTCAAGACCGTTTGAATTAAAGGGGAACTGTACCTAAAAAATAAATTACTTTTAAATAAAAGGCCTTTGAGTATGTTTAGAAATGTTAATAGTTTTACGGTATCTGCTCTTGTACTCGAGAAATAACGTTTTCATTCTCGTATTTTATGTTTCTGGACGCCACCATTTTCAAGTTTGATCGACGGCTCAGACTCTAGGTCCAGCGGAGATGAACAAAAGACAAGCTCTCAATGACGTAAAAATTGAAAAGAAAACCACCGCTGTGTCTGCCGACGAAGAAACTCTAAAATGGCGGCGTCCTGAAGCATAAAATACCAGAATGAAAACGTTATTTCTTGAGTACAAGAGCAGATACCGTAAAATTATAGGCCTTTTATTTCAAACAAATATTTTTTGGGGACATTTCTCCTTTAATAAAACTGATAAAAAATATAATAAAACTGCGAAGCCATGGCAGTAATACGCATTTATTTTATTCACTTATAGGTGAAGGATACGCTTTTCTTTTTAAAGGAGCTACATCTGATTATGTAATTATCAAAGATGATCGTGTCTCTCCGAGTGCAGCCATTACAGTATGTGTTTGGCTAAAGACAACTCAGATAGGGCGTGGTCATTTATTTTCTTATGCAATTCCAGGAGCTACAAACCATTTTCTTATACAATTCTTTAATAACAATCTGAGATTTGACATTGTGGGCAGTTCCTCAAGGTAAATGATATACACTTATAGCATCACGTTAATCCCGGGAAACGGCAAACTGCAGTTAGCGGTTAGCGAATTTGTCGTATAATCGACTTTAGCATGACGGTCCGCCAGCATGGAATTTTTTATAGCATTTTGGTAAATATTCTATTTATAAACATATTCTATTTATAATATTATATAATATTCTATTTATAAACATATATATATATATATATATATATATATATATATATATATATATATATATATATATATATATATATATATATATATATATATATATATATATATATATATATATATATATATATATGAATATATTAGAACTGGTGAAGTGACGGCTTGTGAAATTATATGTAATATATATATATCTGTACTGTAGATATGCATCAAGCCTAAATATACCTCAGAAAAATTTTCTGAGTCCCTGACGGGAATCGAACCCGCTAACCTTCTGATTGCCGGTGAGACGATACGTTGAGACTCGAAAGAGTAGGCATATCACACATATCACATCGGACCATTAATTAACCTTCGCTCTCCATCTGAGTTCGTGTGGCTCAATGGTTAGAGCGTCTCACCGGCAATCAGAAGGTTACGGGTTCGATTCCCGTCAGGGACTCAGAAAATTTTTCTGAGGTATATTTAGGCTTGATGCATATCTATGTATACAGTACAGATATATATATATTACATATAATTTCACAAGCCGTCACTTCACCAGTTCTAATATATTCACATATAACTTGCAGTTAATATTAACTGAACACGATACGTTGAGACTCGAAAGAGTAGGCATATCACACATATCACATCGGACCATTAATTAACCTTCGCTCTCCATCTGAGTTCGTGTGGCTCAATGGTTAGAGCGTCTCACTGGCAATCAGAAGGTTACGGGTTCGATTCCCGTCAGGGACTCAGAAAATTTTTCTGAGGTATATTTAGGCTTGATGCATATCTATGTATACAGTACAGATATATATATATTACATATAATTTCACAAGCCGTCACTTCACCAGTTCTAATATATTCACATATAACTTGCAGTTAATATTAACTGAACACGATACGTTGAGACTCGAAAGAGTAGGCATATCACACATATCACATCGGACCATTAATTAACCTTCGCTCTCCATCTGAGTTCGTGTGGCTCAATGGTTAGAGCGTCTCACCGGCAATCAGAAGGTTACGGGTTCGATTCCCGTCAGGGACTCAGCAAATTTTTCTGAGGTATATTTAGGCTTGATGCATATCTACAGTACAGATATATATATATTACATATATATATATATATATATATATATATACATATATTTATAAACTACTTATTGACCTCGCTTTTTCGGTCTGTACTAGTGAAATATCGGACCTCCGTACTATAAAAACGTCGGTCCGATATTTTATTCTCTTATTATATATATATTAAAATATATATAATAAGAAGAGATATATTAAATATATATATATATATATATATATATATATATATATATATATATATATATATATATATATATATATATATATATATATATATATATATATATATATATATATATATATATATATATATTATATAATATATATATATTATATATCAAATATATATATATATATATATTATATATATATTATATATATATATATATATAATATATACATATATATAATATTTGGCATTTCACTCGATCAAACTACATGTTGAAAGGACCCATAGTGAAGGAAAATTTCGAGTGTTGGAATACACAAATTTCGAGTGTTGGAATATATATATATATATGTCCCATATATATATATATATGTCCCACATTTTGTGTGCATCAAGGGTGACTGTATATATATATATGGTGACTGGAATATATATATATATATATATATATATATATATACAAGTAATATTTGGCATTTCACTCGATTAAACTACATGTTCTAAGGATTTATGATGAAGGAAAATTTCGAGTGTTGGAATATATTATACATTTTAAGACCAAACCGGTACCAGTTGCGAAAAATGCAACTTCAAGGCCTTCCGGCTGGAATTGAACCCGCGACCCTACGATGCTAGTGCAGTGCTCTGACCAATGAGCTACGGAGGCCGTTGCCGAGAGCGGCAGAGCCTAGTCTCTCGTGACTAGTGATAAATTTTTCATCAGAAGCTTGGCACGGCTATGGGTACCAAGTTTGCACCAGCCTATGCCAATATATTCATGAGTGAACTGGAATGCAAATTCTTGGGTAGCATTGCTCTTAAACCCCAGCTTTGGTAGCTCTATTTAGATGATATTTTCATGATTTGGACCAGTGGCCGTGCCTTATACTTGATCAGGTTTTGAACTCTAGTTGTTATGGTAACGTGTCGATAGTGGTAGTATTTCCACTGATTTATATTGTAAACCTACCGACACACACCAGTATCTAGATAGCAAATCTTGCCACCCTGGCCATATAAAAGAAATTCCTAAAATCTTTATAACTATATAGATAGATTTTCCGACATGCAGTTCCAACATGCTGGAAATTACTTTCATGAGAAGGTAGGAAATGCTATTTCAGAAACTCTGTTTCAAATAATTTCAGGCGGCTGCATGATATCCCCAGCGCGTGCGGCCTAGAAAACCTCCCAATTATGTCCGCCTGCCACGGGCCTGGATTTAAGGTGCTCAATAGTCTAAATCATGAGAAATTTCATTTTCCCCCATAAAATGTTTTGTAATGCAGATCTG